>JAZGTH010000085.1:5230000-5571996 GCA_036877525.1 Chromobotia macracanthus | reverse complement strand
ACATTTAACTTCCTGGCTAACGAAACGTTTTCAAAACGTGTTCTCTCAAAGGGTTTTAAAATTACAGCCTAAAATTGTGAGCTGGGACGGTTAGCTCTTTGAGATTTCATTTCTCACCCAAGAGTTCTCCATTACGGTCCAACTCTAGATCAACGTTCCAGTCCTAGAAAAACAGGTTTTAACAAGCCAAAGAAATTTAGACATCTTTGATCGGTGTCTGGAGCCTAAATAGCTTCACTACCCAATCAAATCATTATTCGCATATTTGTCCTTTTTATTTTAACAGATGCTTCCCACAAATCTCTTTTACAGCCTGGTGTTGAGGGACACTTGGATGTTATTTCTGTTTTAGTGTGAGGGTCACAATGTTCTGCGATTGGATAGGTTTTGACCTTTGGAAGAACAATAGCAAAAGGCATTTCAATCCTAACCTCTATCCATACCTTCTATCCATCTTTCCTCAGTTGTTTGCTGACATTTAAGACTCAGGAACCTGTCCCAGTAGTCTTGTACATATCCTGTGCTATATGATCTTGGAATTGTCCTATTGTTTTCCTCTGAGAAAGGACATCTGATGTTAATCAACAGAGCGTCTTCCACGGTCAGCCGGTGTTTGTCCAACCGCTTAGGGATATTTTGACACCTGTTCTTGTAAATGGAACTCATAACATATCATCATTATTATTACTGGGCTGTTTCTTTAGTTATCAGAGGGTGTTTACTGTCGGTTCTTAACGACCTGGAAAATGGCTTGGATGGTATAAAATATTCAGCAATTTATTTAAATGTTTATCTGTCATGGAAGTTCCTCAAAATACTAGGAAATTCAATATCGCATCAGCCAAACAGATAATTAAATCTGTCCTTAATGGGATGTTTGTTATGGTCTAATGGTGATACTTTTACTGTCAAAAAGAAGATACACAGTTGATGTGTCGTATGCTAATGTTTATTGATACATTTACAGCTGATATTTTCTCAAACCGTGTGACAGGTCTGGGGACAGTAAACTGAATAAAAAGGATTGGATCATTGTCTCTCTTGCCACTTAAATCCCAAGTGGGATTCCCAAGTGGGATACTAATTCCTGCATTTGCTCCGTGAACTCAAGTCTTTAATTGTAAACAGATTCTGCTATAATTAAATGTGGGACACATGGGAATTTATCACTGCATGTTTCCTAATTTACTGCACCAAATATTATATTATTCCAAGAAAATGTATTTGTTCTGGTTTAGTGTAGGATTGTTTTTATATGATTTTATTTTTCCCAGACTGTTTGTGACTGTTTTTGTTTTTGTCATAAACATCACACATGGCTAATTCATATATCTAATAATATATATAATATATATAAAAATGATCAGTTTTTACAAGCTATACTCAGTCTATTATTTTCATTTATCCGTTTGCTTGCTTGCTTCTCTTTTTCCTTTTCATCTTTCCTCTGTTTTTGTAAGCTTTTTCTGCTGCTCTCACCACTGATCACAAGAGCTATTTTAGAGTTTCGTCTTTGATTCATAAACTTGCTCCGTTCCACACACCTGTGTTTCATTAACCATGCTGCACCTGAGCAGTCCCACCAGATGTGTGCAAAATTGCTAATAATTTATGCTGCTCTGACTTTCGAGGCTTTGTATTAATAGAACAGTTCTGTACATATGACATAAATCAATTCCCTAATTTCATTTCTGCATTTTTGCATTTATCATCAACTGGCCATGTTTATTTTCATTTGCTTCAGGCAGCTTTCGGGTCTTAAACTTCAAATTTATACTTTCGAATAAACAATTTGACAGACAAATTCAGAAAGTTAACCTAACCTCCCCAGTTTTTGTTAATAATTTTATTGCAGAATTACACTCGTTGGAATGTATAGAACGGCATCTAATACACGTGCTTGCAGAATGAGTTATTGTGCTTACACATGGATGCAGGTTCAAGTCATCCAATAAACTGTTGTTGCAAACTGTACTGTAACATAAATGCCAACAATACATTTACATGTATGCATTTGGCAGATGCTTTTATCCAAAGCAACTTACAGTACGTTAAAGTTATACATTTTACCAGTGTGTCCCCTTGGAATCGAACCCACAACCTTTGATCTGCTAAAGCAATGCTCTACCAGTTGAGTTACAGGAACAATAAACTGAATTACAGCTAACAAGACGGACCTCAATCAATTTTCACTCCCAACATGGTCCAATGTCTTGAGACTTCTGTACAATATGATATTCCCTCCTCACAGAACACCACAGAAAATGTGAAAGGAGCTGAGGAAGGAAAACTAAGGTAACACGAAAAGTTATTCCCCCACTCTGATTTAAATAAGCTCTTAAAATTTCCAATATCCTTGTTACCAATGAGCTCACCTCCCTTAAATATCTAAAGAATGGGTGAGTTAGGAGACCTTGGAGATATCTAAATAAACAGAGAGCTACACCTTTAAAACAAATGCTTTGCAAAAAAAGATGCTTTTAAACCCGCTGGGGCTTCCACAGGCAGATTTTTCTGTTATAAGCTCACAAAACCACTCCTCCCAAACGGCTTGGGATGAAGGTTTGGAGACACTATTGCTTAAGACAGATAAAACTTGTTGTATGATACCATCCCTCACAGAGAAATATTTCCCTTTTGTACAAACAAAACAATATTTCTCGGCTGGCGTTCAATGCATTTTAGTTGAGGCCATACATCTAAAGAAACCTTGTGAATTGTTGAACACCTGAGGCGGTGACAGCATTTAAAGAGCAGCGCTCGGTTTTGTAGATTTCATATTACAAAAGAAAAGCATCATTTTTTAGTACTCGGAAATTTATGTGTAAAGATCCGGTTTTGTTATAAAAATGCCTGTTATGTTCCAGACTGCGTTTATTTTCTGCCTCAAAGTGGAAGTTCTTCTGTGAGGAGCTCTTAAGGATTGCCGAATAGGAAAATGGCTTTTATAACTTTAATCTTTAATGTTTCTAAAATCAACAAATAGTCACGGGTATTTCAGTGGAGTGCAGGGTGCGCTTTTGTTATAGCAGGCTGACATAGCAGTTGCTTTGTCAAATTCATCAAACCTGAAGTCTGTTTGAAGGCAAAATCTGCTCACGATACATAGACGGCCTGCAAGATGCAAAATCAAATGTCCAACATAAACATTCACTAGAGATGAGCCTTTGCTAATGTTATTTTAAAAGCTTTGTGTACAAACATTGCTTGTGATGTTAGTGATGTTTAAGTGAGGGTGTGCGATGAAAGGTCTGCTTGGTGACTGAAGCAAAATATTACATTCAGATTTTTAGCCTTTCCATAAATTGTACTTGTATAATTTATACAGACAGATCAAAGTACAATACCAAGCATAGCAAAATACCAATATAAACATTACAAATATACACACTAAACACATATTTTGTACATATAGAATTATATCTGATAGTAAGAAGCTTTGACTTATAAGCAAAATACTTCATCATGTCATGGATTCTGTTCTATCTGCAGTTCTTAAGACTTAATTAAATCCACAGCTGTCACTTTTCTGAAATGTATTTTGAAATCTGTTTAGTTTAGTTTGGAAAGTATCTTTAGTAAAAACACATCTGCTAAGACATTACTGTAAAATAGTTTGAATTTGATTTTCTTTACAATTACTACTGAAGTGAGACCGAAACCTAAATCCTTGTTGTAATTCTGTTCTACAGCACAGGCAGGACTGTCCTGAACTGCGCTTGAAACTCGGCATAACCCAATACTTGTGTTTAATTGTTTTTTACACTGGAAACAACACTATGGCAACCACAGTAAACATGTCATCTTTCATAACACTTTAAACGTATTTTAACAGAGGCTTGAATTTTTATGAGTGCTGGGATGTTTTCGGAAATAGGTCTGATAATTAGTGAATGACGTAAATGTGATCAGGGGTCGGGTATATAACTCATATTATGACTTCAGCTTTTATCTTTGCCCTTCTGCATAACCTGTGTAGCCAGGATGTGTCCATGTCACAAATCAGTTGTCATTTCTTTGTTCTGCTTTTCTGAAAAAGCTTTTTTTTTGGAGTTTGGATTTAAATATTTTATTGAAAGCTGATTAAATGCTCTCCCAGACTTTTTAAATTCTTCTCAGAACATTTCTGTGTTATGCATATTCAGAGGCTGAAATGAATATCAGAGCCCCCACATGCTTGTTACTGACTTTCTGTGGTGCAACGTTATTCATTTATTCATGGCAAAGATGTTGAACAAGGGGCCAACCATTGTGTTGTAGAACAGCCGTCGTGTGTGCTTTGGCAGATGCCATTTGGCAGATGCCATTTGGCAGAGCAGAACTTCCCCTGCATATTTACAAAAAGTACAGCCATATGTAAATTACAAACCAGTGCATCACACACACATGCCTGCGTGGCACAAAAGGTCCTCTCATTTCCAGACAAGGAAGTTAGATTGCCAGCATTTTCCAATCTAACCTGTTTACCACTGGAGGGGACGTCTCAGATCTGTGAGATGAAGCAATCACAGGACATTTAGATCGTTCCGATTGGCTGCGCTTAAGTGATATCATTAGTTAGTTGGGATCTTTTGCCACCTTTTTGAATATTTATGCATAAACATAGAGCATCTTGTTGGCAGACTGATGATAGTTATGCTACGTTGTCACAAAGGCTGAATCTCAGTAAGATTCTTAGACTCAGTAATGTCTCAGTAAGACATTAGACTTTGATTTAAACGTCAATTACATAAATGTGCTTTAAAATCCCCCCAAAATGAAATACTTTTTGTTCTGAATGTATATTTTCCATTTTTCAAACTGAGATTACAATAATATTTATGTGAGTAAACAAGTGACCACAATAGCAAGTGAACCCCTAAGGCTCTTTTTGATAATAAATGACAAAATAAAATAAAAACATTTTTTACATTTGTTGCTTATGAATCTAAATCTAATTTTGTTGAGAGTCTATGAAACACATCAGCCAATAGGAATGCATAAAAACAAGGTTAGTGTGTGACCGCCTATTTTTATCAGAACAGCATGAGAAATACACCTGTAGTTGTAGACTACACTACATTTAGAGGTTTAATGGTCATTTACTGGTATTTTGCAGCATGTCCACATGTGTCTTCTTCCACTTCTACCCTTAAAATGCATCTTAATCATTATATGGAACATGATTTGCGGTGAATCAGATGGCTGTCAACACCTCTGCTATGCTGGCTGTGTTTACACAGGAAATCACGGGTAATGCCGCCCATGCTGTACATTCATTACAACAGCATTAGTCTTACTGTGGCCCCAACCTGATCACGTACACATCAAGCCATCCGATTTGCCACCGATCGCCATAACAGCCCTTACCAACTCTGAGGTTTTTCCCAGCTTTCATGGTCTTCATTGTTTTCCTCCTTCTCCTCATGGTGTGTGTTAGGATATGTGCAGCACTTGCATGACAACTTACACATATGAGAGTTCCTGAACTGCACAGCTTACATAACAAACAAAAGTATGTCCTGTTTGTTTACAGTACATAATCACATGTTGAAACGGAACTGTGACCCTCCACTTCCCAGCTAATAGAGAACGTTCTCAGAACATTGGTTAATGTTCTCTCAAAGTTATCAAAACGTTCTTGCAGTAACATTAGTACAATGTTTTTAACGTTACATAGCATATAAAAATCCGTTATTCATAGGTTGTTAGTGGAAATGTCTGAATAATGGTCTTATAACCAAGCGATAACTTTAATACAACAGCTAAAAGCTGAAACATTCCTAGGACTTTCAAAATAACATTTTTTAACATTTTGCTACTTAATGTTACTTAAATGTTACTTAATGTTAGGGAAATGTTCTTACAACCTAAAATTGTTAGCTGGGTACATTTTTTTTTTTTTTTGTTGGAATACCATTAAACTGCATTTGTAAGATTTTCTGTTGTGATGTTCAGTACGGAGTGGAAAACTGAAATAGCTGAAGAATAAAAATGAGTGAAAGTACAGGGATATATAGTAATATATCACAAATGTTTATTCATTTTGCATAATAAAGGAAATAGGTGAGAGAGCTGAAACTGATGTATATTACCAAAGCAGATCCGAGTAACACATCAGTATTTGAAGTGATTTTAGTGATCTATGGATTCCAGCTGACAGAACTGGTTTCAAAAGAACTGAAACTCGGAGTGAAATGAGGCTTCTTTTGGAAAATAATGGTATTTACTCTGTGCCTGACTGAGAGAAAAGAGACTTGTTATGGTTTTTAGAATTTTTATTTCATATTATCATATTTTTATGAGTTTTAGACTGTTGTGTATTGGAATCTGTACAATGAAACAGCATCATATACTCAAAAAAGTGGCTCCTGAATTCAAAACAATAACAGTTCGTTGGTGTCATGATGTCAACAACGAGGCAAGAAAACAAAATAATAAAACGAAATAAAATAAATAATGATATCTCCAGACATCTGTGTGTGTGTGTATATTTAACCAAATATTGGGGGCAAATTTCTACCCGAAAGTCAGTAAAACTAACAAAAAAAGTATTAGTAAAGTTTAAAAAAGTAAAGGGCACTTTACGTAACCATATATTAGGGACAAATTTGTGCCCAAAACCAGCAAAATAGTGTGGGTTAGGTTATATTGTTTATATTGTTTAACTAGCTGTGTATAAAAACAATGGAAGTCTGTGGAATGTCCCTATTTAGATAGAAAAGTAAATGTGTGTGTTTGCATTTACATACATACAAAATCATGGTAGAGAGAGAAAGAGAGAGAGAGAGAGAGAGAGAGAGGCATAATAATCATTCATACAGTAATTTGCACAGAGAGCAAATTTATTCTGATTTACTGTGAATGAATGAATTTTGCCATTACGGTTTGGCCCATTTCAAGGACGAAGGACTTGGATCTTTGGAGAGAATTACTTTTTATTTCTGCCTAACCGAGACTTTGCCATATGCAGTTGCTGAATGAAAACATGCGTGGTTCTTTCCTTAGCTCTGTTATTGCCATATTCAAATATTCATTGTCAGGACTACCTGGTGTCAAACAGAGAATATCCTATAATTGTGGCACTCCATCTTGCTCAGCTGCTGAGGCTGCTACTGAACCATACTACTTCACCAACACTGCATTACAACTGAACAGGTGAAAATAACCATTAAAATGCAAAATTACTAGACGTGCAACCATCTCATGGTGAAGTTGGGTCTTTGTGATGAAGCACCTGGCCCCCCAGAGCTGAGAATCACAAATGGCCTCTCGCAGGAAAGATGGTGTGGCATTGTGGGCTTGGCTGAGCGGATGGCTATAAATCACCAAGGGGTAAAGGGGTTTTAATGCAGCACTCTGCGCTGGCTACCTCCATTTTCTGTCACAGTAAAAGATGAGAGGCCTGGGGGAATACCAGCCCCTGATGCTCTGAGCAGAGCTGTAGGTCATGCTGTGTGTCTCTCAATGGATAAATACATAAATACATGCAGCGATGCAGCTCAGTACCTAAACACTGCTATGAGATATCAGTGTACACACACAAAAATCTCTCTTTCACTGAGGTTGCACATTCAGATTTGTTTAGGACAACAACACTGTGTTACATGTATGTTCTCTGTCTTTGTGCTTAGTTGCCCTGTGTAAAATGTAGTCATTATCAGTTCTTGTTTAAGTTATCCTCTGTTTCCATAGTTTCCAATTATGTTCACCTGTAGCTTGTTTAGTTAGCTCTTCCTTTGTTCTAGCATTTATTAACCTCTGTTTATTTGTCCATTTGTCCTGTCTACATGTCAGTGTGTTAGAGGTGTGTTATATTTGTGAATTAAAAACTGTTTTGTTAGTTCCTCATCTTTGTGAGCCTTTCATATAACCACCTGTGACACAATTATTGACACTCATGTTAAAGGAAATATTTTGAAACTTTATGATGTGCACAGGAAGAGATCTAAAAAATGTCCACTATTTTTTATTTACATATTTCTAATTTGTTCGTGATGGTGTAGTTCGCGAATGCTCCTGTAGTAAATTAGCGTGTATGACATTTGCTCAAACCGTACAAATATGTTGCAGAGCCTTCAAAACGTAGCATCTGTTTCTAAACTAAACAGAATGTAGTTTAGATGGGCAATAATTTTGTCTTTTCATATGTCTGGCTCCAGCAGTAAGTATGGGCAGAAAGATCATGTACGATTCCAAATTGCTGCCAAGCCACAGCTGCTGTGAATGCAAAGTAATAAGCTAGGGCATATAGAGGGCAGCCAGCCCTCATACAAGTGCAGTGTCACCAGTCTGTTAAAAACAGGCTCCTATTTTTGAGACTGAACAATATCTTAGGCTTGACTTTCATTGTGGTGTGTTGACAATGACCTCTGGAACAGCAAGCTTTGGTGGACTAAAACACGTGGGACAGTAGGTCTTTCATTTGTGAATAGAACTGCTCTGGTATTCATTATGAAATGATGGAATTGTGGAAATTGTGGATTTTTTTTAATATCAGATCACACCAGTTGTTGCTGAGTAAACAATGGGAAATCAAATTTGAAGGTAGCAGGTGAACAGGAGACTGTCCACATAGTCTGTAAAAAGAAACGATAACACACACACAGAGATCAATTTCCCGTCTTTGTCTGCTGATCACTACTTTCATGTTTGGTGGGGAATTTGCCAACAGACCAAATTCAGTTTCTGAGGTTAAATTTTTTTTACACGTCTGCTTCTCTGATTTCCAGCTGAAGTTCAGACAGACACCTTTTGCCATATGGTTTCCATGGAAACGAGGAAAATGATTTTGCCTGGCCAGGTGCGTGGAAATGAACATCTGTATGTTGTCATTACCGTTCAGGTGATTTGCACATTAGATGTATTCGGCCTATTTTCGACAGAACAATATTGTTTATTATAAACAATATTGTTTATGGTTGTTTCTGCTGCTGTCACAATGCACTTGAATATGCTGCACCTAAGACCTTATAATAATAAAATATTGATTAAATATTTTGTTGCATTTGTGCTCCAAGTACAAATCTAGTATTATTCTACAAATCTTCAAGCAAATGCATAGTTATAAATTCATAATTGTCAAACATTTAAAAAATACAGGCATAGGAATAAATTCCACGCAAGATATAAAATATAAAAATAAAGTCATTCAGAAAGGTATTATTAGATAACACTCTCTGGATAGTGAAGGTATTTTTTTCCATAAAATCCCCATAAGATTCCCTGAGATGGGACGACTATCATTACCGCACCACTTAAACATCTTTAGATGCCTGCACGCTACATTGTTCCATGTGCAAGGTTTCAATCAAACTTGCTATTCGATTATCAAAACTTTCAAAGCACCTTCGATCTGTCTTAAGCTGCAGGAAATTCAAGGGAACATCTGGAAGAATGTCTGCAGATTATTTGCAATTTCGGGTGCAGTAGACATCAATGAGAGGCCTGCTCGTGCTTTGGCTGGAACCCACCTCACCTCAGGCTCATTACCGTGCAGACTGGCCCATAATCCCCCATAATTCCTTGTTGTCGTTCATTCTCGCTTTAAGACACTTTGGTCCAGCGCGGCCAATGAACGGAGGGCCGTGGAGGCACACAGGTATTGGCTTTTCCTCCCAGGCATGTAGTCTGCCTTTGTAGTTCTCCACAGGAGTCAGTGAGGCTATCACTTACCGTGCCAAACTCATTCCCTCCACCTCAGACGCTACCAGCAGATAATGTCAGTGCCAGGCTTGCATTCATTAGCATCAACCCCAACCTGAGGAGAGAGAGATAGAGAGGAAGAGAGACTGTTTTTAGGCTTAAAAATGCCTTTTATATATTTTTGTTTTTTGCTTAACCATACCTAGGCTTTCAGCCTAGAAATAAAATTGATAAAACTTCAATAATAAAGATTGAAATAAAATGCTTAATATTTATAGTGATTTATTTAGTTATAATTAAGCTTTTTACTTATTATGACTTTCCCACAACTCATTGCACCATGATTAACTATTTGTATGTATTTATTATTAATATATTCAATACATTTAATAATGGTATTCTTACATTTTATATATATATAATGCATTGATAATATAGAGTTTTTTCTCTAATACTGTAGTTGTTTATCTGGAAAACAGTAAAGCGTGTGTTTGAGATTATGTATAAAATGTTAGCTATGATATGAGCCTTAGCAAAAGAAAGGAGCCAAAATGTATAAATGTATTTTATTCCAAAAATGTCATTTAAGGCACAAAATGAATAGTGATTTGAGATGCGGTGGCAATGATATCTTTTATGATGGTTGATGGAAATCCATAACAAACACGACAACTCTCCCGTGATGCCTGTATATTCACTGTTGCACATTGTTAGAAGACAAATTAAACTGGTAAGAGTGTGAAAAAGTTTCTTTTCTAAAAGTCCACAGGGCTGAAATTGGCTGTTGTTGAAGATTCTTCAACGCATTAAAGCAGGGATGCTTTTTAAAGCAGTCTTGTAATGCAAGTTTAGCAGTTTGACAGAAATCAGAAACTGGGTCAATTATAGCCCGAGATACAGATCCCTGTTTGTTCCGCTGGTCCGAAGTGAACCATTTATGTCGAGAAATCAGTGGGTGTCAAGAAATATATAAATTTTTTGTCTCATTGATTCCCCACATTCCCGGTTTAGAGTGCAAATGCCCCTCCAACAGTGAAGAAACACAGATAATTGGCCACTGTTGACAAGTTTGTCCAAAAGCTTTGTTAGATTTGCTTTTTAACTGTGAACTTTACGTGCTCACATTTAGTTAGGAGTCTACAGCAGATTGCCCAACACGACAATAAAGCACTTGGAGTATTTTATCTCAAATACATTGTTTGTTTTTAATGACTTTTCTAACTTGCAAAGGCATGGACACACAAAAACAAACTAACTCCTATACAATCACTGTATTTAAACCCAGTCATCCAACTTTCAAAGACTGAGAGAGAGAGACACAGAGAGACAGAGAGAGAGAGAGAGTATGTCTCTTAGTATGCCATAAGCTGCTATTGCACACTAAAACAGCGCTTTGATTCCAAAGCTATTAATCAGAGAAATCAATGGCCAGCACCAAAAGATCGAGAATGTGGGATATAACGACCCAGCTAATAATTTTAGGTTTCTCCAACATTTCCATTAAGTAACAAAAACGTTCAAGTTAATTAAAAAAGTTCTAATAACGTTCAAAATATCCAGTTTTCTAGACATTGCATTAACGTTATTGCTTGGGTATAAGAACATTATTCAAACATTTTTTAATTCTGTAATGTTTTAAAAATGTTTCATTAACTACATAAAAATATGCAAATAAAAAGAATGCTGCTTTTACAGCTGATTGGGGTATAAATTAGATTTGGAGTTCACGTGAACCCATACAAAGAGAAAACTACAAAATGCTTTGAATATAGCTGTAAGGATGTTTATGAACGTGTTTGAACAGCTTGTTAAAAAACAGTATGCAGACAGAAACCATTTCCTGTGCATCAACCTGCCAATGTTTGACATTTTTTGACTGCAGACTTTACCTATAAACTTAGCAAACACAGTAACATCATCTGTTTGCATATATAGCATATTTATACACACACACACACACACACACATATGTGTGTGTGTAATATAAACATAGATAGAATATAAATCTGTTTTTATTTATAACCTGACTGAACCTGATGTATCTGTTAAAAAAAGAAAATCACACAAACAAACAGAACCATATGTTGTGCATATTGTAAATATACAGTGGTGGCTAATTCTTTTAATCCTATGAAACAAAGGTAACAAACCCAGTGCACAAGTACACTTGGACAGTACTACAATGTGCCATGTTCCAAATGTCATATTCTGTGTCACTGCAGCCTTGAACAAAGCGATTACAAAAAAGACAGAAATATAGCAAACCGTGGGACCCCTCGTGCCTGAAGTAGTGACTGATTGCCTTTACAATGGGCAATTAAGTCAATGTGGTCAAGAAGAGAAAAATGATGTGAGAGATTCCAGCAGACCCGAGTCCATTTGGATGTGTTTGGCCTCAGGCATGGCTCACTGGAGAGGGTTTAACATTGGAATAAATACCCATCTTTGCAGTCATTATTAGGCTTAGAGCATAATATGCCTGAAATGTGCATTGGTCCTACTTGGGTTTGTTACAGTTTACTGGCGTATTAAAAAAGGCCAAGGAGATTATAATGGACTGTCTGTCAATCTGCATCCAGCCCCTAACCCCCTGGTGCTATCACGGCCTCTCCTTGATCTTGTGCAAATTTCTCACTTCATAGGGGATGAGGGAAATTGGATCGTGCAGGCAGCTGGGCGAAGGGCTGTTTTGATGTTTATTCATTTGCTCAGCGTTCCATCCAAGAATCAAGAAAAGTGGACCTCTGATACATGATTTTAATCAAACTTTAATAAAGATGAATAATAAATTAACAACACAAATGATGTTTTAGAATTTTACATCAAGTCCAGGCAGTCTTTTTACAAAATTCTGCATATTTCATGGCAACAAATACTCTCGTTTCAGAAAAAAGGCACAAGATGTATGCTTTCATCAAGCAATCTCTGTGATAGATTAGTTCGACTTGAAACACACACATTTCTGCAGGACTCTTCAATAGCATCTAAGGCTACAAAAAACACCTTCAAGGTATAGCAGCACTCGACCAGTTGAGATAGATTAAAGCGGCAAGCCATGCAGGGGATACAGCTTTACCATGTTCTCTTCATAGGCTTTTATTGAGCAGTTTACAAGTTCTGAATAAAATACACATATAACTTAAGATCAAGTCAATCAGTGGTCAGAGGCTGTGGTTTCAACTCTGATGGATCTCAGTCATCTCTATCTGAAGCTTGACTGGCTCCATCGCCCCTACATCCGCACCACATTTACAGCAGGTGAAGAAAACGGCAGCAATGGTGTGGCTCTTGGGGCAGTAGTAGCAGAACATGTGGTTGCACCCCATGGAGTGAGGCATTGTGGGCCACTCCCAGCAGATGGCACACTCTGTGCAGTAGGACTTATTCCAGAAGGTTTATGGTGCAGTCTTCATCTTCATTGAAGGCTTTATCTTCCATGCTTAAACCTTCCACACTGGCCCACAGTGGCACAGTTGGAGTAGACGGTAAACTTCCACAGGAGAAGCTGCAGCAGGGCCTTCAGTTCTGGTTCCACGGGGGTTAGGAGGCCAGGCTTGAAATGCTGGGAACATTTGGTGAACGTTGACCAAACAAGCTGTTCCAGTGTGCCCTCCAGTTCAAAAGCATCCAACTGACTGATTCTCAAAACCTGAGGTAAAGGGCTTGGATTGGCACTGGCAAATGGCTTGTCACCTCCGGCTCCAGCTACAAGCAGAAAAAGCAAATGGTTACGCGTTTTTTGCATTTTAGTTAAAATCACTTTTCACATGTAAAACCCATCCTAAATTCCCTTTTAGCTGTGCAGGGCAGAAGCACAGAAGGTCTTACGCTGTTCCCTCTTAAGATTCAGTCTGGGGACAAATCACATCACGGGAGATTATCCCAACAGCACAGGCTTGGAAAGGCAGTAAACATCCACTATGTGGAACTACTTTATTTTGACGGCTTTTATATGGAATCTAAGAACTGTGACGTTTGGCAATTTTTCATGGAATACGTTTGTATCGGGCTGAGTTTATCTCTTTAAATGCGATGGTTGAAAAATGAGAGCCAGGGGCTGTGGTGACCACCTCTTAGCTTTCAATGCATCAGAAGACTGGATTTGGACAATATGTGAAATAAACTGGCTTATAGGAATTTCAGAAACATCTGAAAATCTTAAAGGAACATCTTTCTTATTTCAGGCTTTTGGCATCATTTGCGCCTAATGCATTTGCCTATTTATGATGAAAAGTGATCAAACTTTCTCATCACTTTTTTACATTTACATTTATGCATTTGCAAGACGCTGTAATCCTAAACAACTTCCAGTGCTTACATTTTATCAGTATGTGTTCCCTGAGAATCAAACCTACAACCTTTGTGCTGCTAACGCAATGCTCTACCAACAAAGCTACAGGAACTTTTATGATGTCACAAGTAAAAGCAAACTAAATAATTCATTTAAACTGTTAGGAACTGTAGCATAACATATTCATCCATAATGTGTTCAAATGCTCGACCTCAAATTCTTCCCATGTGTTTCATACACACACAGTTCTGCAGGACTCTTCAATAGCATCTCAGGCTACAAAAAATCCCTTCAATATATAGCAGCACTCGACCAGGTGAGACAGATCAAAGCGGCAGGCCGCACAGGGGATACAGCTTTTCCATGTTCTCTTCATAGGCTTTTATTGAGCAGTTTACAAGTTCTGAATGAATATGTTTTATTTGAGAACATAATATTGACAGCAACTATCAATAGTAATGTGACTATTGTCAAGGGGCTGTCAATAGTAATGTAATTATGATTTAGAGGACCACATAGAAGTTAGCTGGGGCAAGTAACATCTCATACAGAACTGTTATCAATATCAGGATTACTATTGACCTGTTTTTTCAGACTCACAGTACTTGTCGAATGTACAACAACTAGACACTTTTGTCAATGTGTACTGCCTATAAACATTAAGCATTTGAATGTACAGGGCCTTAACCGGAGAGCTGAAAATCTATGCGCCTTATGTAATCGGCCAAATTCGTAATCAATGGCGGTGTTTACCTCTGCTGTAATCTGCTGTTCCATGTAAACTATAATTTGCTGCTTTGAAACGATTAACATTGCAAAAAAGTTCTATATAAATAAATTTAAATTGAATTGTAATCGAAAGACCTGACCTATCTGGAGCTATGTGATGGATAAACATACAACCTTCACTATACAGCTCTCAAATGCATCGTAGATAATGTGGCACTAGATAAAAATCACTGATAAATAACCAATGAAAAGGTAGCTTAGCTAAAAATGATTTTTTCCCTTTTTGTATGGCAGCTTCACCATTTTATTTATAGCTTTTACTAAAAATTTGTATAGCTTTGTAAACTGGTTCTCATTTGCTGTATATATTTCAACAGAATATGCTCACTTTGTTTGCTATTTATGATGTGAAATCAACCCTACTCGAAAAAACAAGCAGCATTTTCTAGGAAATCGAGCTCATCTTCGGGTTGCAAAATGGGTGGGGAACGCGCATATAAGGTTATATCAGCCAAGTCAAGGTCCTGACAGGCAGCATTAAATGACAAATGCCTGACACCAGCACGGGCTATAAAACATGTTCTCCTGAGGCAGCCCACTGAGGCTCGAGCCTGCAGTTCTGCAGCTGATAAGCTGGGTCACAGTGTCACCTTGGGCTTAACATTGCAAGGCAGCAGGCCATGGAATTCTTGCAGCTAGTGGACAATTTGGAATTCAGAGATTTTTCGAAGGAAATCAACGCTTTCTTGACTTTGCTTCCGAGCGTATCCCAGCCTTTACACTTTGGGGTTTTGGGAGAATCTAGCCCTTTATCTTTCTGCTAAAAAGTAAACTGTTTTTTGATAAAGAATAAATTCGATACCATTTACAGCCGTTAAATCAGTTTTTTACAGCACAGAAGCACATTTTTCTCTGTTCACCTCATTATATTTGCTGTTTTTACATACAAACACGATCTTAAATGGCAGAAAGAAATATTTTAGTTTATATTTACATTTATGCATTTGGCAGATGTTTAAAAGCATTTTTAAGCTACAACTTTTTTATTTGCATGTGTTTGCATTTTATATGTATATATATATATTTTTTTTCATTTATTTATTGAAAAAATGTCACTCAGTGTCCTTGTCATACATTTAACTTTTGACTCCATCCCAGAAGTTTGATTTATTATGGAAATTTAAAGGTGATGTCATCCTGAAATAGGATTACACTGCTTAAATACCCGTCCTGTAAGCATTCATATCATAAAATGATATGATACATATGATTATGAATGCCTACCAAAGCACTCAGGGTTTAAGTTCTGATCTAATGACTGCCCCATTTCCCTAATTACCATTGAGTCCCAGAGTCTAACAAAACTTTAAGTCTAAAAAACATATTTTAAAGCAAGCCTGGCGCAAAACTATGTGTCGCTAAATCTGGTTTGCACAAAATGTAAATTATTTAAAAGAATCAATTGATTTTGCAAGTATGAAGGTGGAAGATTTAAAGCCTCAAGTATTAAGTACAGAGTTGGGCAGAAAAAAACAGCTTAAAATCTCATGAAACATTTAAAGGCTGAGCCAGCAGCAGTGACTCAACAGTTAATAAATGAGAATTTGGGAAGATGCATATTATGGTGTACAGATGGCAGTAAGGCTGTACTTGGTCCATTTTAAGCATGTCTGTTTTAATACATTTCTCCCACATTTTTTTATCAAAACTATACACATTCAGATAAAAGCAATTTTATCTCATTAACAAGCACTTTTTTATTAATGGCTAACACACCATATTTACCATATTTACAACCCATTTTTGTTTTTCTACTAACCCTTATAAAGATTCGGTTTACCACAGCCATGTAATATATCAAAGGTCTCCCTGTTTACAGAAACAGCAACTCTGTAAACATTTTATCCACAAATGGCATGACAATTAAAGCTCAGTTTCCAACACACAGGAAAACAACCCAGCAATATAACCTGCTTTTTAAACTTTTAACCAAATAAATGCGACAAATCTATAGAAAACCATTTGATGTGAGATCATGTTGACTTCTGATGTGAACTCCATTCATTATGTTAAATGCCACGTCACCTCTCCTAATGCTGCGTGATGACGTCATCACTATCCGAAACTTAACCAACCAATAAAAATGTACCATGATAACCTTACTTTTCGCATTTCCGGCTGCTACTGTAATTGCACTACACTGTATTTCCTAATTAATGTGAATGAATTGATTGTCTCATTCAAACAGTGTAATAAGCTTTTAAAATATGTTTCGTTTTAGTTTTTTTTTTATTATTGCAATGTGGGCTAATACCAAGTTATCACAGTGTTAATCATTACCATCAATATAAAAAGTAAATAATGTCCTTCGGTTTCATAAAGTAAAAGATGTAAAAAAGCGCATAAATGGGTGCAGTGTGCACATTAAAAATGACTGCATCCATAAATTAATGTAGCTATAACCACAACCCCCAATTACTATAATAAAATGTAACCCCGGTGATTGCAAAAACGCTTTTTAAATCGTAAAAGAAAAGACTGATAACACGCATGCATTATGTAAATCTTTTAATGTCTATACATGTAAAATAATTACCCAGGATAAGACTGACAGTCTAAGGTCCGAACCGAGCCGCTATTCTTCCGTCATTTCCGGGTTACGTCGTTAAGCCCCACCCTGAAACAGATGAGCCAATTGCGAATTGCATTTTCTATCAACAATGCGTCCAATCTCATTTTTAGCTTTAATAATTTGTTTTGGGGAGGCAAACGTGAAACGCGAACAACGCGTCGGGGCGGAGTCTCTTGACGCGACGCAACACTCGGGCGTCTGCGTGTAAGCAAGCAGCGTCCAATCAAAATGGTAAGCGCTTGATCGAACGCATGTGTTGACCAATGGTTGTAAGCAGGGGGCGGGCTCTGGAGAGCGGCGGTGCGCGGCGACGCAGGGAGAGGAGCGTGTTTGCATCAGCCCGGGTAAATAAAACAAACGGAG
This sequence comes from Chromobotia macracanthus, assembly GCA_036877525.1. Classification (NCBI taxonomy): domain Eukaryota; kingdom Metazoa; phylum Chordata; class Actinopteri; order Cypriniformes; family Botiidae; genus Chromobotia; species Chromobotia macracanthus. Next base: position 5,554,357 of record JAZGTH010000085.1, on the reverse strand, counting down.
AAAGCTTGAAAACAGTCACAATGTGCTTTCAGAGGACATAATCACACGGGTTGATATTGTCATGGATATTTCTTGATAATGTATACTGTCGTATGCGGTCCGAAAGCTGTTTGGTTTTTGCAATGAATCTTAAGTGCGATCGTGGCTGTCTGTATACAGAAAATAAACGCTTTCCAAATAACAAAGACGTCCATCAATGCAATGCAAAATTAAATATGATATTCTGCCTACGTTTGTTTTGACTTGAGTTCATGAACAGCTTTTCCAAGTTTTATACAGATCTGACTATATGCAACACAATATGATGAATGTCTTGTTAATGTCATTTTTGTGTACTCTTCAAAATCCTCAAGGTTTAGGTTTTCATGAAGACAATCATTACAAAAATCCTTTATGCATTCACATATTGGAAGAATAATGTTTTATGTTGAATGCACATTGTGGTTTTGAACAGATATGCTCATGATTGCTAATACTTTTTCAGTAATGGGGGTCTGTAACTGCTGTTAAGCATGGGCAGAGCTAATAGATATTTTAATAATTTATGGGTTTATATTGTAAATTATTTACCTCTCTGTATGGTCATTGGTGCCATTCAACCTAACCTAGTTTAAAGCTATTTTCCCTTGCAAATGTATGTTCCAGTAGGCGGGTTTTAACTTTAGACCAACAACCCATCTAACAGTTTTCTAAAGTTTTCTCAAAATGATAAAAATATTCTTCTAGTTATGTTACTAGAATGATCTTTAATGATATATATCTTATCAACAATGTTATTCTTAAGTTACTAGTGCAACGTTTTAAAAACATTACAGAATTAAAAAAATGTTTGAATAATGTTCCTATAACCACGTAGTAATGTTAATACAGCCTCTAAGAACTGGATGTTTTGAACATTACTAGGGCATTTTTTATGTATTAAAATATGACATAAAAATAAAATTTTTATTGTTTTTGTTACTTAATGGAAATATTAGGGGAATGTTCTTACAACCTTAAATTGTTAGCTGGGGTTGTATGCATTTGGTTAATATTTAGATGTCAATATTGTTAATATTTAGATGTCAATAATAGCTGTTATTACTGCAAATGATCTCTCAAATTAAACAAAACAAAAGAACACGTTAGTCAGATTTCTGAGGAGCTCATTAGCTGGACCTCACTGTATTGATAATACGGTTGTATATGAACTCTATGTTTTCAAGAATCAGCAAAATTAGATTGAAGTTTGCATCTATGTCCCAGAGGTATATTATGCTGTTGTCCCCTGACTGCAGTAACCATTGTTCTAATGTACATAATTGGCCATCGAATAGATTCAGAGCATTAAAAGCTGCTTATTTGCCTCTGGTAATGTAAAGAATGCTTCAAACCCAGTAATACAAGCACAAAAATGTACTGATTGAATGGTTGCAATACATAACCGGATTTATTAACCCATTTTGCAGGATTGTAATTGGTTTAAAGAAGTGCCTTTTTAAAGTGCATGGACATGATTTATGATGAGTTATGATGAGTTTTAGTTTCATACAGTGGATTCAGACATCCATAATAAAACGTACTTACATTCTAATGATGAAAGACTAATGTTAACATACACTGTTTAGGCCCAACAAAATGCAGGCGTGCATTTTCCCTGACCTCGCAGTGTTTTGCTTAGGTTTTGGAGGACGAGGGAAATTCGCACAGCTGTCGGCATCTGTCTTATTTGTCTAGCTTCTACCAAATGAAAGATGTTTTTAAAGCTGATAAGCCCATTTCTTTATTGCTATGTCTTACCTATGCACAATGGTATAATTAGTTGTATTGTTAAAATATAGCTTTGTTTTGCTCATGCTGTGTGCATTTCATTTTTGCCTTGCGAACCACCAGTTGAGAACCACTGGTTTAGAACACAATGTAAATTTTTAATTTCGTTTAAAGATCTTTCGTTTATCCACGTGACCCCTTGCAATTACTTGCAAGTAAGTAACTAGTAAGGTACATGCATGTCGTTGTGTTTTATCAGTGTGCGCCATACATAGGATTAATCAGCCCCAGAAACCTTGTGATAAGCTAAGCTTGTGGCCAAGAGGTCTCCTACATCCAACCTGGAGCAGATGTTCCAAAGCTTATATCAAAGCTAAGGCTAAAGTGTTCGTTTAGACAGATTGGATTTGCAGAAGTGTGGAGGGGTTGGAGATGTTGCCTTTGTGATTTTGGCAGGATTTGGACCTTATGCCTGGAGGAGAACACAGCAGCTGTCGGCAAGCTGAGATCCAGAAGCTGAAAACTGACATTAGCTTCTCACATAAGTGATCCATTGCACTCAACACATGCTTGGCCTGAATGTGAGTCATATGTCTGTATTCCCCTGCTTCATTTCCTCACTCACTTGCTCTCCAATTTCTCTCTCACCCCAAAGTCACGGGATGGACCCTCATTCATTTTTCAAAACTCATTTTCCGCCCTTGAGCTCGGGATTTTAATTCTGGCTTCACCTTGACTGCTGGCCTTTGGGCATGAGGGATCAGTAGAGCCGGGCTTTGATCCAGCACGCCAGCGTGGGACTCATTTCCAGCCCTGCCGCCCTGATGTGACTCAGTGGGTTCCACTTGACCTCGGCTCCTCTGGGCCCCTCTGGCCGCAGTTGACGAGACCCAGTTCCCTCCTCCCCTCTGTCTTCCACCAATACTTTTTTCTAATCAAACCGTTCTCTTCTCCTTAGCCCTGCCTTTGATCTGCATAATATGCCTCCTCTTCATCTCTTTTCACAGTTTATCACATCATGTGTGAACGGGGAACATTAAGAAAGTGTTGCAGAAGGTTGGTGTAATTGCTCATCTACAACAGGCCTTGTAAAATGTTTTGAATGCCAGATACTCTGAAGACAAAATCCCTTGGGGAAGTTAGTTCTCTCAGATACCATATTGGTAAAGCTATTTCCTGTTATGCAACTACAGCTTCTATCTATTTACATGAGAAAAGAGTGAGGCATTCAAAACCATTAGTCATTTGTACTCTACATTAACGTGTTTCTTTAAAATCTGGCAACAATGGCATCATTAAATGTGCATCTTTAGCCAAATTCATGCAAAAATATATATTTGTTTTATGTTTGCAAATTTCATTAGTACATGCATTCATGCATTCTTAAAACATTCCACTAACAACATAAAGTAAGGTTTTTAATATGATATATAACATTAAAAAACGTTCTAATAACATTACTGCAAAAATTTGTTTTTGATAGCTTGATAATGTTCTGAGAATGTTTCCTGTTAGCTGGGAAGATCCCTCTGCTGTCCCTTTAGCTGTGACAGCGCTCAAGACGGCTTCTGTGCCAGCTGCGCCCGCAGGGCGGCATTGCCAGTAATGAGAGCTGCCCCACACACCCCCATTTGCCGTGTTAGAGGATAATAACACCCAGCTTTCTTCTGTCAGTGTGTTTTGCTGGATGATAAACACATGGGAGGAAGCTCTGGCAGAAGGGCTCAGACTCGGAGAGGTGGGTTTGTGGAATCACAGCACAGAACATGGTGCAGAAGCCTGGTATGTGCACTAATTGAAGCTCCTTCAGGCTAAATTCCCATTAGCTGCAGCAAACTCAAGCCCTCTGAGCGGCGTAGGCAGGAGTGATGACTAGCGAGGGGTCTTCCAGGTCACTATTGGAGGTTATGTTAATTCGGTTGTTAATGAGTTCCCTTTCAGTGATAATTGATCAGCTTCATTACCATATTTGTCCATCATGTTGTCACTGGACTAAAGCTTCCTGTAATAAATGTGCTGTTTGATTTTCGAAATAATGAACTAATTAGACTAATTAAAATCAATAAAGGTGCCAATACAAGGCTGCTGTCTCTATCTCTGCCCGAGTCACCAGCTCGGTTTAAAGGAGCCTATTGCTGATTTATGGGCCCTTGATGGTCATTAGCTGGAATAAATTGCACTGAGGAGCCAAGACAGCATTATTCAAGTACAGGATACTAAGTGCATTGTAAGGTCAGCAATAAGGGCAAACCTACATATGTAGTCAACTGGCCTTGTAAACCTTTGTTAATATATCAGGGCAGAATGGTGTTGGATGCTATCACCTATCTCTGAACACATTTCCTTAAGGGAAACACTGTTCTGTGTTAAAGCAGCAATCTGTAACTTATTTTCTTAATGTGGAAATTCTAAACAACTGCTGTAAGAACCAGCTACAAATGCTGCACCATCTACAGAAGCCGGACGCGATATAGTAACCAGATCTTTTTTCTGTTTACAGATGGACTTTTCCACAAAATCGGACCTGACAGCTCAAATTATAAACTGTTATAAATGTACTGTTGCGAATCGGGGAAAGGTAAGGCGATCGTGTTGAGCACTGATCTGTCATGTACTTGCTCTGATTTTTGTTTGTCATGGATTGCAGATTTAGGTAAATTTAAAAGGAGATTAGCAGGGCTTGCCAGACCAGGTCAGACTCTACATTGAATGTGATTCAAATAACAGCGTATTATAGTGGTGGTGGTTGATTTTTATTGAGGCAGCCATGTTGGCCACTATTAAAGACCTTCCTGAGACAAAATCACAAACAACATGTTGTGATTGCATTGGACAAAGTGATGGCTTATTGCTTTTTCATTAGTTATCTGTTTTCCTCTGTGATTGCCAAGGGATTTCATTTTCGTTGGCTCATGCCGGCCTCGGATGCCATATTTAGGCACCTCACCCCATGTGCGACTGTCTCCAAAACCCTAATAAGAAGGTGGAGAATTATGTAAAATCCTGACCGGGCCAGGCACGGTGAAGCCAACACATATCGGAAGGCCATTGCTGACCTAAATTCTTGCATTAATCTAAGATGTCAGTGGCACAACCATGATGGTCCATTTTCAGCCAGTAAGCCGGGTTATTTTTCCATGTGTTGCTTTGGGCGTTGGTCTGAGCTTTGACGGCTTTTCCTGTTACTTGTTACATTTCTGCACTTATTTTAACCATATTAATGTTCAGAATGTCCTGGAAAGTAATTTGTGTGATGTGACATCCATGTTTCACCCCGTTATATATCAGTACAGGTTTACTAGACTTGCATTGTACGCTTTATTTCCTCTGCAGGGTAGTTGACCATTACTTTAATAGTTTTTTCCCCACACAAGCTTTAATGATTGAGTAGTGTTTGTGCCAGCTTTTGCCATTCCTCTAACAAATTAGTTTACTGTGGTCATAACCTTCAAAAAGCTCATTACCATAAATTGCATGGCTTTTCATAAAGGCTGAAAGCTGCATTGACGAATCACAAATAGGACCTTTCTCTGGACACTCAGTGTTGCTGCTAAATTAGAATCACCACCTCCCCCAACATTTCTTAATCAGCTAATGTTTCTTATTTTCCTTATTAATCTTCCTTATTTCTGATTTATTTGAATAACTGAAACACACACGTCTATATTGAGTCTTTATGTGATTTCTTTATTTGTCATGTCTGAAGGAAATGACTTTTGGTTCAAATGTTACTTGTTGGAAATGACATCAGTGTTGTGCTTTGTACGTCTGTGGTCGTTGTATGAACGCAGGATTTTTCTACTCCTTTGGTGTGTTGACCAGGGTAACTTTAGTGGGAAAGTACTGTTGCATGTCTTTTAGTTGATTCGTGGTTAAAAGAAGACTTTGGTTGCGATTAAGATGCCTTTTCAATATTGGTAGTACACGTGAAAAGGTTGCTGATCTTTTATTTTATTTTCCATGTTGTTGCGTTTAGCTACCTGTGGTTGCTATCGATACGACTATCAAAAACAATAGTTTTTGTTGTTTTTAGCAGTACACATGTTCTAAGAAGATGCCATGCGTCGTGTCCAGGGTCAAGGGAAAATTAACAAATGCAGTTAAACCGCTAAACATGGTTTAAACTCCATCCCATTGTTTTCATTGCTGTAGCACCTGGACTGTGGCTAGTAATATATAATATAATATAATATAATATAATATAATATAATATAATATAATATAATATAATATAATATAATATAATATAATATAATAATTGTTACTCTGTTAAATATAGCTGAAAATTACACCTATGTACAAGAAAAACAATAATGCCAAATAAAAGGGTTTTTTGATAAGCACCTTCTTAATCAAATTGCACCATTAAACGTAATTAAAAAAGCGCTAGTGAAATACAACTTCACGTATTGGCCTTTCGAAGCAACAGATATAGCAGCGATTTCTCTTGGGGCTCAAAGCGAGAGGCTGTATGGAATTTAATTTCAGTTATTGTCTCTTCACGGTGGCCAGTGAGATTTCTCTGTCTGAGATGTAGCACATAATGGGGGGCTCTTGAGTTTCCTGATCAGCCGTCCGTTTAGTCTTTTAAGCAAGTGCTTCATGCATCGCTCCTCCAGCAGGCTTTTATTGTTTTCCCTCGCAGTTTAATTCCCCTCAATGCACGCCTGTGCGGCCGCCCCATCCTGCTTTACCCGACAATAATATCAAGCGTGTGCCTTCAATGAGTGAGCTGTCCTGCGGCTCAGACTCTCTGTTTAATTAGCCTCACATGCACACATGCTCACTCACACAGTGATGCAAAAATATAAGACACACACACACAGAGCTCACCTAATTTTCCCCCCAGTTTCCATTTAGTTGTTAGCATTAATCTACTTAGGGGGAATCGCAAAGTGCACCGAGCAAAGCTAGTTTTAGTTTTTCCCTTATGAAATTGAATAATGGAGAAATTTTCACCATGGTTGTTTGCGAAGGTAAATTTGTGCTTTTGCTGCAAGGCTGTTTAATTGGCAATTCCTTCTGTGTTTTTTTGGAAGTGCATGAGATCCATCAGTGTTCTGTCTTGTTTGTTGACTTGTGCATTAAGGGAATCTTGGCTGACCTAATAAGCCAAGCGTTAGAGCAAAACAACAGGAAAGAGTTTTAGCTCTGGATCATGAATAAAATATTACCCTGCCTTTAACGGCTGTATCTTGACCCGTCTTTGAGTATTGTGCCCCACCCTCCCTACCCCACCAAAAATAAATGCTGTGTCCATGTTTGCTCCACTAATGCACTTGATGGGAAGAGTGGTCCAGTCATCTGGAGTTTGCTGAAAGATGTCGGGCGAGGAGAAATGAGATACAACTTATGAGATGCACTTAATTATGTTTTAGGGTGTCTGCTATCAGCTGAAAACAACAGAAAGCTTCTATAATGGAGAGTCACAGAAGAATTATTTCTTGAAAAAATACTGCCAGTTGTGTAAGCTGTCATGTCAGGGCACAAGCTGAATCTTTTGGAAATCTGATTTCAGATTTCTGAATGATTGAAAATATAACTAAAATAATAATTTATCCAATTTCATTAAAGCTTTTTACTGCATATTCATATTTATCAAAAACAGCCAGGAAATATTCAGAATATTCTAATATTCAGAATTTTTGAATAGATTGAGATTATTTTAACATTTTAGCATTAGTATTTGTATTTATAATACAAATAATACAAGTTTTATGCATTTCTGGGTAAAGATTCTGATTCCTATATTATATGATCAATATTTTTAAGAGAGTTGACTCTGAAATGAAATGAGGCTAAGGAGAGAGAGAGAGAGAGAGAGAGAGAGAGAGAGGGGAGATATAGGGCAGATCTGCTGGCGTTGGGCAGAGCTCTCTGTTAAACCAGGTCAGGGAGAGAAATGGCTGTGTGGTTTGGGGACTTGACCTGTGGGCAATTAACATCAACATTGATTTCCTTTTTCCCAAGAGTGACGGAAGTCCCTGCGCCCTTCTCCCCCCCCCACACAAATACAAATACACACTATATTCCACCTACATGGCCAATGTCAAACCCCAGCTTTCCAAAAAAAATCCAAGCATGGTGAGGAGAGACTAATTAGGTGTAGTGTTTGTCAGCTGTGGTGGGTTTGTCCTTTTGTTCTGTCAAGTTTTCTGGTGTATTACTTCAGTGTTGGCCAGAGTCCCTGATATTTCTTTAGCGACCCAAACAAATATTTAGAGTGCCCTCCATAAGTATTGGGAAATCCTTTTATGATTAAAAGATGAACATGAGGCAAAAGTACAGAATGTCAAATTTTGTTATTTGGCTATTTAATAAATGTTTTACCAATTTAGAAGAACAGGCCTACTCAATCAGAATTTGAAATTGCTATTTTATATACTTTACTTTTTTGTGAGTCTTTTAGCAAGTCTTTTGTATATGTAAATAGGTTTTTTCACATAGTTATTTAATATATAAAGCAATTTTTCATTGAAATTCTGGCTGAAAGAACTATACTGTGATCATTTCAAGGTAACCATATATAATGCTGTGGTCATACCACCCACTCCTATACAGTATTTGCTCTTTAAGGACTCGTTGCATTTGTTTAGAAGTGATAGTTCATAGGTTTTCATTTTATGCTTTCCAATTAAAATACGGTGTGTAGGGTGAATGGCCGAAATCAAAGAGCGTTTCTATAGTAAACCGCAAATCAAAGGCCAACATACTCTAGATTTAGAGAAAGAGACATAAATTCAAAGGTACCATTCTGGGTCAGGGGTTGTACAACATTTGGAGAAGTTATTGCTATTGCACCCACCACAGCTGAAGCTATTGCATGTGCAATACACTGCTGCAAGTATTGCCTTTGCTTGTATTTATGTGGTCTTGTTGATTTATTGCTAATTTATGGTTTGCATCACATAGGAAATGTTCAAATTTGTACTGCGGTTCATGCAAATATCCTAAAAAAACTGGAAAATGCAGTTCTTTCAAAAATGACAGATTGACAGGGAATATTTCACACCATGAAATTTCGAGAAAAAAACATATGACTTTCGATTCGGTGAAGCAAATGGATTTTCTTTTGTTGCTGGCACCATTTTTAAAGAAAGTTTCTAGAACTTTCTCTTGTAAGTATGTACAGTGTATTGTGGTTTCTTCAGCAGGCGAAGCAGAGGCGTTTACCTGAGGGATGGGGAAGCTCATGGGTAATAAAGTGATTTCAGAAAGGAGTGTGTTGCCAGGGGGTGAGTGGGCAGCTGCCCTTTGCATTGTGTAGTTATTCACTATCAGATAGATTCGGGATAAGAAATTAAATACGAAGCATATATCTGTGAATATGGATATATAAGCTTTGTATGTGTATATATATATATATATACACATATATTATATATATATTAGTAGAGTAATAATAGGGTTACATTTAATTCTATAGCTTGGCATTAGTTCATGTAAATATGAAATAGAGGCAGTTTTCTGCCACAAGCGTCAACATTAAAGGGAACAGAATGAAATGATGCTCAGAGGTCTCACTGCGGTGGGTGATGGAATTTTATCTGTTTTTCTTTTTTCCTGTTTGATTTATCTGCAAACTTATTTATATATTTACATGTCATGAGAATAACTCAAAATGGGAAAAGTGATTTATTGTCTCTCTCTTACTCGTTCTTGCTCTCTCTCTCTCTCCTTTCCCTCTCCTTCTCCTGGCCTCCTCTGATCATGTTTAAATTTTTCATGATTTTCAGCTTTAGGTTATTAAGTTATGTAAACAAGTACTAACTATAAATTCACATTAAACAATACAACCATTTCAAATAAAGTAAAATTAAGATTTTTGTGTTGAAACATTTGTGTTAAATATTTGAATTTAACCTGTAGGATTATTGCCATATGTTATTTAGAAACTTCACAAGACGTGTGAACACAACTGATTTAATCATTATGGATTATTTACATTACTGATAACATAAATAAGGTATTAATCCACTTTTTCTTGTCAGATTGTTTTTTGGCACAAAGCAGCGTTGCTTTAAAAGAGTGAAATTTCACTTTTCAGAGAGCTTTGCTTTGGGGGCGGACACAGTTTTTTTCATCTATTGACTTTTCCCAGGTTCTCGTCTTCTCCGCTTATTAGGGAAGCAAACAAATCAATATACTACACTGTGGAGTGCAGACATGAGAGCTCCGGCCCACTGTCACTAACAATCTAGCCAATCATCTGCCTTGCTCTTTAGACCTTCTGTTTGCCCATATTTGCATTCCAGGAGGCGTGTTCCTCTTCAGTGTTTTCCTGCTCTTTACCTAATGTGAGACAGAAAATAAGAGACGTTATTCTTTTATTTTTAGTACTGTGTGAATACGATGTTTGACAGGATTTATAAAAAATTAAAAATATTTCATTCAAAACTAGAAGAATGTTAGCTTAAAAGCGACACAGAAGTTTTAATTTGCGTCACGTGACTTTGGTGTTAACAGCCTGTTTTCATTGGATGTGTGGCAGATGTTATTCATGTCTTGATCCAGAGCAACAGATCCTATAGCTGTAAAGTGCTGTCACTCTATATGCCCTCCCCATCAGTCCTCGCCAGCTGCAGGGTTTTGACATCTGCTGGTTGAGATACGAGCGAGCAGCTGTCAACAGCAGGGAATCTTCTTTCAGTGTCAGTTGGCGGGATGGCTGGGTGCCAGCTCGTGCCATCTGTGCGCCTGACATTTCCCTCTAATTAACAGAAGGGTTAATTGTTCTGGCAGGCTCGAATGCAGTGTCTAACATTACCCCGGGGAGATGTGTACAAGTGATGGAGAGGAAAGTGGCGGGGAGAGCTTGGTTAACACCGCCCGCTACTGCTCAGCTACCAGGGAGCATTCTCAGATCATTGGCTAACATTCTCTTAATGTTCTCTCAAAGGTATCAGAAATGTTCTTGCAGTAATGTTAGTAGAACATTTGAAAACAAACATTAATACAACGTCTAAAAAAACGGGACGTTTTGAATGTTCCTAGAACATTCAAGACAACATTTTAACGTTTTTGTTGCTTAATAGAAACATTACGGAAACATTCTTACAACTTAAAATTGGTAGCTGGGTACCATCACACTCCTGTTACCCGTCACTGGTTACCCAGTTGGGCACAGGCAATTGGGCCAAGGTGTTTCCCCCCTCCATTTCTGATGAAATATGGCATGCCTCTGTAATGATGTAGAAGAATTGAGTTTAGCGAGGCAAAAGACCAACGCCTAGGGACAATTGGGAGGGAACAATTTGCATGTTATTACTGCATATTCATAACTAATTGTGTTAGGCTTTGCTAAGAGAGCAGAATGACGGATTGAAAAATTGAGAAGTTGTTTTTACAGCCAGCAAAACACACCAGCATCTCTCTCTCTGGTTTACAGCACCGGGTGCTGAATGATCATTAAGATACTTAGCTGCTAAATATAGCAGGTTGTTCCATTTGTCAGCTTGACGTGATGTAATCTGTTTAGTGCTCTAATTTTATCTTAGTACATGTAAGCCATTTTTTACTGCACTTTACAATGGCGTGTTATGACACGCTCATTGAAAATGCAGCTACTGCATATTAAACAACTTCAACACAATAACGTGTGACGTTAATTGCGACACAGTTGTACCATGCTGATAAAAAAAATAGAAAACAAACGCAAAAGCAAACATGCCTGAATGCAAGACCATCTTGAGTGTTTTTTTTGTCTTGGGCATGCATTGTTGTCTCGAGCAATTTTGTGTATCTCTGTGTTCTGTTTGGCATGTATTTTTGATACGGTAAATGTAACCATATGCATGTCATGATGAAAGATTAATCGCATATCATTTTGACATCAAAAGCAGCGCAAATGCTGATGTACTGACACGTTGAGGGGGCTTGTGAACATGCACATGTGTGCCCCTGCACACACATGGCTGTAGCGAAGGGCTAAATGGATGCCCTCTGGGTTTTGGAGTCTCAGAGTGGCAATTTGCACACCTCCCTTGGCCCCCGTGCATTGACTGGTTGTCAGGGGTGTGCACAGAGAGAAATCTGGGCCCCAAAGAAAAGAGACAGGAGCCTTTTACCCAGCATGGGAGAAGCCTGAACAATCCACCAGTGGAACAGGCTGCTTTTTGAAAATGTCTCAGAGAGGAAATGGGACTCAAATTGACTGCAGTTAGTTACCTTTCAAAAAGCTCTCCTCTATTCACCCAGCTTTCATTTTCATCTCGCACTTCACAAGTTTTTCCATGAATGTCAGGTGATTGATATTTGGCAACGGGCACCAAATAAAGTGCTTGAATCTGTGACGTAATTGCAAGTAATTGAAACAAATCAGCCTTGTACTAGAAATTGGTAAAAAATGTCGTCCCCATCAGCTGACTGAAAATCATTTTTGTAAAAACCCCCAAAACCCTAAACTGACAGTGAAAATGGACAATTTACAATAATTTCTTTCATTGTTATCATAGTACATGTATACATGGGGCTCCAATAGTCTAAGACCACTTGTAAAGATGCTACTATTTTGCACTTTTTTCATTACAAATTGTCTAACAATTAAAAGTGGAATTAATAAAATACTGTAATATTAATGTCTTTTGAAAAGTTTTCAAAGATCATCTGTGCTTCAGTAGAAATCAGACCTTTTGTACAATAAAATTAACATGGTCGGTGTCACAAATTCACTTACATTTGCTTAGTGACTTGATGCAAAAGTATATTACATACTCTCTAACATGTATATCTTACTTACCCTGTTAAATACCCAGTTCATACTTCATCCAATACTCCAATACTCCATCATTCAACACGTCAGTGTATCTCCTTGTGATTTTGATGACACAGGACACAATGTTCAGGGAAAAGAGCATTTGTGTGCACGCCTGTGTGTTAGTTTCCTATAAAGCCGGCATTTACATATCCTGATATAAGCACAAGGCGGATGAGGCTCTGTGGTGGAAACATTAAGAAGCAATATTTATAGGATGTGGCTGGGATATCAGTGGAGAGGTGGATGATAGCATGGCGCTTGACAGCTGTCGCTAGCAGCTTGGCAGAGCTCGTCAGGAAGTTTGCGCTGCCTGCCCGCTCTGTCAGAGAAGTTTACAGTGTCGTGCTGAGCTGGAGAGGTTTAGGGAGCCATGCTCGGTGTGAAGAAAGTGCGGAGACTTCTCATTCCTTCACTTCTTCACCTCATGCTCTGTCACATCAAGAACCTTCTCTGCTTTCCGGCCCCTCTGGGTCACCTGCCAAAACCTGCCAAAACTCAGCCTCCGCCTCCACTTTCCTCATCACGGCTGATGAGTGTCATACTGGTCAGGACCTAACTGCTTCCTGTTCAGCTCTGTGTGTTTTCTGTGCATGCGAATGCTGTTGCCAGGCCACCTGATTTATTGTTTCTGATAGTGTTTTGGATAAAGGCCTCAGGATGGGTATTTTTGATTTACATGCCTTCGTTTTGCAGATGATTTCATCCAAAGTAACTTCCAGCACGTTCGCTGTATCACTATGTGTGTGCTAAGCTACAAGTAAATGTTCCCAGAGCATTGGCTAACATTCTTTAAAAGTTCTCTCAAAGTTATCAATGTTTTTGCAGTAGCGTTAGTAGAACTTTTGTTACTTTATGGAAATGTTAAGGAAACGTTCTTGCAACCCTAAACTTGTTAGCTGGGTTCCCTGCTAATCAAACCCATGACTTAGACATTGCTAGCCCCAACCGAGCTACAAGAACTATTTCATTGTACGATTTTTAAAAATCGATCCATGTTTGTATGACTAAATCCGCATGGTGCGGCACTCACACTAGCATTTATGAATAGTTAGCGAGTAAGATGCAGGTTTTTAAAATTGAGATACTGAGCGCAAAAGTGGTGCAACTGCTCAGTGTGTTTGTCCCACGTGAGTCATTGTCTGCGAAAATAATGATCACAGAGACACCAGACATATATGTTGTTTTCACGGAGCATTCGTCCCCTGTATGCGGTTCGACCCTGATTCCCCTGCACTCCAGGTGTGCGGCTGAACGCCCGCCCTCCCCGGTGAGTGGCAGTTTGACAATAATGATGCCGGAAAGGAGGGTGTGAGACCCACGGGCCACACAGAATTAACAGAGTAAAGAATGCTCTCCTCACTACAGCATAATTATGGAGCTCACCAGGGGGTTCTGAGGAGAAAGAAAGGCAAAAGAAAAGAGGAAAAACTATACAAACTATACAATGCAGATCGGGAGATTCATTAAGACTTTCTCATTAGAGCCCCATTACCTTTGAAACTCTAACAAAGCCACAGAGGTGCCATTAGGAGCAGAATAGTGTCTGGAACAATTTTAGTCAGCTTTTCACAAGAACAACTAATGGTTCCTTATAAACGTCTCGCAAATTGCCGGCATCTTTTGAGCGCATGTTGTTTTTACCGCACAACTGCGTTGATGCAAAGAACATTTAAGGCATATTGTCTAATTTTAGTTAATTGGGGGCAAAAAATGAATGTTAGGTTGATATTTGTTAGATTCATATATGAAATTCAGGGCTATTTATGGCTTACACTGGATGCAAGAATCAAAAAGGCTGAGAGCTGCACTTGATATTCTTCCTGGTCTCTTGTTCCAACAGCCAAAACCAGAGGAACTTCTGAAGGCTCAGGTGGAAGATCAGAAGAAACAGCTCAAGGCCAGGAACCGGATTATTCAAAGTCTGAAAGAGGAAATTAAGTGTCCTTTGTTCTAGAGTGCACAAAAGAGGAATGAGGTACGGCGAAATTCCTTTCCCATTCTATTTGATGTAATAGAAGTGACTTTTGAATACCTTGGAATTTTAATAATATTGCTTACTGATTGTGCTGTAAGCCTAACGTGTGTTGTGTATTAGATGGTGCTTTTGTTCTCTGACAGAAGGCAAATATTGTGAACCCTGAAGGCTCAGAATGGCATCTCAGCTGAGACTGGCTTTTACTGCCTCCCTAACCCTCCATATGAGGTGTCACCAAATTAAAACCACCGCTGTTTTATTGTCTGTGGGCTTGCCTTTACAAATTGATGGTTGTGGTGAGCCTAAATATAAACAGTGTGTTTTTCTCACACATGGTACAGCAGCCAATAAGTATGCATGCTTTAGATTATATGTTTAGATGAAGGATTGTACTGATTATGATTTGAAATGCCATTTTTGGTTATTGAAATGAAAGCAAATGTTTTATGAATGAACAGTGTAAAATTAATTTTATAGTCTTGAGTTATTGCTACTGTGCTGTACATGTTTTGTGCTTCCATTATATGTCTTAATGTATTAAGATATATATATATATATATATGTATTATATTAAATATATACATTAACATGTATAATGTAAACATTAAACTCAATATGTTTAGGGATGGAATTAATGTTAGTTAGCTTTCACTGATAACAACGTTACAATTAGGTGAACATAATAGTTTTAATACTTTGTTGTGAGTAGATGTTGCCATTCTTGTTCCTGAGTGTTATAAGTACTTAATTTGAAGCATGAAAAATGGCAATTAAGAAATAATCCAGGTCTTTTTTTTCTGGTTGGTCTCAAACGGTTCTTTCTCTAGAAATGGTAAATTTGATTCATGCTTGGGAATCAGTTGGCTTGGAGAGTTCATGTAATTAACAATGGTGAATAGTGTTTATTTGTATTCATTGTAAACTTATTTTAGTGTTTTATTTAGTGTTTAATTTATTTTTGTGTTTAATGTATACTGTTAGTCTCAGACTGTAAATTAGGCTGAATCCTTTGGAAAGTTGTATATTTAAGAAGATTTGCCTTTTTAAGTAACGTAAATGCAGTTAATTGTTTTTGTTACCAGCATGTAGTACACACAAAAGAGTAACTTAACTGTAGTTTAACTCCTTTAAATTATGAATAAATTATGAGTAACTTAACAAGTATAGCTTCCCCTACACTGAGTTTTGTGATGTTGGTTGCCTCACTCTAAAATATTCCATCCTGTTTAATAAAGCTACTGTTAACTTGTGAGTCCCTCACAAGGCAATGGTTAACGTTAGCTGTCTGTTTTCAATCTATTCCATTCCTGTTAATTTAGTTGCCATTGTGTAAATAAGTTAAAATGCACAAAAATGAAGTTTAAGTATGAGCCTGGTGTCATTTATAGAAAACTTTATAGAAAAACGCACGCAGCAAGTATGTTTAAGTTATAGTACAGTATGTGTTTAAGTTAATTGAATGCTAGGTTAAAAAAACTTTCCATTTCAAGTTGACACAGATTTAAATGTTAAGTCCTAAATGTTAAGATTTTTACAGGAAGGATGAAGAAGAACAGGAAGTACTCAATCATGTGTTTGACCCATGCGGTAATGTCTACAATAATCTGTGGTAATAATCTACAGAAGAAAGAAACTCGCCACACACACATGCTGAATGTGTAGAAAGCAACTATAACCGTCATCATTATAACCTTTTATCACACAGTGGCATTAATTTGCTGCACATCCAAAAATGATTCTTTTTTTAATGAGAAACAGCAGGGTCCCTGATTGGCTATGGTACAAACATGAGCAATGAATAGACCTCCTTATAAAGCACACAGTTTTCTGCCCAGTTCTTTAAAAAAGTCCTTTATTTCTGACACAGGGTCGGAAATTGAAAAGGTGCTGAACCCATTAAAGCAGTATGATGGGAAGTGAATTAGCTTATCAGCACAATGATATTCCCAGGTTACAATTTTTAGGTTGTATAAATGTTTCCATAATGTTTCCATTAACTAACAAAAAACATTATTTTAAAAGTTCTAGGAACGTTCAAAATGTCAAAATGTTTTTTTAGACACTGCATTAATGTTATATGCTATTATATTGCAAGTATAAAAACGCTTTTAAAAACATTTTTAAAACGTTCCACTAACTACCTAAGAATGTTTTTGATAGATATGATATACAACGTTAAAACGTTCTGCTAACATTACTGCAAAAATGTTTTTGAGAACTTTGAGAACTTTTAGAGAGTGTTAGTCAATGTTCTGAGAAAGTTCCCTGTTAGCTGGGTTTTCACTTTGGTGTGAACGTGTTGTAGCTGTTGAAGCTTTTGCAGATGAATCTGGGCACAGTTCAGCAGTCGTCTCCTAAGCAAGAGAAATAAGGTTTATTATACAGGCATCACCTGCAGGGCTATATCAATAGGATATTAAGAAGTCCTTTTTCCTCAAATTCTATTTCAGTCATATAATCTTTATTTGAGGATCGATTTATTATTGTTCCAAAAGCAGAGAGATAAACATTCTGATATGACATCAGGACAATATTGGGGGCATCATAAATGGGTATGAGGGGAATTATGGTTATGCAACTTCCTGTGACCTCATCAGTCAGTACACGCACATCTTGGAGTCATGCAGACAGAAATAATGCACTTTAAATAAACAGATTGGAGTGATTCTCATGTTTTTGTCTTGCTTATGGTGTTTTTTTAACAAAGAAAACTTTGATGTGCATTTAGGGAAATGATTTACTGTGATGTTATGTAAGATGATGTTTTCTGAAAGGGTTTTTGTGACATGAAGATTGCATTTAGTTGCTATGACACAACTAGCAACCATCCTAAAAACTTTGCTGTTTTAAAAAATATCTAGCCGTGAAATTTTTGTGATTAAAAATTGAATGTCTGGAATCTCTAATGTCTTTCCTAATTGTCTTTTTAAAACCACACAGTGATTTGTAATCAGTGTTTTGTCTTCCTTTTCTTCTTTTAAAGATAACTGAGCATATCTAAAGATGTGGGTAAATGAGGTAAGAAATATTGTATAAACTTAATTGAGTAATATTTCTCTTGAAACAGTTCTTGTAACCTTTTTTGTAACAATTTTTCCTTCAAGTAATTGTGTCTTATTTAAGGATGTGTAAAAATCAGGTCAATTATTCTGTCATTCTAATAACGCAGTGTTATTTACATGCAAAGAGGCTCTTTACATCCCTTTAAATTAGTTATCAAACACAGCCAGAGAGTTATTTGGTCAGTACACTGCAAATGATTTGTCCAGCAGGCAGAGTATGTGAACTGCATCATGCCTCTCCTGTCATAGAAGACAGGGTCACGTCTCTTAGCTTAGGGAGAACTGATAGAGCCGGGCAGATTTGTTTCAGCTGTTAATACCAATCAGGTCAACACTTTCAGTGGATGAGTTTTATTCCCTGAGTGTCCTTGAATGCCAGTAAAACTTTAAAAATACATTTAAAACAAATTTGTGCGCCACAGGGTTCAGACCGATTGCTGCCTCATTCGGCTTCAGTCCCTGGTGGTGTGTCTATGTCCTGCAATACCAGAATTTTTACTTTTTTGCAAAGGTGATTTTATGTCTTAATCTTATTTATTTACTTACAGAGCTAATTTTTGGCAGGTCCTCTGTATATGGTGCGATAAACGTATAAGCCCTTATTCTGGATCCTGAACTGAGATCTTCCAAATTGATATTAAAGCTGAACCTTGCCGATTACTCACAGAAGTATTGATTTTCAAGCAGGAGCAGTACTGTCTGTCTGCATAATAATATGAAAGTCCGGTGTTTAATTTCTTTATATCTTCATAATTGATTAATGCTCTTTTGTAAGGAACGGAATGAATAATTTATAAGGCCCAATAGCCTCTGGCTAATGAGAAAATGCTTAATTTCGCTAAACGTGTCTGTGTTGCAGAGCCTTGCTGCTGTTGATACTTCAGAAGAACACTCCAGAAATATGAGCTGGCAAGGGCTGGCAACAGGATAATTATGTCTAACTGGCATAAATGGTAATGAAAGATTGAAGAGATCTTGCTGAGAAAAAGCACCTGATTGTTAGCATCTGTTTTACAGATTTGATGAATGCAGTTTTAATTGTCTCTACTCCCTGACAGCCTGGCTGGCAGAGTCCCATTGAAAATATGCCAGCTATGAAATGAGGCAAATTAAATGAACAGCACTTATCGTTAACAAGGAGCGTAATTAAATATGCAGATAGGTGCAATAATATCATTAACCTCGGCACCGCGCGGTGAACGAGAACGCGCTTTCATGAATCCCTGATTCTGCACGTGCGCCGATCAAAGCAAACCTTTGTCACGAGTGCTTGCTGGAAATTTGCCAACAAGACGTTTTATGTTTGTCGCCACGTTAATGTCTGCATGTTAATGAACTCGAGGTTTCGCTAATGACTGTATTATGCGACAAGGCCTGTATCTGCACTTCGCTGTCGTGAGTGATCAAAGTAACGGGCGTGACAGATTTTTTACAAGATTTTTTTTTCCCAGCGAAGATTTCTGAAGTGTCAAGTTGTCAGAACAAATATTTATCTGGTGTGAAACACTACACGTTTGGGCGCACGTGTGCGTTTGTTTGCGCATCTGTTCGTCTGGCACTCGTGTTGATTGTGGCTCCTGCGCCGCCTCTGCTAATTACCTCGTAATATGCCATATTGTGATAAGCTAACAGGCGTCGGAGGCGTTTACCCACCGCAGTTTGACACCGTGCCAGCCGTGTGGCTGGCATTGCCGCGCTCTGCTCCTCCATCTGCGCTGTGAGGGGACACAGATGCCCTCTTAAGAGGCAGAGAGAAAACCTCACTTGTGTTTGCTAACGACTCTAATGTGCGCGGCAGGGAGAGCAAATTGTATTTGCATCTAAATGGAAGCGGTAATTCTCATAGCACAGAAGCAATGAAATGAGAGGCCAAAACCGCCATGTGTCTTTATAAGGCCACGACACTGTGACAAAACCCTCTCTGCCTCCAGATTTCAGTGGCACCATGTGACCATATTTATTCTATAAACCAGCGGCCAGCTTACATTTCTATTTCGGCTTTCAAACTATCTAGACTAGCTTCTGGTTTTGGATAGTACTTGCCGCAGATTTAAACATCCTCCATCCCAGCTTATTGTTGCATTTGTAATGCACATTTGTTTGTATTGCCTTCTGTTTTTCTTTTATGTCATGTCTGTTTTGACAATTTTTGAGTAAGGTGTACATGAACAGTCTGTGGTTCATGGATGAGGTTATTTAATACAGCTGAAGTAGCCAGTGTTTATGTACAGTAATGGTAAATGGCGCCTAATTGTGCGATTTATTTACTTTAGTTTTCCGAAGTGATTATTATTGCATCTGAACATATGAAAGAGTCACTGTTTCCAGTCAGATAAAGTGGAATAAAAAAGCTTCACCGCAAAATGTAGAGCCGTGTTTGAACCCAACCACAGCATTTCACATTTATTATGAATGTGGGATGAAAACAGCTGAGACAAGATAGATTTGTTTCTTATAAAAGTGGAAAAACCCTGTTCCGTGGGAAGATGACTTTCTAGCTAACAATTTTAGATTGTAAGAACGTTTCCATTAAGTAATACCATTAAAAATGTTATTTAAAAAGTTCTAGTAACATTCAAAACATTCAGTTCCATATATTGTATTAACATTATTGCTTCATTAAAAGAATGTTATTTAAGCATATTTTTTAAATTATGTATTATTTTAAAATGCTCCACTAACAACTTAAGAATAAGATTTTTGATATATATTTACTTTATAACGTTAAAAATGTGTTTTATGAACATTACTGCAAGAACTGTTTTGATAACTTCGAGAGAACTTCTAGAGAACATTAGCCAGCGTTTTGAGAATATTCTGTTAGCTGGGTTTCCACTGTGGTTGAGTCATCATGGTTCTCTGTATGCACTTGGCATGGCGCATGAAATGTGGTGGGCGAACCACAGGCATCTGCTTAAAGAGACAGTGGTATTGAGGGGAACCCCAGAGAAGATTTATGCTTAACAGGAACTGGTTGCGCCTCATGCCAAATATTTCATTTGCAGCGACACTGAAAGTGCAGCAGATAAACGCGAACATGTTTACTGGGTTTACAGCTTTTCCAATTAAACACATTTGGAAATTGGTTTTGTTTTTTTTGTGTTTGTTTTTTTGCATAGTGTTTTCTTTTGGCTTTGTGTTGACTTTTGATATATAGTTTATACGGTCTTGTGTTTTGACCACAGACTGCAGTGAAGACCAAAATTCTTTTATGTTTTATGTGGAAAGTTTAGTGTTTGTCTAGCTGTTTTCGCAATTGTCTGTGAAACATTATGAGCCCTGATCTGATACGACAGTGCTGACAAAAACAATAAACACAATTAGTGAAATTTTGTAAGATGTGCATGAGTGCACACCCAGTGCATGAAAAATATTGATGCACCTTTATTTGGCATGCAATACAATACAAATAATGCAATGTTTGTTGCATGCTTTGTTAAATGCAAATCTGTTGTCTTTGTTAGCATTTCTGTTTGAGAAATTAATGCCACTAAAAGAATGACTAGCAACAGAAGTGAATGCTGAGAACAGCATTGTCTTAATGTTTGTTTAGCTCAATGTGTTTGACAGTCAGACTGATAATGAACCATATTGTTTTGTGCTTCAGATTAGTAGATAGGTTAGATTCAGATAAGTTTTACTTTATTAATACATTTGAAATTCAAGTGTACGCATGTAAAAAAAACGTGATCAGAGGTGAAATGTGTGGGTTTGGAATATTTTTGTGTGAATCTCATGTAAATTTCCATGGGAACCCCTTTGGAATCACTTGTGAAACGTGGTGATGTTTTTTCACGTGTGATCATGTGTTTTTGCATATGTGAAATTCATGTGTCTTTTCTGTACCATTGTTGTTTGTCCATCAAGTTATGTTAGACATAAGTGCGGCCTTACAATCACCCATTATATATGGCAGATGATTGGCAACAAACACACTGAAGGGTTAATGCAAATAACGTTTTCTCCTTTGTTGGGCAGTTGTGGCCTACTGGTTAGTGAGTCGGGCTTGTAATCAGAGGGTTGCTGGTTCGATTTCAGTGCTGGCAGGTAGCAACTGAAGTGCCCTAGAGCAAGGCTCCCCTGATTGCTCCCCGGGCACAGCAGTGCTGCCCACTGCTCTGTGTGTGTGTGTTCATGACTTGTAGTGTGTGTTCACTCCTCACCAGTGATGGGTTAAATGCAGAGGTCACATTTCAGGTATGGGTTACCATATCTGACAAATATGTCACTTTCACTTTACTTCATCTAATCCTCGGGACAACAAAATGCAAAGCAGCAAAAATGAAAGTTAGTTGAAAGTCATTAGAGCATATTAGTCGAGGTACGCATGTTCTCAGAGGGCCTCTTAAACAGCGTAATTAGGCGACAGCTTTCAAAACACCGTTTTCTTGGAAGAGAAAAGAGAGGAAGAGAGAGAAAGTGAGAGTTATGCCGCCTGTCCTGCTGTGTTTCCTCAGTTAAATCTTGAGGAGTTAGCAAGATTTAATCCCATTTTTGCCACCGCATCCTCACTCGCGGCCACTTTGCATAAGAAGTGTCCATTACGCACGCTAATGGGAAAATGTGCTTTGAATTGAGTTGGGGGGTCTTGGCATCAGACTTTAAAAAGCACACCAACTCGTGGCCCTAATGGGAGTACATTGCCATGTACATTATCATTTATCAGATCCACGGATTCACCAGCCCTGTGCCCTTGTCTGATTGTGTAAAATGATTTGGGTTCTAATTACTATCCATCCCATCAGAATTGCAAATAACGAGGTCCATTTGGGATACGGGATGGTTTTGGGGTAGCAGAGGTAGGGAGAGATAATAGATTAACTTTAAATGTCGTCATATCCCTGTAGAAAATGAAGTAGATGTACATTAGACTAAATGATTTACTCTGCTAATGAGTGTAATGTCTTCCTTTGATCTGATTATGGGAGTCAGGGTTTGATTTTTTTTTTAAGCTTTGAAAACATGCTGGTACATTTCAATGCTTTCAGAGTGGTTGGAACCTGCTATTTGATTGAAAGTGAGATATTGTTTTTACATGCATGTTGATAAGTGACTTTGATTCTTGAGGCAGCTGAAGCAGTTTGTGTCTGGCTAGTTTTAAGCTTTATTTTTTTAAAAAAGAAAAAACTAGATATTCAAGATTAAGGAGATAAGATTAAATAGAATACTAATATATGATCAAGAGAGTAAAGCAATAATGGTGCTGTTCCTGTAGCTCAGTTGGTAGAGAGTTTTTTTTCATTTGAACCTGATTCGCTTTACATCAGTAACACGTTCAGGCTTTGATGCGCCACGTCGTACGCCACTTTTCCCTCTGCCCAAATATGCAAAAGAGCACAACCGCAAAGGTTGTGGGCCCAAGGAGCACAAGTTTTGTACAGACAAAATTTATAACTTGAATGTACTGTAAGTCGCTTTGGATAAATATGTCTGCCATATGCATAGCATGTACATGTAAAATAACATGGTAGAATATAGAGACCAAGAAGTATATATGTACATAAACAATTGTGTATGAAACATGAATATGTCTATGGAACATACAGTAATGTGGCAGGTGTTGTTTGGTAGATGTTTTTTATTTACTAACCAAAGATTATTTACTTTGCAGCATATGAGGTAAAGAAAACCTTAATTAGAAATGTAATCGACCTGTTTAAAAATGTTATAGCCCATTAATGGACTTCCTGCATCTGTGGGAAAGATGATATATGCAGGTTAACCAAGACAGCATCCTTTGACTCCACTCAATTGATCATCAGCACCGATTTGCACCCATAGTTAACCATGACTCTTCCTGCAGTTATAGATGCATCGTGCGTTTTGCATGGCCAGGGTTTGTTTGTTCTTGTCTGCTGTGTCCACTTGTTCCTGATCTTAGCTTTCACTGTTAGCTACTGTTCTTACTGTTGGTTAGAATTACCCTGTGTAGCAGCACAAGATGGTCTGGTCCCTTGGACCTAATATGTCTTTTACACACTATACACTCTGCACATAAATGTTTTAAATCTCTTGTCATAACATTCACTAACTTACACATGACAGCTGGTATCTGTTGCTGCATATCCATCCTGAATATTTTATAACCACATCTCCAAAACCCAGAAAAATCAAACCCAGCAAAGCTGTTTCTTACAGCATATCAAAACACACTTCTTAAACTGAAACGAAGACTAATTTTTGAGTACCTAAGTAGTTCAGGATTTTGAAGTTTTTGAGTTCTCAAGGCGAAGGATATGTGCAAGTTTTGATGGTCAGGTTTTGAAATCACTTTGGGATAATTATAAAACAACAAACTTTAAAAAGTTTTATTTAAAACATTTTATTTGGTCTTATGTTGTAGTGAAAGCAGGGATTATTAAATATGTGGGTGTGTATGCGTGCACGTGTGTATATATAATTATTTTATATTAAATAATTCATATTATTACTGTGTGTATATATAAGTAAAGAAAATTGGAGTTGTCCATTACTGTGTGTAAAACCAGGGGTTTCTACATCAGCCGTCTCACTCTTGACCTTGCATGCATAGAAAAGGTAGTTCAGGTAGTAACCTAGATCTCCAGTCTCGGCGGTTAGTCCATCCTCTCTGCCCTCTTCATGCAGTACTTTATTGGCTGCACAATTGAAATGTCATGCTTGGCCAGCACAGGAGCCTGTAATTTTTAACGCGTGATTAAACCATCTCTGCTAAATGGAAAACACTGCTGGATCTGACGACAAAATGGGGGACGAGAACACAGAGGTGCTGACAAAAGGTGCTGAATGTGATGCTTTTTTTTAAGGACATGTATGAAATAGCTCTTTTGCATATTTGGGCAGAGGGAAAAGTGGCGTACGATGTGGCGCATCAAAGCCTGAACGTGTTACTGATGTAAAGCGAATCAGGTTCAAATGAATATTAATGAGTGTAACAATTACCTCAGGGAAATGTTGTCAGCAGCTTAGCTTTACTAACATACAGTTCACCTTTGGCTTGCTGGCTTCAGAGATGGAATCCCCAGCAGGCATCACTGCTTTGGCTGCTGTCATATTTGGATGTCATTTCTGCCCTCTCTGTCTGTCTCTGTCTTTATGTGTTTGTGTTTCTCTTTCACTCCTCCCCACTACGTTTTGTTTGATACAGGAACGTGTGAAGGAAGATCATGCAATATCTGTGGATTCCAGAGCAATGTTTTACATCAGGTGGTCATGTTTTGTAATGCAAACAGCAATATTAATCTAACAAAATACGCTTTTCATTATTTACAGGAAATGTCTGTGCAAAGTATGACATTATTAAAACAGATTGTTTGCATTAACGGAATTGTTCAGCCAATGACCAGTTTGTTTTCTGTTTACTGTGTACCGATCCTCATGTGATTCCAAATTTGTTAGATTTTATATTATTCTGTAGAAAAAAAAGATACACAATATTTTGTAGAACCTTCTGATAGGTCTTTTCTATGCAAACCATTCATTACCGTTCATCATTATGCATTTGGCAGACGCTTTCTCCACAGAAAAAGAAATGTATATAAAGCATGGAACTACATGAGAGTAAGAAATTTGGCCGACCTATTCCTGTAAAACCTTTTGACTCTGCTGTGATATCTCCCTGCACATGTACTGTTATTTTTAAACCCTTTACGACAGCACCTTTCTAATGAATTACACCTGTTTGAAGAATGTAGCAAACTTATTCAACTTTCAAGTGCACTAGTACCTGCTGGACCTTTGCTTAAAACCGTACGCTATTGAGCGGCAGAGATTAGCTGAGATCCATTGATTGAACTTTAAAAGAACTCTCTGCGCACTTAAGAACTCAAAAGGTGAGTAGAGTTTAATACACAGCCCTGTCTTTCTGAGCTCATACCTACACATTTCTACACATTTCTCCACTTTCAGCTTTAGCAAGATTCCCATTTTAATGCTAATGCCATGCTGTGTGCTTTATATAAGAATTAGTGACTGGTTTCACCTTGAACATTTGACTTGTTTTAAAAACTTTTGACTTGCACTTAAAGTAGTACAAATTTAAGTTATTTGTCATGGTTCTAATAGAAGTATCCCCTTTCAAACATTTTGTGTTGCTACGTAAGTCTAAATATGTTGGTGAAATAGTGAAGTGATGTGTAGGCCAAGTATGGTGACCCATACCCAGAATTGTCGTCCGCATTTAACCCATTCAGTTAGTGCACACACACACTGGAGTAGTGAACATACTGCAAACTGTGAACACACATACAGAGTAGTGGGCAGCACAGTGGTGCCCGGGGAGCAACTGGGGGTATGGTGCCCTCCTCAAGGGCACCTCAGTTGTTTCCTGCCAGTATCGGGAATCAAACCAGCAACCTTCTGGGTGCAAGTCTGACTGTCGAACCAGCAGGCCACAAGTGCCCATTATTTGAACATTATCAGAAACTATTATTTGAACGTTAGACCATAAGGCTTTCAACGATTACAAGCTATCGAACGGTCTTATTTAAATGTGAATTAATCCTCTGATAATAGCAATACATGAGAAATGGTTAGTCGTTGTATGTGTGCAGCTCATATCAAGTGCTAAAAACGCCATAGGACAGTTGTACATTAAATCGACAAAGCCTATTGATTTATCCAGTTTTGGATTTGTCTAGTGTTTCGCACATAAACTTCGATGCTGTTCATATGGGAATGGTGTCATTGATTTCCTTAACTTAAGACCAAATGCTAAAGATTTTTGGATAAGCTTCCTCATTACTTAAGCTAAAATCAATAAGGAAGAGCATATTTTAATGAACGGCAGTTTGTACAGCAAATTGCTGAAATGGGCCACCGTTCATCTGCTGGCTGGTCAATCGATCATGGAGGTCTTTAAGTGAATGCCACTTGGCTGACATTGTGGTTGATGCTTTGTGTCACAACTCGCAGGCTTCAGAAACTGAAGCGCAAAGATGCATCAGCAGTTTCTTGTGTTCAGTGAGGTCTGAAAACGATGATGGAGACGACTGTGTTTGTCCACAAACTGTGAAATATATTAGAAGTTGTTTTGATAAAATATATCCCTGAAACTCTGAATAGCATATTTCATTGGTTTTGCATTAGTTGTCTTAATGACGCATTTGCAGGGTTGTATGTGTGTGTTAACTTAACGCTATATTGGGGACACATTGGTACCCAAAAGTCAGCAAATAGTGATAGTGTTTATAACTGGCTTTGTATAAAAACAATGGAAGTCTATGGAATGGCCCTATTTAGGTAAGTAAGTAATTGTGTGTCTGTGTGTGTTTGGAGCAGAAGTGTCTGATGGTTCAGATCAATGAGGAAATGAGAAAAGGAGGCTCGAGATTGACCCAGATGGAAGACATACAGCGGCTGCCAGAACAGACTGGACACCCTGCAGTGTGCTTGAGACATCAGGTACTCTAAGTTCACACATATCTTAATTGTGGAGTGACAGTAAGAATATAAATACAAATACTGTATTCAAAGCAGTTAAAGCAGTCGGAGGTATAGGCTACAATTTTGGGTTGTAAGAGCGTTTCTGTAGTGTGTAACAAAAACCCTGTTATTTTGAGTTAGAGTTTAAACGTCTTTTTTTAGACATTGTATTAATTGGTAAATTATTGCTTGGTTATTAAAAGTTATTCAAATATGTTTTTAATTCTAACTAAGGAATAATGTTTTTGATTTATGATATATAACATTAAAAAGGTTCCACTAACATTACTGCAAGAACGTTTTTGATAAATTAAAGAGAACTTTTAGAGCATGTTAGCTAATGTTTTGAGAACGTTGCTTGTTTGCGGGGGTTGCCTGTTTGCTGCTTGTGAGCTGTGGCATTCATGTGAGTAAGATTCTGATCCCCTTTTGTTTCCTGTCCTGTCCCAGCTGTCATTAAACAAACACAAAAAAAATTGTTAATAGCATCCATTAATTTATGAATAGCAGTGTAGATATTATAAATCAGCTGTCTCTCATTACAGTCTGTTTTGATATCTTAAATTGTTTTTACAATAGTTTCAAACTACAGCTTTTAATTTAGTTTCTGTGTCAAATGTCTAACCCTTCAGACCTTGTTATACAATATTTGTGGTAATTCAGTGTTTTTTATTTTCACTGCAGGAGAATAAACTAAAAAAACACCCGTGCAAGCTTTTACTCCAAAGGTGTCACAGTTTTAAGGTCATAAATATGGAAACGGCATAAGTTTGCGGCACGTAAAAGAATCAAAGCCTATTGTTGTATGTCCTTTTCTCGTGTAAAGTTTGCTTTAAATGTCACACATTAGCATATGAACTTTTAAATGAGCTTGTTTGCACAGTAATGCTGGCATATAAATACAGATATCGAATGCATACGTTAAATAACCCAGGTCTGGGTGAGACTTTGGTCTTCCCGATGTTAATTAAGGCACGGCAAGGGATCTGTGCCCGGTGCTGATACTCAGATTGACTGGTTAGGTGTGCATCTGGAAACAAACAGGGCTTTCAACTTGATAGCTGAGATGGAAATGATCTGTGCTGTCTTGATTTCAGCAGATGTGATTGACAACCATCAATCCCAATATAAAATACTTCATGCATTATTCAGACTCTCGGCTATCTCTTGTTGTTGGAGTTGTTTTGTGCGTGTATGTGTGTTTGAGGTAGACAGAGCAGACACAGCATCTGGGGAGCAGCAGTGGTAACGGATAGACAGATGGAGAAAGAGAGAGAGAGACAGCTGTGCACTGGTGGATATGAAAGAAATATGAGTTGATGAGAGAGATATCAATGTGTAAGACATATTTGTACATATGAATATCACTCTAAGATGCGCTTCAAAACAACTACTGTTTACCATTGTTGTTGCTATTATTAAACAGAATGATAGTAATACATTGTTATTATTTGTTGTTTAAATAATAATAATAATATAAAGCACTTTTAACTCCAGTGAAGTTCTCTCAGGGTATGTTAAAATTTAAAAGTCAATTTCTTTATAAACACACATCTTAATTTCTTGTCTACAAAAAAGGCTATATTCTATATACCTTCATTCTTTGTCCCTGATCTGAATGTATGCTAATGTGGTTTTATTTTTGCCACAGATGTTGGGTAAACACAGTATGTTTATATCTGAACTGTAGTTTAAAGAAAACCATTTTTAAAAATGATTTTGAGTTTAATTGCATAATTACATGTTGCAGTAGCACTTTTAACTCAACACCTTACAGTTACTGAAATGTTATATCCATATTTTTAATTCAATTGAAATAATAAATGAAATTAATAAATTACATTATGAAAATTAGTTTCCTCATTTTTTATTGGTCAGATCTTGTGCTGTGAGCCATTTCATCCACATCAGTTTGTTGTTGTGAAGATCTTGTGTCTTTATTAAAGAACATGTGGCACAAATGGACAAGAGCTTAGAAAGCAGATGCACACATAACTCCAGACAGACCACATTTTGTATGTAATGCTGCTTTGATTTTCTCTGCATTTCTCTCTCTCTCTCTCTCTCTCTCTCTCTCTCTTTTCTCAGAGTCATGTAATGAGGGGAAAGGACATTATGTTGCCTATACCTTCAGTACATAAAAATGATTTAATATGTACTCTGAGTTCAGCATTAAGCAGTGATGATGTTAGTCTTGGTGTGACTCCCCATTTTTTCATTCCCTGAAGTGTTTAAAAATAAAACTGTGGTAATAATGCAATTTAGGATGTAAAATACCCCAGTTGTTTGTCACCTAGTTAGTTGTTGCTGTCATTATTGTCGGAATTGAAAAAACCCATTAGGTTGGATAAACAGAAGCCCTGCTAACAGGGAACGTTCTCACGTTCTCTCAAAGTTCTCTAAAAGTTCTCTAAAAGTTCTCTCAAAGTTCTCTCAAAGTTCTCTCAAAGTTCTCAAAAACGTTCTATTTTTTTTACACACACACACACACACACACACACACACAAACCGTTATTCTTAGTTTGTTAGTGGAACATTTTGAAAACGTTACAGAATTACAAAAAAAATAAAAAAACACTCTTATAACCAAGCAATAATACAATGTTCAAAAACTGGGTGTTTTGAACGTTCCTAGATCTTTCAGAATAACATTTTATGTTTTTATAATATAATGGGAACGTTGGGGAAACGATCTTGCAACCTAAAATTGTTAGCTAGGAGGCTTGATCAGATGGTGCATGGCCTAAACACTTTTGCTGCGCTGAAATCTTTAACTCTTAAATCTTTCTTTCAATGACCTGACAGAATGCCAGTGACCCAGTCAAAAAAACCTCTACCTTGTGGCTGTGCGATTTATGAAAAAATGAAATTGAAATATGTATGTGCCTGAGCCAAATACCTTTTGGAATGAATTGCTCTGTACCATCTACCTATTACAAAAATTTATGAAAAAAATGAAAAACTATGGCTGGCTTTCTTATTACCCTTCAGATCCTTTGTATAAGGATATTCCTATAAGGATAATCTGATTTATTTGCAATTTTCTCTAAGCCGCTTAGTGTTTACGTCTAAGATTAATATTTGCAGTGTTATTAATACCCAGTTGTAATTATGACAGATTTTTAGTTGTCATTGTTTAGTCTAGAATTTCCCTTGTGACTGTCTCATTGTTTCATTGTGTCTCGGAGGACAATGGAAGTAAAGAATGTGTTTGAGATGGTGTGATGGAATGAGAGAGAGGAAAAAAGAGGCATCCTGGCTGATAAGGTGCACTGTCACGCTGATGTCAGGCTGTGATTGGATTTGAGGAATCCTGTCATTCATAAATGGCACAAAGCCTCTCAGAACAGAATCTCACTCCTGACTGACCAATCACAGCACAGCAACATCCACCTGCTTGGACTTAATTAAAATACTTCATTAGTCTTGCAATGTGTTTATTTTTACAATGGCCTTTTAAAAAGGGGTTTTTGGGTTGCTTCAAAAAAATTTTGCGTTCTATATCAATTTGTGTAACGCCTTTCATCAAGTTAAAGGGTGGAATACTTTATGAATGTGTTTGAAAGAAACGTTTTATGTGTGAACAAAAGCATTTGTTCGGTTTAATCTAGCGTTTTGTCTGATCTGGATGCTGTGTCTCTTTATTTACATTTACGTTTATGCATTTGGCAGATGCTTTTATCCAAAGCGACTTACATTCAAGTTATACATTTTATCAGTACGTGTGAAAGATTTAGGTGTCTTGATGGCATAATTCCAGCTAACAATTTTGGTTGTAAGAATGTTTCCCCAACGTTTCCATCAACAAAAATATTAAAATGATATTTTGAAAGTTCTAGGAACATTCAAAATGTACTTTTTTAGAGATTGTATTAACATTATTGCTTGGTTATAAGAACATTATTCAAACTTATTTCTGTAATGTTTTTTAAAATGTTCCACTAAATACTTCACTAAATATAACATAAAAATGTTCTACTAACATTACTGCAAGAACGTTTTTTGATAACTTTGAAAGAATGTTAGTCAACATTCTTTGAATGTTCCCTGTTAGCTATGATACTTCATCAGCCTTGCTTCACCCTTGTCCCTCTTTAAACACAAAACACTGCTTGGCAGGTGGAATATCATTAAGAGAAAGAGAGCGAGAGAGAGAGAGAGAAAGAGAGAGAGAGAACCTGTATCTCAGTGTTTTGTTGTTTCAGCGAGGGGCCTGCAGGAGTGCTCTAGGTCAGGGAATTTCAGCATGGCTGAAGAGACCCGGTTGTTCCTTAAATCGATTTTTTTTCTGGAACAGAGGTTTCTTCAGATTCCAGAGCACTGTAATGAGGAAGAGGCTATAGCCAAGCTAATGATGCCAGCAGGCTCACCTCCGGAACATTATTGATGTCCTGCCACATTTTTCTATTTGCAAATGATGTGTAATATTCAAGGAGTAAAAGCAGCATTTCATGAATTAAATTACTGATGTAGCATGCACTCAATTAAACAGTTTTCCTAAACAATCACAGCATAGATTCAAAGTTTGCTCTGTCAGCCTTGAAATATGATGTTTTCCTTCTCGTTATTCAAAACGTTTTAATTCTGTAACGTTTTTAAAACATTCCATTAGCTACTTCAGAATAACGTTTTTGATATATGATAAATAATGCTGAAAAAACATTCTACTAACTTTACTGCAAAAACGTTTTTGAGAACATTAGTCGACGTTCTGAGAGCGTTCCCTGTTAGCTGGGTCGGTCTCTGCCATCCTTTCATTATGCATAACAAGTCTATATGCTGTTAGCTCATTAAGCGCTGCTCTGTTTACCACACGCCAGCCAAGGACAAGCAGCCTGTTGATTGGCTGCAGTCTAAAAACAATAATCATCTCTGTAATAACACAGCTAATGACCTTTAATTGGAATTGAGCTCAAGCGTAATGACTGTTAGCACCATCTGACATTACGCCTACTCCCCTGGGCGAGCGTGCACGTGTGTGTGTGTGTGTGTTTACTTAACCATAGACGGGGGACAAATTTGTACCTAAAAGTCAGCAAAATCTGAGCAAAACCTCCTTTTGGGAAATCCTCATTTGTAAAAACACTATAAAATATAGTAAATATTTTTTTTTATTGAAAAAATGCAGAAAGTTTTCTGTTAGGGGTAGAGTGTGGGTTAGGTTAGATTGCTTATAACTAGCTGTGTATAAAAACAAGAGAAGTCTATGGAATGTCCCCATTTAGATAGATAAGTAAACGTGTGTGTGTGAGTGCTACGCAGCATAGAGCAAGACAATACAGTAAATAGTGAATTGTGAGATGCAGCCAAGCTTGTAGAAAATAACTATTTGAGGGATGGCACATGAACCGAACGCTGTAATTTTGACAGCTGGCAAGGTGTGGTGAGGCGGGAGCCAAGGGTGAGATCTCGTATCTCAAGACCACTGATGAATGACTCTAATTAACGGATGAAATCAACCATGTGAAGACAGGGTATCGCTTAAGGTCGCTGTTTGGTAGTTTCTGCTCCTGGTGTTGGACTCATCCATCTAAATATCACTGTTTTTTGTTGTTATTTTGAGGGCTGGAGGAGGGGCAGAGGACCTCTGATGGGTCAGAAGACTCAGAAAGGTCTGACTGAGGGTCACATTTTAGATTGTTCTTCTATGTCCCTCACTGGAAGTCTCCCGTTCCTCTTCATTCTATCTGTCATCAATTTCAGTTGATGTTCACTTAATATTTGTTATGTGCAGTATGATTTTATTGTATGTCTGTGCTTTCTTACTCTGTTTCTGTTCCTGTGCTACAATGTCTCTCTCTCTCTCCCATTTAAAAATTAACACTGGTTTTCTTTCCTTTACAGAAATAAAAATATGGGAACTTAGATGTGATTCACACAAAAATATTCAAAAACCACACGTTACATTAGATCATGTTTTTGCACATGAACTTCATGTGGACTTGTAAAAAAGTGTGATTGGATGTGAAATGTGTGGTTTTAAAACATTATCATGTGAATCACATATAAATTCCATAGGAAACCTGTGGAATCACATGTGGAACATGAGATGATTTTCCACATGTGATCCCCTGTGTTTTTGCACATGAAATTCATGCGTCTGTAAGGGGATTACAGAAGAAGCCTCAGATATTTAGAAGTGTGCCGGGTGACGACCCCCGAGAACCTACAAAACATTCATCAACAGCCAGCAGAGGCCAAATGAACCAATCAGCTCTCCTCTGCCCTGCAAACAAAACTGCATACACAAACAAAAGACTGATGAATAAAACAGGTGACACGTACAGGGTTTAAAATGGCTTGAGCTGGGCATTGGGACCTTAGGTCCACCAGCAAATGGTGGCCTTTGTTAATGAATTCAATTTAATGTTTACTGTTATTTAACCTCTCCTACCTCAGATCCTGGCAGACTGCTTACCAACAAAACTGAAAGTCTGAGCTAAACTGGTTCCCTGGGGAGTGCAGCTTTTTTTTTCAATCCCTCTCTTTCTCCCTTACTCTATCCCTCCCTCCTCTGGCCACGTATTGGAATACCTGCTCAGTGTCCTTTCTCTCTCCATACATGCATTAGGTTTCTATGCTTTGTGGGGCTTTCCATAGACGTAATGACTTTTATACTTTTATACAAATTGAATATTCTGTCCCCTCACCCTAGCCCTACACCTAATTTTTACATTTTCACAAAAATCATCATTTAGTATGTTTAATAATCAATTTCCTTTGAAAGCGATGCCTGACTGGTCCCCAACAGCAGGTGTGGGACTTTTAGCATTGTTGTGGGGACATTTTGCAGAAAAACAAGACCATACACACACACAGAGAGCCACCAGCTGGAATTTCGTGTCTCCTCCTACTAACTCCTTTTGCATGCCTAGAAAATAAAAATAAATAATGCACTGGTGGAGAGGAGATATCAGAAAATAATGACTTCTAAACTTTCTGTAATCGTGTGCAGCCTGAATGGTGCTTAATATTACTTTTGGCCTCTTCTCTGACTTTTTTATTTTTTTAACAAACAATAAAGCTATCATTCGCGTTTATACGTTGTTTTTATAATAATCGTCGTGTAACCACACAGCTGATCCGATTTATGTCTCTCGCCCATTTGTTTTGATCTACTAATATTTATAGCCACGTATAGGCATGTATCATATAAATTAGTTTGCTGATGACACAAATCTTCTGACATTACAGTCCTCTAATGCACTAAGTCCTCTAAATGCACCCTCTCTCTCTCTCTCTCTCTCTCTCTCTCTCCCTCTTTCCCTCTCTCTCTCTCTCTTTTCTTTCATTTCCTTATGTTCTCTCTTTTTCTTTCATTTCCTTATGTTCTCTTTCTCTGTCTGTCTCTCTCTCTCTCTCTCTTTTCTTTCATTTCCTTATGTTCTCTCTCTTTCTCTCTCTTTTCTTTCATTTACTTATGTTCTCTCTCTCTCTCTCTCTCTCTCTCTCTCTCTCTCTCTCTTTTCTTTCATGTCCTTATATTCTCTCTCTCTCTCTCTCTCTCTCTTTTCTTTCATTTCCTTATGTTCTCTTTCTCTCTCTCTTTTTCATTTCCTTATGTTCTCTCTCTCTCTCTCTCTCTCTCTCTCTCTCTCTCATTCCTTATATTTTCTTCTCTTTTCTCTCTTCTTCTCTCTTTCTTTCATTTCCTTATGTTCTCTCTCTCTCTCTCTCTCTCTCTCTCTCTCTCTCTCTTCTTTCATTTCCTTATGTTCTCTCTCTCTCTCTCTCTCTCTCTCTCTCTCTCTCTCTCTCTCTCTCCTCTCTCTTCTTTCATTTCCTTATGTTCTCTCTCTCTCTCTCTCTCTCTCTCTCTCTCACTTTCTTTCATTTCCTTATGTTCTCTCTCTCTCTCTCTCTCTCTCTCTCTCTCTCTCTCTCTCTCTCTCTCTCTCTCTCTTTTCATTTCCTTATGTTCTCTCTCTCTCTCTCTTCTTTCCTTATTTCTTTCTCTCTCTCTCTCTCTCTCTCTCTCTCTCTCTCTCTCTCTCTCTCTTGTCTGACCGCATCATTTTAATCACGCTCATTTGCACGATTATCGGTGGTGGAGGAAGAGCGGATTTCTCATCGCCTGCTGCCCGCTTGTTCGCGGCATTACTCAGCGTGAGCTGTGGCGGGAGAGCTCGTTGCTCTCAAAAATCAAAGTTAAATGGGCCATCTATCATCTGAATTTGCGTCTGGCCGACCTGTCTGAACATCACAGTGATTTATGGCTGGAAGTGGAGAAGTCGACCATGCATGTTTCTTAGTTTATCGTTTTATGCTGTCTTCAATTAAACCTCTATAAACAACATGATGGCTTTACAACGTTGTCCAGCAATAAGGGCAATGAAGGTTTTGCATAGGGATGTGCTTCTGTCGAAATGAAAAGAGACATCTCTTAGTCTGAACATTTGTTTTTTATTAACTACATCCTGTGATCTGATCATTCTGTGATTCTTATGACACAATAAAATCATTAACCCTGCTAACAGGGAACGTTCTCAGAACGTTGGCTGATGTTCTGTACAAGTTCTTTCAAAGTTATCAAAAAAACGTTCTGGCAACAATGGTTTTTTAACCGTATATATATCATGTTTATCATAAGGTTTTTGTTACCTAGTAGAATGTTAGTGAAACATTCTTACAACCTAAAGCTGTTAGCTGGCAAAGCAGGATTTAGATTATTCCCTGCCTGCATCAACAAGCAAATGTCACCTTAATGATGCTCGGTTCGCTTATTGTATTCCCCTTATTATTCCCCATTTCTCATTATTGCTGTCATTTTCCTAAAGTAGAAGTGCAGACAAAAACGCAATCTTCTGAGCATGGGATAACCCAGCATTTATTTAAAGACATTATTTAAGGATTTTTTAATTCTGTAATGTTTTTAAAACGTTCCACTAACTGCTTAAGAATAACATTTTTGAAATGTATAATATAATGTTCTACCTAATATGATAAATATGTTCTACTGGTGTCACTGCAAAGAATGTTTTTGATAACTTTGAGAGAACATTAGCCAATGTTCTGAGAACATTCCCTTAGAGAACGTTCAACGTTTTCTTAGAACCTAAATATATGGAATTTAGCATGGCAGTTGAAGAGTAATTGGTGCTTTTAACAGTGTATGTGTGTCTGTGTGTATTCAGTACAAGCAAATGTCTGTCTGTCTGTGTGCCAACACACGTAGTTGAGTGCATATGTTACAACAGGGAATCATCTTGGTTCTGACTCACTGTGCTGCTTTATGTATTTAGATGCTGTCTCAAATAATGCAGTTATATTGATATAGCTGAAATCCTGTTTTCTTTGTGTTTGATTCTGTGTAATGCGACTGGCTTGTTTGAGTTTTATCCATATCCTGTTTGTAGCTGTGGTGTAACTGGCATGTTTACTGACAAAACACTTGGGGAGATTTGGAGGGTACCAAACTAAAAGATTCAATTAGCTGCTTTCATTTTAAATGGGTTTCAGACACAGAAAAATGTTGATTCTTTGTTTAGAAGGATTATGTGTCACGTTCAGGCCGTTTAAGGTTTGGAAATATATAACTAAAATGCCCTGTTGTGTTGTTTAGATGTGCTCAACCTTTTCCGTGCACGTTATATTTAAAACAAGCGTGCTGCATGGGCTACAAAAGGCTTTTGTTATTGGTTATGTTTTCTGTATTGAGAGCCGTATAAGCTTAAGAACGGTTTGGGCTCCTCAGGAGAACCTGCAACATGGAAGAAAAATGGTATTAAAAAATTTAAAAGAGGAACTGATTTAATTTTTACCCTCGGCAAAACCTTGGAAAATGTAAGGACTTTGGCATTGGTTGAAGAGGGTGAAATTAATCAGCGTACCATCTCTAGTGAGTGCCAGTTAATCATGGGCCTTAGCATTTTATTAACAAAATAATATATCTGCTTCAAATTACCATCTCAGGAGAACCTCCTCCACCACCCCCCACTCTCAGATTTTGTCAGTTGAAACGAAATCTTGATTAACAACATTTTTAGTCAAGGCTGCGGAGAGAAAAACTGTGAAAAAAATTATAAATATTACATGCATTGTGTCGGGGCTTCCTCATTTGGCTCAAAATATCTCTTTTTTTTCAGTTGGTGTTTTTAAGCAATGTTTTGTTTTTCAGATGGTTAAGATGGTTGAAGAGGAGATATCGGTGTTTACATTGTATTGACACTCAGGAAAAGATGTCCTTTTTCTTAATTATCACTTTTAAGGTACCTTTTTTATTACATTCGGCCCGTTTGAAAAACATTCCCTTCGCATTCACATGAAAGATGAGGCCGGTCTCCATCTGTGAATCTGATGAAAAATACGGCATCTTTTTAACGTTGATTTACTAGCTGCATCACTGCCAAGAGACAGACCCCCACCCCATTGCACTCTTCCTCCTCATTTTCACCACATTTGGCCCAATTGTTCCTGCACTCAGAACCCTGCCGGGCCCCAGTGCATGCTGGGATGAAGGTGATGGAGCAGAGAGGGTGGGGGGTTGGCGGCAGATTGAAAGTGATAGAGTGTTTGGAGCCCCTCCCTTTTTAATTATATAATGTTTGAACACCCTTCGCACAGGATATTTTTACAAGTCTGTCCACCCAGACCGGAAAAGTCAGATTCCAGACTGTGTGTTTGTAGTCAGAGGCACTGAGCTATGGCCATAAGTCCAGATGTGCATCCATTCTCAAGGGGATGCAACAGGAAAGAGAATCCAAAGAATCACGGGCCCTTAAATTTCATGCATCACCATTCATATGTCTTCGAACATTGTATGCGCGATACCAGGTCGGCCCTTCTTGGATAAATAAATCGCACATGGTGTTCAGATCACAGTGAATGGTTTATTCATGGTTAATATGTGTTCTTTTCCCCATCCTGACTGTATAATCTTTCAGTATTGCTTTTTTTCTCCCATCCTGTCCGGTTAAAGCATATATTTGCTGTTGACATTTTGACCCCAGGTTAATGTGTGCTCTTAATATTATTTTTAAACGCCTCTAAAATAAGGCATAGTGGTACTATAGCTTGTACTCTATGATGCTTTTTTATGAATTGTATCAGTTTTGATATTTACTAATAACTTGATTAATGTAAGCAGAACATGCAGAACCAGCGAGACAGAAGGCCGAGACAGCTGAATGAGAGTCTCGCTGTTTTAATGGAGCGGCTCACAGCAGATACATGCGGTAGAGTCATCCTGTAGCCTCTCTGAGTAAGACAAACATCTCTTTTCCCCGCACACAGAGCTTTTGAACAGCTCCTGTTGTTATACGTAATGATTTTGCCAGTGCTGGAGCAAAATGAGCATATGTGAACGAGGAGCTCGTTTGTATCAAGGCCCTTATTAATGTGTGATTTATTTTACATGCTCATTTCCTGTAGTCTCGCGTGAAGGTTGCGCTCTCGAGGCAAAAGCGGTCTTTGAGGAACGCTCTCATCTGTAAATGTCAAAGCGCTCACTCACGCACACACTTGATCTGCATATGAGTGGGGTTTTTGGTGGCTTGCCAGGGTTTCGCTGAAGAAGACATCAGAGATGAAACCGAGTGGATTTTCCCACCTGGAGCTAGTGCTGATTAGCCCCAGAGCAGCGAAGGGAGGAGGCCTAGAAGAACAGCTGTGAAATTACAACCTGCTTAATTTAATTACCAGCGCTAATTAAGTCATATCTACAGCCAAAGGAAAAAGACTTGAGTAAAGAAGTCATTAGCCTAATTACTTAATTAATTGTCTGTAGCACCCGTTTGAGCTGCATCTTCATTATCTGATATTTGGTCTTGGCACCAGTTTAGCGTGTTTGATGAAATCTGGTCCCGGCGATAATTTCTACCCATCGCACTCTCGTAATGAGAGGTGTTATAACTCCATATGGCAGTGTTTGCGCTCGAGTGCCTGTTGAAAATGTTGGTTCCTGATACTAAATCACGGAGCCTGAGAGTGCAATTGTGTGTGTTGCGTGTGGGTTCCTAAGGCAGCCATATAGTTTAGACTTGTGTTATGTCTGCGCATATATATATATATATTTTCCCTAGATCTGCTTCAAAGATGTAGGATGTTTATCTTCAGTGTGACAGTGTGTGTGTGATCCTGAGAGGGTGTGAGGGCTGTGTGTGTATTTGTGTGTGCCACTATTCATCAGTGAGATACGACTGCTGCCAGCCTTCTGAGCTCTTCTGTCTTTTCACTTTCTTTCTAAATGTCTGTCTCTCTCTCTCTCTCTCTCTCTTTCTCTCACACACACACATGTGGTTTATGAGGACTCTCCATAGACATAATAGTTTTCATACTGTACAAACTGTACATTCTATCCCCTAAACCTAACCTTCAGAGAAAACATTTGCCTTTTTCAATTAACAAAAAAAAATCACCATTTAATATGCAATTTTTAAGCGATTTGGTTAGAGGACACAGGAAGTGTCCCCATGAACCATGTTTACGTTGTTATGCACATTGTTATATGTCATTACACACATTTGTGTCCTTGTATCACACATATTCAAATCCACACACACACCACAGACTCTCTCCTCTAAATGTATCACTCTTAAGTCACGCAGTCAGATCTGCTAACTGCCCTCTCACAAGTCTCTTAGATCGTGCCATATTGGCATTTCTCTTATCTTTACCTTGGCATATGCAGACTGGCAGTTGCGAACCCTTAAACATATGTCAAAATGTTATTGAAGGCCTTTCCATTTACAATCAACATTTTGCCACATATTGTTAATGCTGAAGTTTCGAACAGGTTTCTTAAACTCTCCTCACTGTCTGCCTGTGATTGCACAAACAGGTACTTCTTCCCCAAACTCACACCACTGGTTGCTATGCATGTTCTTGTGTTGCCATCAGCCAATCCGCATTATCAGGATGTAATTTTACTGCAGCACCTGAGTGATTAATCACATGACATGGTTGCCTTCTGTGATTGGTGGACAAAACGATTGTGTTACCCATAGGCAAAATTCAAATCATGTTCTCCCAAACATCCAGCATTAAATCGAATGGGAATGCTAATGGATTGCAGTTTGGTTATGATCGCACCACAGAGCCCCAGTGTTTATGCTCATTGAGGAAATCAGCCTACAAATGGCTTGCTTATAGCTGCCTCTGCATATTAAACTGAGAAAGAAGAAAGTATTTTAACATTAAAGTATTCCCAACTTTAAGGTGTCTTTGTTTGGCCAAACACTGAAACTAACAATGGTTCGATATATCTCCATGTAGCCTTTCCCAGCATGACATAATTGCTTTATATATGGGGAGTATCTGCATGTTGCATCTGTTTGCATTGTTTTCTTGCTTAAAGAATGTTTTCACCATAATTCTGCAAAGAATAACCCCACCGCGTTGTCATTTAGGACATTAGCATACATTATCGAATCGGGTGTATTATTATCCTGAGAACATTTGGCTAACTGCACTTTTACGACCCCTGCGTTCAGTTTGGGGCAAAGAAGAGTGGCGAGGGATGTTTTACCCCCTGTGCGGTGGCTTAAGCAATTGGATAGAAATTGATTGAGCGTTTGTCCAGTGGAGGCCTGGTTCGGGAAAAGCTAGATATAGGGCTTAATAACCACGGATCTGGTTCCAGCGTCAGTTCAGATTATATTATATATTCAAGTGATACATTGTGTTTGTGCTAAAAACTAAGAAGCTTTTTCTTCCTGTTCTAACCCCATTGGATGTGGTTTCTGGGAAAGCATTACCTTCGTCATTTATAGACTCTATAGATTTGCCTCGAATAATCCACATTTTATCCTTCTGCGCGTCCTGAGCTAATGTATCACCAAGCTGTCAATGTGATCAGCTCTATTACTGGGTACCAAATTTGTTCTGGTGATGGATACATACACACATATATAACACATATAAACATCTAAAGAACCAGGTAAGCACACACACGCACAATGTGTGTATATATATATATATAAAATAATAATAAAATAAATGGGCACATTGGATAATTTATTTATATATCCTTTATATACATATATAAGTATTAGGTAAAGTAAAGAAGTAAAGAAATAAATGTTCTGTTTTCTGTGGAGTTAAAGAATTTTTTTATGATTAAAAAATGAAAGATGAATATGAGGCAAAATATAGAATGTCACATTTTGGACATTTTTCACTGCTTTTCTGTCAGAGTTAGCTCCTTCATCTTTATCTAGGCATATGTGTGATCTCACCAAACACAAGACTCAGACTGCAGAAGCAATGGACAGAACTGATACTGCACATTTCCTGCTTTTAATGTGTGAACAAATAATGCAACAGGACTTGCTCGCATTAGATGAGCAAGTACAAAACTCTGCTGTTTTTCTAAACTGGTCAAATATTTATGTGCTGAAAATTATATTCTGTGCTTTTGCTTCATATTCATCTTTTAATCATAAAAGATTTCTTGACTCCACAGTTAACAGAGCAAGTTTTTCTTTACTTTCCCAATACGTATGGAGGACACTGTAAATAAACAGGCATATGTGCCTTTGGTGAATGAAGCAGCATCTATTTTTCCTTCTTTTCTCCGTCATACACAATAGATCATCATGTGTACTCATGGACAAATGGGTACAAATCACATGACAAATCACAAGCTCTATATGTACACATGACTCTCCTGAACTGGCTTATGAATAAGAGATTGATTACGCTCCCTTCTTGCAATCATACAACACATGCACTCCACTCACCTCAATGAAACCTTTCCAGGAATGTCGTGAGTGAGGCTTTATTTTAGCTGTAATGGGGTCGTGAGTTGATCATCAGCGGTTTTTTATGCATCTTTCACAGGCCCATAAAGCGTGTGGATGTGAAAAGAAGTTTTGACCTTGACGACCTCTTGGCCTGTATGAGCCCAGGTGCATGATGGGTTTCATTGTGACCGGCGTGTTTATTCAAAAGGCTGTAAAGTGGAACAACATGAGAAATTTCAATGGCTTAATTTTCTTGAAGGATGAGGCTTTGTGTTGTGGCAGGGCAGGAAGGTTATTAATTATGTGTTAAAGACAAATTGTATTTACCTCTAGTCTGAATGTGAATTGTGAATTGTGTCCATATGCTGTACAATTGTCTGTTGAGATTGGTCCTCTAAAGGTCTTTCTTCAAGAGATCACCAAGTTTTTAATCTCTGTTACAGAGATTGAAAATCACCTACCTCCCTCTGTTACTTTAAACTTTGGTTGTCTTTGAGGAACGTCCTTGATCATTTAATTTCAGAACATGTAGATAGCTCTAAACCAATTCTAACTAACACATTGTTCCGTTTTTTATCTCATTAATATCTGGAGTGTAGGAAGAGCTTTGGCCAATCAGGGATTAATGCGGGCGGGTTCCTCAGCCAGGGGACTCGTTATTGGTCTGAATGGAACATACAGGCCCAGCAGAAATCTCCAGGGGGATTTTGATTGGCAAAATAATTAGCTTATTATGTCCCTTCCAGATAGGCTCTTTGCTCTAGCCAAAGCTCTCTGAAATAATATTTAGGTTTAAGCCCTTATTTCACATCTGGCAACTTGATATTCTATTTGGAGCTCTTCTGTTCAGCAGGGGTCAATTGAGACCTCAGAAATTATAAAATGGAGTTTTCATCATCTGATTTGCCGGTTTGAGGAGCGAGGCCTTACGCAGCCGGGCCTTATGCAGAATAAGGATCCTAAATGGTTATCAATTTCCTTTATATTGAGTCGGAAAAAGCATGAAATTTACAATTCTTTTCATGAGACAGTTTTCACACGCTCTTCCTCAGTTCTGGAGGTCTTTAAGAAATTGAGATTGAATGAAACAATTGAAATGATTTTAAGCAAATTAATGTGCCACACTGTTAAAACTGTTT
Source organism: Chromobotia macracanthus (assembly GCA_036877525.1). Taxonomy (NCBI): domain Eukaryota; kingdom Metazoa; phylum Chordata; class Actinopteri; order Cypriniformes; family Botiidae; genus Chromobotia; species Chromobotia macracanthus. The sequence goes on along the minus strand of JAZGTH010000085.1, from coordinate 5,511,593 downwards.
TGTCAGTTAACCTAAAAACTTGTTTCATGAGGTGACACCTAAAATAATGGCTTTTAAGTATTGCTTAATGTGTCTGTGTTTCTTATTTTTGGTTGAACTTCTTCAATTTTTTTTTACATAATTTAGCTAATTTTCCTTTTTTTTCCCTTATAGAACCACTGGAAGGCAGACTGGGTGAGATTCAGGCTTTCACAACCTTCTCTGACCCAAGCAACTCACCTCAGAAGTGGACAGCCTGTGACTGCAGGTTCACCTCCAAACCCAAACATCACCTTACAAAGTGAACAAAACGTTTTACTGAGGTTTGTTTCTCTACCTTCTCTTCTTTTCTCCTCCCCGGCAACACTCCCACACTCTTTTTATTACAACTCTTTCCGACCTGTATTCGCTGACGCTTTCAACAATCCACAATGCACAGTGACCTTCCTCTCCACAGATCAGAACAAACTCAGCAGCCTCAGAGCTCAAATACCAGACACGGAAAATGGTACTGAAGGGTCGCAATCTTCATCTCTATAGTAGACACTCACTGTTGATTTTCTCCAAAATTCCAAAGATTCCAAAAGCAATTTGGAAAGGAACTCCAAAAGATTTTGAAAAAATACTTTTCACTTTTCACAAAAATCACTTTTGACAGTGACTACCCAGCTAACAATTATAGGTTGTAAGAACGTTTCTATAATATTTCCTTTAACTAACAAAAAATGTTAAAGGTTATTTCGAAAGTCCTCGGAACATTCAAAACGTCGAGTTTTTCAGACATTGTATTAACGTTGTGCTTTTAATTCTGTAACGTTTTTAAATGTTCCACAATATATATATATATATATAGGTTAAAGGTTAAAGTAACATTGTACTAACATTACTGCAAGAACGTTTTTGATCACCTTGAGCGAACGTTAAAAGAACTTTGGCCAGCATTCTTAGAACATTCTATGTTAGCTGGGTAATGCTTTTATCCAACACCTCCAAGAACTGTTAATGTAACCCGGGGTAAAAATTATGATGTTCAGGGCTTTCTGTGTCTAAAGCTCTTTTACGAATTACTTCAATTGGCTTGCGGTAGATTAAAACAAATAATTGGTTTGTGGTAGGACTGTGTCTCCTGAACTGGTGCGTTTAGGAGTTCATCTGCTATTTGTTGTGTGTATTTTTACGCATGTGTGTGTAATTCATGAGCATATCGGCTCTGTGCTCTGTCTGTGTGTTTGTTGGGGGACCACAGCTCTATCAGTGTTTGGGTAAAAAACACTTGCTGATTGGTTGGCTAGCTGCTGTTGTGTGTGTCTGAATGGCAGGGGTTTTCCTGCTCAAACTGTAGTCTATTCTCAAAATGCTAGTGAACTCATTCAGCTCATGCGTCTGTCTGTGCGTTAGAAGGGAACGTTAAAAACTCCCCCATATATCCCATGATTCCTCAGCACGTTCTGAACCTCAGGAGTCACTGCAGTCGCATAGTAACTCCACTGTCTGCTGTGGAACCTCCTGAGGCCGTAAACGCTCTGTCTGCCAGAACTTTCTCTCTGTTGTGGGAGTTTGCACACAAAACCTCTCGCCTGCATTGTGACAGGGCATAATGACACACTTTCAAGACACTTTAGGCTGAAACAAAGATGTGAGAAAGCTCTGTTAGCAGACAAGCTGGAATTGCGTCATTGTACATATTTTACACGGCTCTTTTAAATTTAAAATGTAGCTAAAATGGGTCATTCCTGCTATGAAATTCATTTTCATGTCCCCATAAAAATGCACACATATGTGAATGAATACACACACACACCCACATATATATATATATATATATACATACATACATACACACACACACACACGCACACACACATATATATGTTTATACATATGAACATATGTTAATTAAATAAGAAAATAAATTTACTTGCTTGGTGTGAGTGAACCCACTTTAAAACAATTATTCTGTTTAATAAAACACAGAAATTGGTGTCATAATAATCAAAACAATTGTAAATTAAAATTGAATAAAGTTCCTGACCTTGACTCGTGCATATTTTTACAAATAGTTCTAGATATAGTTTCTTTAAATACAACACACCTATATTCATTATTTCAAGTTATACAGAGTTTAAAAGAATTACATAATAAGAGTGATCTGTGCTAGGTATTCATTATTATGTTAAAGTGATACACACACATTAAAAAACACACTAGAGTGTGTAAGCAGGTTCATTCCCTCTTTGATAACAGTCACATACAATCAGCTGTTTACCCTAATGAAACGGTGCCCATTTTGCCCTCTCTCAGCTGTGACAGAGTGATGGCTGTATGTGCTCTGACAGTGTTTTAAAGACATATTTTGTTGCAGATACAAATCCTGAACCAAGTGTAAGTAATAGACTTTTCTTACACATTCCCGTAAGTGTTGTTTGTAATGGCCAGAGTGATCCACAGAGCTTTAATCTCTTATTCAACACAGATGCGCTTGTCATTGGAGCAGACTCTCACAGCAGCCAAAGCAAGCTCTCCCCAACTTAAAAGAGCCAGGTGTTCAAAATCGTTCATTGTTGTCAAAGACGGTTTGGGCTTTAGCTATCAGAAGAAGCCTTTCTCCAAGTTGAAGACATTTGAAAGCTAAGATTTCTCTGTAAACTCGTTTCCCTAAAATTCCCAGTCTACCTGCTATCTTTAAAAACATTTGGTCTTTATGTTTTCTCTTTGCAGGCTTACAGAGCTGACAGTGATGTGCAATTTACTCCTGGGTTATTTGTCAACATGCTCTGCATGTGTAAACTGGAGCAAGATTTCCTTAATCTGAATCGTAGTGAGCTTTTTAAAAGTTTTGAGAAGAGGGTTTACTTTACCGTGTTAGATTTTCACTTTTATTATATTGCATGAGACGTTCGTAAGTCGCTGAAAATATGTTGGGTGAATTCGCTAAGCAATTACTCCACTTTTGCGGGCTGTGGGCATAGCCAAATATTCCCTTAAAATATTTCGCTTTAGACTAGTATAATTTCTGTCACTCACAGAATGAAAATAAAATAATGATTGTAAAAGTAATGATTGTTTCCAAACAATTTTTAAGCACTCCATCTGCCAATAATACATCAAACAGATAGCCCTGCCCTAAATTAACGGCATTGGTTGAGCTTCTGTTATGTCTTGTGTTATGTTTGGTGCTAAGTAACTTTGGTCAAACCTTTCACTAATCAGTATTAACAAATTTCAAATGCACTTTCTTTTGCCTTTATTGAAAAGATATTTAAAAGGTGTTTTGTCAGGCGTGCTTTAACACAAATATAAGCTTCACATTTCTGCTTTTATATCTTTAGGCCCACTAGCCTGCTAGCCTTCCATTGTAAATCTATTACCATAAATACTCTTCTGTTCATTTTTACAAACTATGGGAATAGTTGAAATAAAGAATTTTTGGATGAACTTTTCTGTTAAGTCGAATATTAACCTCGAATATTCTTTTAAGATCAGTTTATGTCTGTCAGCAATCATGACCCTTACAGAAAAGATACAGAAATTTCACATGTGATTTCGTAATTTACATTATAATGTTCATAAAACAACACATTTTACATTTGATTACATGTTTTTTTTTTTTCATTTTGCTTATTCATTTCACATGTGAAGAAGGCATTTTGAATGGCCTAGCAGACAAATCACCCACAGTTGTTCTAGAACATTCATCACACACTCTAGAACATGTAAATCAACGTCCAAACGCGCTACAAATGCAATCGCAATACAGTTTATGTGTTCCTATGCGGTTTATCACCGACAATACTCAATAACTAAAAGCTGCTTAAATCTGCAGTGGATTGGGTTTATACAGAATAAAAGAATGACTTTTCCTTCATTTGAATGTCATTTTGAGCAACGATGTAAAATCATGAATTTAACACTTTATGGCTTCCATTGAATAATAAATGAGAACATTAAGGAAGCATGCTAATGATGAATATAATTGGGGTTGGATTTTTTAAAGCTCTTTTTGCTGATTTTCCTGCACTGGTGCATGATGGGATAGCTCATTTAGAGTACCCAAACATTTTGCCCTTGAGAAAACAAAGACACTAAATTTCAACCACTAGTTTCTGGTATCATTGGCTGACCTTTAAAGTTCCTAAACACACCTGTCTGGATTTAATATTTTACTCATTATCTATTCACATTTTCAGCAGGGTCTTTGTTTTAATATTAATCACTAATGTAAGATCTGAAAGCAATCAGAAATCGGTAGATTCGGTTAATAAATAATGATGATTTTTAATAGTTAATATCTGTCAGAATGGATAAATATCAGGATGGATGATGAGTAATTTGCGATGAAGGATTATCAGATCAATAGAGATGTGTTTCAGCAGAATTGTCCTTCTTATTAAATTGCTGTTTCTTGTTGTGGCTGAGGAGTCTGTTTAAAGCTAACAACATGTACGGGTGTCTTTATTTTCCCAGGCTTTGTGAACATGCTGTTTATCGATAAAGGAGATGTTATACAGTCTAAAGCAGAAATCTGTACACCTCACTGCATTTACTTTCTCCTGAGCTGGAGGTTTTAACAAGAAATGGAAGTTCTAGCACAAGTTCTGTTTCTTGTTCTGTCTCTTACGTCATTGATTACTAATCGATCTAACCAATCAGCACTAGACACTTGGAGTATATAAGTTCTGTACTCACTTTTGGCTTCGCAGATTTTGACTCTGGCATTCACCTTCATCTTCCCCACCACCACCAGGTCAGTTCCTGTCCATCTTCAGGCAGGAACAGCTAGAATCTGAAACCTGCAGGAGTTCTAGAACGTTTTCATGTCATCTGCTACCGTTGCTTTTGCCTCCTGAGTCTTTCTGGTAGAAGTGATCTTTCTGTGCTAAAATCTAGACCATAGTCCAGTGATAAATGTTGATTTGTTTCCTTTTATAAAGTTGAGGTGTGTATTTTTGTGTTAAAATAGTTCCTCCCATCCAAATGTAATATTCAAAGTCAACTTAAAGGTTTATCTATATATGTCCCATAGAAAATTCAAACACTGTGGGTCTGTGGTGCGACAAAAACAGCTCTGCTTGTTGTTTGTGACAACAACAAATTTTAAAGCTGCTCTGATGCTGTTTTCCTTCATTTCAATCACTTTTTTACAGAACACAGAACCAGTGCAGCATCAGCAGGGGTTAAGTTGGGTCAGAGCCGGCACAATTTACCCCCAGCACATCTTCTGTGGCAAACTAAAGGGATCATCATGTTGATTTTAAGGTGCTTAATTTCTCTTCTTTTCTCTGTCTGTCTATCTCTGTCTTAGTTGCAGCCCAGCGAGGAGAAAGTTAATAGCCCGGGCTTAGAAGTCAGCCCGCTCCGGTCCAAATTACAGGAAAAGACAGAACCATCTCAACAGCTGCAGGATCAAATTCTCAAGCAGCAGAAGACTCTAAGTAGGGCAAGCCAAACTCTCAAAGACACCAGGAAAGCAGCTGGCAAGAAGGTAAAAAGAGTCAACTATCTCTCTCACACACTCGTTTGTCATTGGCTCCCCCCACTTTCTTTAATTTTTTTTAAACTTCTCTCCATCCCCATGATGCTGAATCCCCAGGCTAAGTCGTTTGGAAGAATATGGAGTCTATTACACACATTTTATAGAGTCTTATCTAAATTTCTCAAGTCATACAGCTTGTATTTTCATTTTCTTTGGCTGAAACATGCACACATCAGTATTTTATAATTGCAGAGGACTAACTTTCTTTAGAAAGAAAACAGAGCCGCTCTCTCAGATCCGAACTGGCGAAGGACTTTAAGTCGCTTGTTTTGTTTTGCTATAAATGAATTTTTTTATTTTGCTATAAATTAATTTCAGTTGAAGAGGGGGCAGAAATGCCCAAGTGTGAAGTTTAGGACGGGTTAACCTAATTTCCCTGAGATGGAAAAGATGTTTAGTGATGTACATTTAATTCCTCCACTACACATACAACCGTCTATTTAACCTTGTAACCTCTGCGAATAAATATGTGTAGCCAAACACAAGGGCCCGGGATGGGTTTCAATTAATCTCACAGACTTTTATCTTCAGATTTGCAAGGCAAACAAAACAGACATTAAATTCTGCTCAGGCCCTGTTACCCTTACACATCTGGTTCTGTTTCGCTGTGCAAACCTTCTCTCTGATCTCATATATTGAACTACTGTAGCTTCGCCACTGTCTGTTTCCTGTCGGAAAAAAGAAAAGGAGACTGAAAAATGCATCGAACAATAATAGCTTTTGTTCCAGCAAAGTTTCTCTGTTAGCACAGCTGAACAAATAATCTTTACAGTTTGGTTTAAAAAAACTCCTTCCATTGCTGGTGTTTATCAAACGCTGTGATATTTATGGTTTCAACAGAGCTAGGCCGAGCCCTTCGTTTGTATTTCTAGACAAAAAGAAAACTGTGTTTCTCTAGATTTGTTTGAATAGATTATCCTTTACACACAATGGAATGAGGTACAAGGGGCTTGTTTTTACCCTCTTGCCCATGGCTGGATTTTCCAAATGCTGCTAAATTAATAAGACGTCACAGACAGAAAACCCAGTGGCCTCCATTAGAGAGAAGAAATGGGGGAAGATAATTTATCCCTCTGAAGTTAGTGCACATCAGAGGAGAGGGACAATTACAAAGTCCTCTGCTGTGGGGGCCATGATACATTCCTTTCCATGCATTACCCATCAGCCCCTGCTCCTTGCTGACCGGAGTAACACACATTAGAGCTTCAGCAGAACGCTCATCAAATGTCAGAACCACAACAGCTCTTAGTCTCAGAATAGCTCAGAAGAACTCAGAGATTTCTCTGAAGGGCCAAATGACATGAAAATGACACCGCAGTAAAATAATAGTTTCACAATTTTTGATTTGCCAACATTCTTAAAATATTAATTATAAACGCAGTATAATTTTTTAAATTTGTGTATGTCAGAATTAACTTTTTTGATGTGAACTGCTATTAAGTTGACTGTGTGATCTGAGTGTAGGGGACAGTGTGCCTGCTTCAATTCACAAAGTTGTTTTCTTTTACGCATTGGATGTGCATGTCAGTCGCTCAGTTTGTTTGCTTGTTTGTTTGTGTGTTTGTTGGATATATCACTCTTATTCCCAGCACTCTCTCTGTTCTCTGTGTAGGACGTCTAAACGTCAGCTGGGATTGTCTTTGTTTGTATTTGAGGCGGGGAGCGTGTGAGGGGAGGGGCCATGGAGACGCAAAAGGCAGTGATTGATTTAAAAATACCTTTTCCATGATTTCAGGGGGTTTATGTCCATAATGCACATCTTAAAGTTCTCGTCTGAAAGTTGTGAGTGATTGATCCAGTTGCAGGAGGGTTAGAGCTGTTTACCTGCTGGCTGCAACATGCCTGTCTATGCTAAATAATCAACAAAGGCTGCGTCTGTCACAAAGGGACAGCTGCGTGACTTATCAAGAGTGAAGTTTATAGTACTTCACATTATTTTTGTAATACTCCATATGCGTCCCCTCTAATGCATCGTAATGCAATTCTGTATATTTGTTGACCTTTATATTGGGGTCAGTGCAGCACAGCCTCAGTCGTGCTTCGATTGTATTACTTAGAATGTCTCTCTTGAGTTTTTTTTTAGCCAAACGTCTTTACGTTTTTATCTGATGGTCTAAAATGAGCCCCTGTAGTTTGACATTTTCATTTGAGGCTGGAATATCAAAAAAGGTAAAATGGAAATATAGTGTATAATAACAACAAGTAAAAACAGCATTGCTTTGCTACCTCCTTCATGCATTTCTAATGTGCTATAAAAGCTGATTTGCTTTTAATGTTTCATGAGAAGGTTACGTCCCTCTTTTAGGAGAGATGCTTTCACAGTGCTTTTTGTCTTTTTTGATTTTTTTTCTCCTGTTGCTTTCAGATACGGTTAATGTCAGTCGCTGTGCAGTGAAGCACAACAGATGTCAGGCCTGTGAAATTGTACTGCAATGAGCCTGTTAAATGTGCTTTGGAAGGGTGTAACGCAATATATTATGCATGCATGAAATGTACAAACACAATGAAATTATGCACTACAGATACGATACAGTTCTCTCAAGTCTCTGGAATGCATTCTGTGATGCATTTTAAATGCATTTTTTTGGCTGATGGCAAAATGGTGCTGCTGTCTAATGACGCGTTCATGGACATGAGAAACTCACTTAAAATGTACACACATAAACACACACACATCTTCATTTTCATGTGCAAACTACACGTCCTGTAAGTCTTTACCTACAGTATGTCAGATTAAACTGAAACTGTATATTCAGCCATGTAAAAATGCTTTGGTGGACACACGGCCTATTCTAGGTTGCTTTCTGGAATATATCATGAAGGTCTGAACTCAGACCAGATATTTGTCATGTGAAATATCAGCTTCTCTCTTAGCTGGAGTGTTTGTCCTTGTTTTAAGCTAGAACGTCTTTGTTACTTAGTTTCAGAGTTGAAGGCATTAGCCACAGACAGTTGGCCAATACAAAATTGTTTAAGCGCTGTTTCGATTGATCCTGCCTATGTTTGCATAGGCCACAAAAGCAATTATTCTCTGAATATAGCTTTGAAAGGACAGCCAAAAGCAAACAGAAATGCGGGAATTACTGCAAACTGGAGACATTGGCAGCTGTATTGGATGACAGGTTAGCCCTTTAATGAAGGGGAAACTGAGGTACTTAAATCTCAGGCTGCATTTGTGTGGCTCTGCGCTGTCCAGACCCTGAAAAAGGCAGTCGGGCGAGAGTGGTGAGAAACATTTCGCTCCAATTTTGCCCGATGCTCTGTCATTTGTGACTGTTCGTAGGTGAAGGTCAAGGAGGTATCTCAACTCCATCAATCCTGACGACAGTTACAAACGACCTTTCACGTCCCATAAGATACTCGATATGCCGAATTGGGGGCGATACATATTTCTGCGTTTAGGCGATGGGGACGGGGTATGTAAGCGCCTGTCACATTTTGCAGGAAGCGCCAGAGCATGGCGAGATCTCTGGATGCAGTTGATTCACCTCACATGGTGATGGAAGCTAATACCTTATTTAAAGACACAGGCTGGTGGTACGAGGAGAGACAAACTCTTTGGAATATAAAGTGACTTATTAGTCCACACGGACAAACTGAAAGGCAAAAGCAGAAGTGATCAGTGAGAATATATTAAAAATACAATGTACCTTTGCCTACTTTAAGACAGCAGCTCTTAAGCTATAATTACAAATGTGTTAAATATTTTGAGAAAATAGCTTTATTAGACCAAGTGCAGGATTATAAAAGCATGAAGAGCGAAGGAAAGCACAACAACAATAACTAACTGAAACAAATGACCAAAAATTAACCAAAATAATAAGCATTGCAGTTGTCCTTGATTATTTATGGAATTACTGGAGAGAAAAAGCAAACAAACAAACAAACAAAAATCGCAACTGCCTCAAAGGAATTACAGAAGACCAAGAAAGCAATTGGATTTTGAAAAGGAGGTCTTTGAATAATTCTCCCTCTTTGTTAACAAAGGCAGATATAGATAGAAATATAAAAAAGCAAATTAAAATAAAGCCTGCAGTCTCACAGCACCACGCTAATTGAAATGAGATGTTTGGGAAAGAGTTTTACATGCATCTTCTAAAAATTCTTTTAAGGTTACTGCAAAAACGTTTTTTGAGAGAACTTTTATAGACCATTATAGCCAACATTCTGAGAACATTCCCTGTTAGCTGGAATACTGCACTGTAAAATCCTGTTCGATATTAAATGTTGGAAGGATCTAGAATCAGCAATATGAAGTCATGTGAAGCTGCTATAATTAAGCTGTTAGACATTGTTTGTTTGGTTGCTTCCAGATGAGCAGGTGATTCTACAGCTGAAGGTGGGGTTGAGATCCTTGTAGAAGATTTCCCATGATGCACAATGGGAGGTGAGGAAGGAAAGTGATCTCAGACCTTTATGACACAAGTCCAATAGAGACCCTGAGAGTGATATTTAAGGAATCTGACCCCTGATTGGCTCTCCTTATTTCTTTTAGGTGCATAAAGGAAGTGAATTCATGACTGTTTAGGCCCTGTGGGAAAAGATAAAGCAGGGTTTTTATATGTGGCAGAAATGTTTTGTATTTTGTATGTATTTACAGTCAATCTGTGTTATTACACTGCAGGATAAATGCTTCATGTTTGGTGACATCTAAATTAACCATTTTTATTTGAGTCGAAAATATAATTTCATATGACTACATCAGCCTGGTTTCATTAGGTTACACTGACAAAAGTTATTTTAAGGGTTTGTTCTCTTTATGGTAACAGCTGCATTTAAGCTTTTTATTCAGCGTGTGAGGTCTGTGATGTGGATGAGTGTATTCATTTCATTAGATGTTTAGATAAAACGGTTTGTATCCAATTTCTCTGTGTTTTTACAAAGGTGCTTAGGATTTTGTATGTATTTTGCTTCAGAGCTGGTGTGTGTGTCTTTAGAGTAGAAGGTGTGTGTCCTTCCTGACCCCTTCCACAGTTCTGCCGCCACCCATATGTTTACTGACTCATGAAAAATTCATGAGTGTGTGTTTGGGAGCAGCAGAATAATTTTCAATATTTAGCCAGGCTATGAATACAGATGATGTTGAACTTTGGTGTATTGCGCCGGTGTATGCGAAGGTGTTCAGGCGAGCATGCATGTAGCTGGTTGCAGGTTCGACGGCGGGCTGAGGTTAGCAGGCTTAATGAGGGGGTGAGGAGGCTGCCGGTCCACGTGAGCATGTGCTGAGTGAGACGTGTCTCCAAGGAGACACACAATTGGACTGAGGGGGCGAGGCGGAGCCTCCGGGGCCAATTGCAAGTAATGCGGCAGCAGGTTAGCAGTAGCTGTCAATCAAACAGGAAACCATATGTCATTCATCTTAAATGTGTAAATAAATGTAGAGTAATTGAAGCGAATGAATAAAGCCAATAAACATTTCGAGGCTTCAGGCTGATGGCATAAAACAGCTGTGGGGGGGGCGTACATGCTCTATCACATTTATCCATGTTGCTCATGCTGGTTAGAAGAATGTTAGTCAAACATTTTCTGTAACACTTTGAAAACGTTCCATTCACAGCTTAAGAATTTAGTTTTTGATATAATGATAATTTTTGATAGAAATGATATAGAACATTAAAAAAGTTCTACTATTGTTACGGCAAGAACGTTTTTTGATAACTTTGAGAAAACTTTAAAGAACATTAGCTAATGTTCTTAGAATGTTCCCTGTTATCTGGGACGTTAACTCACACCCCTAAACTAACTTGTGAAGGTGCAGCTTCCTGTATGTGCATCTGCAAAGGTGTGTGGTGAGATTAATTAGGTTTCTCTCACAGTGAAACAGAACACAAATGGAACTCTATTGTTCATTTATTTATTTATTGCTTTGCATTTTAAATAAATCTAGCGTTCGCTCAGTTGATATTGTACTGCAGGTGTTTTGTTGACTGTTTGGAGACATTTTCAAATGGACTAAAACTTAGTGCTTAACAGTTTTCACAGGAGAAATCTTTTAACCTACTTTTTATTAAGGTCATGTGACTCCGTTTGTCAAACCCGGCCCTAAGCAAATCATTACGAGAGTTAGGAGATGAAAAACAGCCGAGTAAGAGAGCAGCAAAGTGCTTAATTGATTTTTAAAGATTAAAGGTTCATCATCACAAATTATATATATCAGGCAAGGCAAGAAAACAACATCGGTTTCACTTACGCATACCCACTACAGCATGTGATAGATGCCAAAAGCAGAAGATAATATAGGCTAAAAAATCTGACGTAGCGGCTTCGAGGTTGTCTGGGATGCTGTTTTTGCTGCAAAGCCACTGAAAAGTGAACAGCTCTTTAAAGGGGTCATTACATGTTTTTTTTTATATATATATATATATATATATATATATATATATTGATCCCAAGCAAAGAAGATGTTGCTGAAATGATGTTCTGTACGATGTTCTTCAACTGTACGACCGTGGGAGGAGCCAACGATACAATGTAAAAGTAGATGAACCCATATTGTGACGTCACTAATCCAGCCATTTTGCATTCGGTTTTTTTCGAAGAACTATCGAAATGCTTTCGATATTAATAAGGATGATGTTTTAAGCTATGAAACTTGGAGGATATATTAATGATAGCAAGACTTCTTATGTGTCAAAAGATCAGGGGAGATTTGATTCCTCATGGCATGACCCCTTTAAAGCCACCAAACTATTTCTGGAATAACACTATAATCTCATCAGATTCTGAAATGTCACAGAACAGAACGTTCATACAGAGTAGCTGGAATGTGTACTCATCAGAACAAATTAGTAAGCAGATATGTGGAGTATTTGATCACGAAGATTGGGTTAGATATAAATAAGCTTTAATCGTACCTACGTCTATGAGGACTTTCAACGTTAATTTGAGATCACGCAGGAAACATGATGCCACTCCATATAAACCTTGACTTTATGCAGTAAACTGAGCCAGTGAGAAAATCAGACCCCCCCAACCCACATAGCCTATAGCTCCATGTGACATCATATGAATCCTCTCATCCTCACCCAAGAGAAGTCTGTGTTCTTTAGCCAAAGTAACTTTCACTATTTACTACGTTAATGCATTATTTTCACTCCATTTACATTCCAAAGCGGTTTGGTTGTCTGCTGCCTGTTTTCGCTCCAGATTTGCAAATGTTCTTAGTTTTCTCGTAATGTAAAACAGGACTGCACATATTTTCAGTGTAACATTTTGCATTATTTTTTTTTACTTACCTTGAAAAAAATGAAAAGTAATTTTCATTGCTAGATATATTGAATAGGGGGATACTATTTTTCGATTTGATACAAAATATTTAAAACAATGTTGGCATTATTGATAGAAAACTTTATTACAAATGATCCGATTTTATTGTTTATTTACCTACCTTCAAGTAATTTTTATTGCTAGATATATTGAGATAGAGGTGGGGGATACTATTTTTTATTTGACACCAAGTTGGCAATATAGATAGAAAGCATTACTACAAATGATTTGTTTTATTGTGTATTAACTATGAAACATGATCATTTGTTTTCAACTTTGGTGAAAGAACTCACTCTAATTTAATAATAACTGTTACACATCATTTTTGTCATTAGTGTAAAATAATTTATATGCGTCATATGAGACACTGCATGCTGTTCTTATTCCTCTCTTACGCAACTATTTGCTGAAACCCATCATGTTTTTCCACTAGAATATATTTATTATTGCTAGCTAACAAACACTATTTTTATTTAAGAGTTAATTGTATTTGAATTAAAGTATCAGTATGTCTCTCTGTTGTTCCTTTTTCTGGAACAAATTTCTTCTTGATCTTTTTTTCTGCATGTCTGGTAGGTTCAGTGCAGGATCTAATTTTTGAACGTGCCCCATATAAAGACATTAGTCTAGTATTATTGTTGAAATGTTCAAATGGCATGTTGGCTCTTTGAAACATTGCATGCTAACTACATATAGGGGTGGAGGAAGTGTATGGTCATATTTTTTTTTACAACTTTTAGGGTCCCTGTCTCAGATTAACCGCTTTGGACAATCTGCCATAGTTCTTCCATGCAAATATGCTAGTACTCTACATACCAACTTATAGTACCAAATACTATAGTTACCACAGTTTTTGATATTGCAATAAATTTTCATTAGAGACCGAGCTACCTTGGCTTTGCAAACTGCCACTGACATCAGAGGAAATTATTAAAGAGGAAATTAAACAAAATGACTTGTAGAGAAGGAATCAAATGCTATTAAAACTGTTTGAAGTAAATTCCTATGAAAATGATTATGCTTTTAAAATAGTAAAAATAATCACCATAATGGCAATTTGGCAAAAAATACAGTCACCATACGCAACACTTTGGTTTATTGCTTTTTCATAAACCTTCGCTCTTGTTGTACAGAACTTTCAATCATTTGTCTGTAGTGTTTTTCAAAATGTGGTGTCCTAAAGGCCCAGGCTGAGATCTGAAGCATTTTCGAGAGCAGAAATATCCTGCCAGTCTTGCTATGAAGGGAAAGTCAGCCGAATGGAACATTCTGAAGAGGCAATGGAGCAGCTAAGAGAAAGCTCGGAGCAGCCCTGGACAATCTGAAAAGAGCCGAATGGGGAAAATACACCAGTGCAAGGAAGAAATTGAGAGATTAAGCGAGAAAGTGGACAGTCACCAAAAATGGTTTGTAATTACACAGGCATCAGTGCTCCTAATAATTGATAAAAAATCTGTATTTGACCTTTCTGTGTTTCTGTTTTCTGTGGACTCTGCAAATCATGCATTAGATATTTGTACATTTCTTTGTATTATTATTTCTTTCAAGGTGATGTATCCATTTGTTTGGTCTCACACAGACTTTCAAGAAAAATCTGTTTTGCCATACAAAAAATGAACTAATATCTTCCAGCATTATCCCTGCCAAGCAATTTTGTGCTTGCGTCAGGGTTCATTAATACTGGTTAGCTGAAGTTGCCCTGTTCAGGGCATCCTGGGGTGTAAAATGAATCAGGCACCCTGATGTCATTTTGGTTTTGCAATGTCTGGCAACAAATGAATCATTTTTATTGCAGAAAGATTTAATTTGTATGAGCTAAACTGCATCCCACAAGGTCAGACTGACGGAATATAATTTTAATCAAATCAAATTTAATTTGTGCTTTATAAAAGAGTTACCGGTTTGAAGAATGACTGTATTTTATACTTTGTTACATTCAGTAATGAGACCGATACTCTTCTCTTGTTGTAGAATATGATGTTTTTGAGTAGTCATATACTGCATCTACTATACAAATGACTGGCATATTTGTCTGTGTTTAACATTTCCCATTTTTTATGATATCTGTGCTTTGGGCTGATCTGGGTCACTCCCGGCTAACAATTTTAGGGGAAATTCCCAATCATGAAGTCCCAGCTAACAGGGAATGTTCTCATAATGCCATAATGTTTTATGCTGACTTTGGAATAATAGTTTTGATTGTCACTATATGTTATTCATCATTTCTATTGCATTGTGACATTCTTGTGCAGTAGTGCAGTGAGAATGCATGCAGGCTCAGTCATTCAGAATGGCTGCGTGATGAGCTCCTGAAGTCAGTGGCCCAGCTGCGCAGGACCCGAAGGCCAATGCCTGGACTGTGACCTTCTATATCTGCACCTGGATATGGCTTCAGCCAATGGAGCAATTGGAGAGATCCGTGACAAAGACTGGCGCTGTGGTGGCATCAGGTGGCAATACCACAAATGAGACAATTGTTGACACAGAATAATAGTATAAAGCTATACAATTACTGTGGTTAGAGTGGCTCAGGTAAACAGGCATTATTCAGATGTGCTTAAAAGATAAATTGGTTTCCTCTCAACAGTTTATGCAGTGTACACAGCCCAGCAGCCAAATTGATTAAAGTATTTATGAATTTTGTATTTAAAATATGAATATAATAAACATTGCCCTCCATATTGAGACAGTAAAGAAACATATTGCTGTCTTTGCTGTGGTGTCGACAAATATTTTATGAATAAAATATGAATGAGGCAAAAGTACAGAATGTCACTTGGAGGGCACTGTATATACATTAGTTGGAGTACTTGTACTAAGTATAAGAAGTATTCAATAATTTTGATGGTTATGTGACTGATGTATGGTATATAATGTGTCGTGAAAATTACAGTAACTGTCAATTATCTCCTCTGACAGCATCCACACAGCGTTCTGTATTCAGCGCTCATCTGTAGCCTCTCTGTGAGCGCTCCAGTAAAATGTTTGTTTTGTTGTTGTTGTCTCCCAATCACCCCCTTTAAATCTCATTCATTTGGCCTGCCTGACTCTCAGCGCTTCTGCAACTGCATTGCACAAATAATTAAAGGCTTTAGTTAAATACATAGTTAGGGTATTTGGAGACTGGAGGGATCTGTAGTAGCAGTTGCCATTATTCACTCAGGCTTTGATTGCCTGACAGAAACAAATTAGACCCCAGGATTAATTTCCAGAAAAACATGCCAAGTGAATGCAATTGACTCCAATTAAAGCATGAAAGGACACTAAATATTCAAATCAGCCGAGCGGGCGATAGCGGGCGATACAGAATGCTGTGGAATTGTGCCAAGGGAGAGAGCCAGCCATTTACGGGCACCTGAGGGAAAATAACAGGGTCTCGTTCAATGTAATGTAGCTGGGGCGACAGACATGTGTTTCTGCAGTAGAACATGCCCCCGCTGGCGTGTTGTTTTTATCGGGTCACGTCAGGGGGTGTTCACATGCATCCTGTGTTTTGATCTGATTTGACTATCAAGGCCATGTTAAGACACCCAAGTGCTTATGTATAATACATGCTAAGTGGTTGTACAGGTTTTTGAAGACACACATTTTGTAATGGGCAGGGTTGTCACATACATGAGCGTAATTAAGGTGATTAAATAATAATGTCCCAGAATGCAAATTTTGGTCTGATGGTGGCATCTGTAATCATCGCATGTGCACCGTGGCATCATTTGCACTGTACAGTATGTGAGGTCCGGAATAGCACAGTTAACATGTTTGTGATCGTGATTATACATTAAGAAACATTCAAGCTAACAGGGAATGTTCTCGGAATGTTGGCTAACATTCTCTAAATTTTCAAAAAAGGTTGCTCTTGCAGTAATGTTAGTTACTGTTACATTACATTTATATATATATATATATATATATATATATATATATATATATATATATATATATATATAATGTTGTTATTAAGTAGCTAGTAGAATGTTTAAAAATGTTACAGAATTAACAAATGTTTGAGAAACAATATCATTACTACAATGTCTAAAATTCTGGACGTTTTAAATGTTCCTAAAACTTTCTAATTTTGTAATGTTTTTGTTACTTTATGGAAACGTTACAGAAACTATCTTACAACCAAAAATTGTTAGCAAAGATTAAATGCCTTCAATTTAGTCTTAGACCTTAGTGATGCATTGAGCATATCCATGGCTCTGTCATAAAAACAAAACTTGTGTATCTCAGCAAGTTCCTCTATGAGGGTCCAAGCTGAGGCTGAGCAGGTGCAGGACAAGTTGCCCTCAGAAGCAAGTGGTGACTGTGGATGACTTGGGCAGGAAGTTTTATTGGCTGAACGAGTCCTCAAACTGTGACTGAAGAGAATTTAGGTCTTAGCTGAGCTGACAGCTGCTTAACAGCCCTGTTTACACAGACACTGGTAAGACTTGCACACTCGATCGTTCTGAATGCAACTGTGATGCTTTGCTAGTCCAAACAGAACTTTCTCTTTATTGTGTAAATTGTGTGAGCTGTAATGTAACAAAGCGATTATTCCTCTTGGCATATACATACATACCCTATATACATAGTGTCTTAATTTAAAAAACAACACTTGTTGTTTCTAGTGCTGTCAATCAAAATGTAAATTAGTAAATTACATTTACGCTTTTGACAGACACTTATCCAAAGTGACTTCCAGTTATACTTTTTTGTAGTATGTGTGTTCCTTGGGAATCAAACCCACAACCTTTGTGCTGCCAACCATTTGCTCTACCAGTTGAGCTACATTAAATTACATTATATAGAATATAAATTACATTTTTAGAGAAAAGCACCAAATAAAATTCTGTTCATGTTTTTCTGTGCTGTGCATTTTAGGCTGGTGGTGCAAATGATTTTATGATATATCACACACACTTGCTTTTTCAGACTCACTAAGAACCAGTTCCTCTTTCTGGTCTGAACAACACAGGCACAGTACCCACGCATATGTACACACACACACAAACACACAGAGCCAGGAAGTACAGCTCACCTTGATGATAGACTACCCAGCTAACAGGGAACATACTCAGAACATTGTTTAATATTCTCTAAAAGTTCTCTTAAGGTTCTCTCAGAGTTATCAATAAATGTTCTTGCATTATTGTTAGTAGAACATTTTTAATGTTATATGTCATATATCAAAAAATATAATTATTAAATATTTAGTGGAACATTCTAAAAATGTTACAGAATTAAAAATCAACAGCAGTAATGTTAATACAATGTAAAAAACGGATGTTTTGAACATTTCTAGAACTTCAAAATAACATTTTTGTTACTTAATGGAAACGTTCTTACAACCCAATATTGTTAGCTGGGAATGTGATGGTAGCTGCCTGTGTGTGGTAATGATGCGACTCTAGCTGGGCTGTCTGCAGAGAACTACTCATTTACAGTCTGGGAGGGCTTTGTTGTTTTGTGCAGATAGTTTTGTTACACATGCAGGAATGTCTCATTAAGAATTAACATGGGCATCCACAGTACATTTTACATTTACATTTATGCATTTGGCAGACGTTTTTATCCAAAGTTCAGTATTACAGTACAGTACAGTACATTTTTTGTACTGTAAAAAAAGTGCACAAAGTGCCCCTCTGGGATAGAACCCACAACCTTTGCACTGTTATCGTAATGCTCTACCAACTGAGCCATTTGAAACCAGTCTGTTTGTTCACAGCATGCTGGTTATGATCTCATACCAAAGCATAAAACATCTTCATTCCCTCATTACCCTGCATCTGCGGATAAACACCCTATTCCTGCTAACAATTTTAGGTTGTAAGAACATTTCCCTAACATTTCATTAAGTAACAAAAACATAAAAAATATTATTTTGAATGGTCTATATTGTCCAGTTTTTTAGACATTGTATTAATGTTGATACTTGGTTGTAAGACCGTTATTTAAATATTTGTTTAATTCTGTAACATAAAAACGTTTCACTAACTACTTAAGAATAACATATTTCATATATGCTATAATTATTAAAAAAAGTTCTATTAATGTTACTGCAAAAACTTTTGTGATAACTCTTAGATCATTTTTAAAGAATGTTAGACAACATTCTGGGAATGTTCCCTTTAGCTGGAATTGCTTATTTTTGTGTGGCATCAAATGGATCTTAACTCTGTCCACGTCAACCTTTAATGCAGATCTGGCTCATCAAGATAAGTTAACGTGTAACATAGTAGTTACGTGTTCTGCCTGGATAAGTCCTTTCCTTCCTCAATATGCAATGGTTTCTATCATTTTGTGTCAGACAGTAATGTCTTATTTGACTGTTTATGGAGCTGTTTAGGTTGCCGGGGACAACGGTGTCTCACCCGTGCATAAGATCAGTTCATCACTTTATCACCTAGCTTGTGTTCATTCCCAGGTGTCACGGCAACAGTTTGAGTCAATGAGATGAGCGTAGATCCTCCATAACTGCAAAGCCTCTCTGAGAGCAGTTCGCCGTATCGATTTCCCTCGTGTTTAAAATGTAAAACGTAAAGATATTGGTGCGGTTTGATTGGAATCGGTGTTGACCGCCCATAAGTGATGGATTGCATTTGAAAATTTCTCTCTCACAGCTGAATGAGGGTAAAAATTTGAGAAAAAGAAGGATGTGTCCCTGACCATGAGAGTTCAAGTGGGTAATTGAACTGTATGAAGGCAGATGGACCAATCAGACGAGGAGAAGAGAAGGGCCGTCATGAAACCTTTGCAGACATCAACAACTCGGGTAAAGAGAATAGCCCCGACCCCTTTCCACTTTACAAGAATGCCATGAGCCCTTGGCGTGCTCTGGTGAAACTGGACTGCTTTGTCTGACCTATTCACTCACTCCAGCTCACAAGTGCACTGTTGTACCAATGATCGATCGAGGACCTTCTTGTTAAATACAATTTTTTAACAGTATATAAAGTAGTTAGCCCCTCCTGAGTGTTTTTCTTTACGATGCAAGACAAATACACTTTTTCGCAACTATCTTTTGAAACATGCTCATTCTATGACGATTCTTAACAGAATGTTATCCTTGAATTTATAGGCTCCTGCTGCAACGTGAAGTCTGTGGCATTAAAGATATTGCGGTGTGCCGGCTGCTGGTTTACATGCATTTTCTGACCTCAGAGGTTTGAAGCTGTTAGCTGGAGGTGTTTATTCTGTTGCATTAAGGCCTACTGGGCCTTAAAATAAGCTGAGGAATAATGCATTACATGCAGGAATATGCCTTTATGCCGCAGACTGCGCCTATCCAGCAGAAAAGGCAGCTGCTGATTGGCTGGCAGTGACATGATTTATGATCCTGTTTTGCGCATCAGCGGCACAGGGGTTGCCGTGGCGAGGGCCTGCTGCAAATGATACATGGCATTCTAATTGAAGAATCCTTGCTGCATCCTTCCTACAGTGGGAATGTTTAAATGCAAACACTGTTCATTTAGAAAAGGTGAAAAATCGCCGCTTAATAGGGGTGAATGATGGAGGTTGCGAAGCCAGCTGTAGGCAGCGCTGAAGATGCATATAAAAATACTACTACAGGAGAGCAGGAAGCACACTGCTGTATCAATGTGTTTGAATAGAAGGATTTTGAATGTTACATTAGCTCTGAAACATGTTAAAAATATGGTAAATGAATGAAGATCTAAAATGCAAATTTTAAACATACAAATTTTACTGAATTCAGAATGCAGAAATAACATTTAATGTAATTTGTATTTGTATTCATTATTGTATTTTTCATTGTTTTTGTCACCTAGTGTTTCCAGGTTGTGCGATCCTGTCCATTTCGCTGCGAGTTATAAATTTTAAACATGATGGAATTATCGGTTAGCTCTTCAGACTGAATCCCCGGTGTGGGCTGGTGCAAAACTCTTTTCCAATACAACCAGATTACAGCAGATAATTGTGTTACCTAGAGTATCGATTGAAAAATTGTTGTATTCCGGAAACATCTAAACACACAATTTCTCCGCTCTCTTTATTGCTCTGTCCTACAACGGCCTCTGTTCTCTAAGACACACCTTGCAGTGATCAGAAGAAATATGAATTATATATGTATTGCAATAAAAGAAAATGGTGAGCTGAAACATCAGAGAAATTACTTCTTCACAAGAATCTATTGATCACTTCATATCAAAGGGGAATGTTTGACATAAGATTACCTGCCAGTTTCAACATGGTAGGTACAGAGTGTTGTAGCCCGGGGCCATTGTATGTCTGCCAAAGGGACTGTAAATAAGACAGAACCTAAAAGTACCCCTGGCTTGGAATCAACTGTAGCTAAAAGGAGAAGATAAAGTTTTATTTGATAGAATTTTTAACCCCATCCCCATTGGCCTGCATACATCCGGATGTGTGTCAAAGATTGAATTTGAAAGCCCTCAAGATAACCGAAGGGGTCTCGGAGGTTAGGATGATGAAACTTGTAGGGGTCATTTCCTACAGTACTGTTACCCCTCCTGGCCCCCGAGTCCCACCCCTGAGCTCAAAGAGATATTGAGGTAAAAATGAGTATCAGGTCTTACAACAGGAGAATGGGTGAAATGGGTGAAAGAGAAAGAAATAAATTCTTTCTCTTTGCAGGTGGAAGACCCTGATGCTCTTAACAGACAAATTTTAAAATTCCAGATTCCCGTTTCCATACTTTGAGCACTCTTGACCTCTGCCTGTTTTGGCTGGTGGGATGAACAGACTGTACAATTTATTTTGCTCTTGCTAGCTAAGTTGCAGGACAGACTGTACTTACAGTAAAACTGTTTTCAATCTGATTTTCTTAACCTAAAAGTTACATTTTTAATCACCATTTCTCTCGCTGCTTCGCTGTTTATTGATTACACTTTTTTTACACGGTGAAAACCTGCAACGTTTTACCTCAGGTTCCTAAATCTAGTTAAGGCAGACAGAACGAGGGCTCTGTGTTTCTGCCTCATTAAAAATGTTATGATTTTATTTGGCTTTTCAATTTCCTATGGCTAGAGTTTGCACCCTGCAAACCTACATAAACTAAACACATAAATTAATAATTTGTGGTCATGGATTTTAGTATTCGGTTTTTAGTTGCCCCTCTTTGAAACCCCCCCTCCCATCCATCTTTTCTGAACATAGCAGGCATGCTCAAATTTTTAAAGCTGTTGCAAGCTATATATTTATTGGCACTTTGTAAACCTCAGACAAAATTCATACTCACCCTGAAATAAACCATTCATTTTAGAACCAGTTTTTTTTATTGAGAATTACTAGCTAAACAAGCGCAAAGCAGTGTTTTGCTTCCTGTCTTGCTGGGGTATGCAGTATCTGTCAGGCACAAAGCAAAGAGTGCCATCTATTGATGGAGACAGAAATTGTTTTGTGAACAAAAGGCTTGTGCCCTACACTGCCTACTGCGTTTTGCAGAATAATTGTTGATATGAGACTGAAATGAATTAACATATTTGTAAACAATGTGATGTAAAAGCAATGTGTCAAATATCATATACTCTTAAAAATATATCATTTGATTAAATATGTGCATTTAAACACATTTTAGATATTGATTTGTCAATATGGTAGATTTCAAATGATAGAGGAAAGCTGGCCTCTCTCTCGCTCTCTTCCTTTCTCTTTTTCTTTGTGAATGGTGTCAGAGGACTGGACAGTATATAAAAGCATTTTAAAAGATCAGACCACAGCCTCAAGCAATTCTGCACCAGCCATCACAGACTGATTGTGGCTTTTATTTAGATTTTTTTATTATTATTTTGTGTTTTGTTTTTTATTTTGTAGATTGATGCTTTTATTTTTTATTTCTGCACTATTAACATCACCCAACACAATTGCAAAAATAATACTGTTTTTGTTTCTAAACAGGTTGTCCCAAAATCCTCATCTGCCATTGGTCAGACAAACAGATAGTCCTGCCTCAAACTCACGATGTTGGCTGAGCCAATAATAAAGTATCGGGGTCATCGGGGCGCTTAAACAAACAGAGCAAGCAAAGTTTTTAAAGCACCACAGTGTTTACACTTAAATTAATGTACCAATGGCCTGCTGTTAATATGAAATAGTGCAATGTATTTTGTTTAACCTTCAAAAAATGACAAGCTTTAGTTTCAAGTCATGATGCAGTCCACTAACTGCATGGAATGTATTATACTGCTCACATCACCACAGTAAAACAACTTACCTGACAGCTATTATTTGAGTCCATTAAAGATTACACTCTTCCTGTAAATACAGTATGATTGCAGCGGTCTCAGAACTACAACATTCCCATCCCCTGTTTCCTCAGCCCTGCCTCTTTTCATCTTACCCTGTCTCTGTTGTGTGTGTATTGAGACAGTTATATGTACCCAGCATCTGGGTGTAATCTGCATGTTGTACGTCAGTTTTAAACCAGCATGCGTTCCTGTAACAAATGTTTTGCCCTTTGCAGTATTTAGTTTGATCTGTTTGCCAGATGATGTAATCAGTCTAATTTAGGGTTCGGATCGAATCCCATGTTTGGCTTAGCACAGAAATGTTAATTATTAAACCAAAGCATCAGGCCAAATGTGTCTTAGCTGTTTCTGGGAGCTCTCTTGTTCTTTATACTCTTTCCCATGCCCCGCATCAAATACGCATACTTAGTATGCAAAAAAGCAGTAAGTCAAATGAGTAGAATGTCTGAACATGTAGTATTTATAAAATTGTATTAAATATTCATAAAATGAATTACAGTATTTTTGTGGTTATTGTTAGTACATCATGTCAATGAACATACATGTTCCAGTATGTCCATGGAATATTATAATGTTCTCTGAAAGTACATGAATTAGGATTCTCTCTTTCTCCTGCTTTCCTATCGCATACAAACCCTCCCATTTCCATTTACAGCATTCTCATTTTTTGGCAAAAACATCAGTAATGCTAACTGTGTCACATTACTAAAAGTTGTGTTTCATAACATGCGAGCATATGCCACAGTCATGTTCGAACTAGCGTGCCCTCTTTCCCTCAGCCAAACGCAAATCCGTCCTGACGTATTGTTTTGTATCATTCCTTTCCTCTTTGCGGCCTCCGCAGTGAGTGGATTCGCCTTCCAAACCCTTTATTAGCCAAAGCCATTTCTGCACAACAACCTACATGCGCTGCAATTATTCATAAACCATCATTCAAACCGCCAGCAATCTTTCCAGCTCCATCATATCAGGTGACTGATTGTGGCTGAATAGGCATTTGTGAGGTATGTGTTTAAGTCCATTTTATTTTTCACCCCTGCCATTTGACTGCGCTAATGCGGGGAAGGGGCGACCGCACTCGCGTTGCGCCTCTTGGAATGTCCAGCAGAGGTTGTGGAAATTGTAATAATTTGTTGTATTGATCCTGTTTTGCCACGGCAGCCTGTTCCCATTGTGACCGAGCAGAAATAGACAGTTCATCGATTTTCTCTTTATAGCTAGACTTCCATGCTTGGGAGCGAGGGTCCCCACTGCTGTGAGTTCCATTGTCTCCCATGCAGTGAAATTTGAATGACCTCTGATAAAACCGTCTTTACGCCGGCCCCCTCAGTGTGGGAGGAAAGCTCTGCCTTAATCCAACTGCTCAACCACACCAGGATGGCTACCGCATTTTCTGATGTAAGATTAGCACCCGATACCTGGTGCACTTGCGAGAGGTGTTATTATGACTGATTTAGATGCCACGGTTACAGCAGGACTGGAGATGGATGTCAGAAACTTTGTATGAATGACAGTGTTTGAAAGCACTCTCAAGTTTCATGCTAATGTTCCCGAATGAGAATCATTATGTGGCACTGTGAGAACAGGAGCGATTTGATCTGGATCAGAATAACAGACCTTGGGGTTCTGGGAAAAAAGAATTATGGGTCATTTTATACATGCCGATGTACTAATGTTTCAGCAATGTGTTAGAGCATTGGATAATTGTTTCTGGATAACTGTTTGCATTCTATTGCAGAACGAAGCCAGTCAGAGCCGTCTTTGGAAAGAAACAAGGTCAAAGACCAGGTAAGAAACACACGCACACTGTGTGCCTTCTCACTACACGAGTGTGACAACCCAAATGCCCATAAAGGCCAGCGAAGCCTGTTCCTACATTTCTCACAGCCTAAAGGTCAGCTAAGTCAAAACATTTATGAATCACACACACACGCCCCTGCCGACCAACATACACACGAGCACATTCACCATTGGGCCGTGACCGCAGCTTGTGCATTTATTTGTTTATGCATTGAAGCTTCTGTAGGTGGATGATAGAAGCTCTGCAGGAGGTGAACTAGAGAATTTGGGATGTTTTCTGCTCTGATTAGAAGGGAATGTCATGTGACAGCACAAGGATTATCTTGTTCGAGTATGAGGGGACTAAGTGTGGAAAGGTACTCCAACATGTAATATTTAAATTCCGTTTTTTCCCTTTGCACGGTTGTAAACTTCCAGTGATAAATAATGAATGCGTTTTCACTTTCTTCATTTTCTCTGACTTTCTCTCTTTCTCTTCCTCGCTTTCTCACTCTCTTTCTTTGAGGTGTGAGGTATGATAAATACCTCTGTGGGTTCACAGAGGTAAAGCCTGAGGTAGCTTAACCGTGACTGGGGGAGATCTGGATCATTTTTCTGTGCCGTTTGCTCTGTGATGGACCCTGCATACGCTCGCTAATTACAGCAGACTGAGACAGTGTCGTATCGACCACCCAGCGCTCTCATCACCTCAGTGAGAGAGACAGAGAGCGAGCGAGAAATGAGGGAGAGATTTTTAATCAGCTACCTCACACATTCTTTTCACACTTCTCACACACTAACACTCTTCCATTTGGGAAAAAAAACAGGTGTTTATTTACCTCATTGGCTTTGTTTGTAAGGAAATCATTCTCTGCCTTCTAACTAAAGCAGATGTGAACAGCGCGTGTTCATTTTGGCCCTCCTGTTAAAATGTTACACTAAAATGTGTTCACAAAGTCTACCCAGCTAACAATTTTAGGTTATAAGAATGTTTCTCTAACATTTTCATTGTTACAAAGTTCAGAGATTTTTCAAAACTTCCAATATTGTTAGACGTTGTATAAACAGTATTGCTTGGTTATAAGAACGTTATTCAAACATTTTTTAAATCTGTTTATAAAACATTCTACAAACAACATAACATTTTTGAGATGTGATATATAACATTATATAACATTATATAACATATAAGTTATACTAACATTACTGCAAGAATATGCTTTGATAGCATTGTGAGAACTTTAAAAGAACATTAGCCAACATTCTGAGAATGTTCCCTGTTAGCTGGATAGTAGTGCAATGTCACATTAAGCATAGTGGCAAAGACTGTTTTAGTGCTGGGCTCAATATTGCCACATGAGTGGTAAAGCAAAAGTGCTTTAAAAATCTGTTTACCAACACAATGTTTTGCAATATAGACTTTTATTGGCAACATGAAATAATGGAATGAACTAATTGTGTGACTATTGTGTGTATATTGTAAACTAGATTTCACAATTCATTCTGTATAGATCCACTGAAGTGCCATCAATGTGCAAGCACGACTCAAACCTGCTATTCCAGTTTACACACTACTTGTCCTCGCAGTGTGACACAGTCCAAGCAGCTGTGGATTAAGCGCTTGTAGATTTTACTCCACCACAGACAGGCCCATATAAATATATTCAATCCATTCGCTTCCTCTTTTATTTCTTGCAATCCATAACTGTGTTTATCTGAGATAAAATTGCCACCTACATTGCAAATGAATCCCACCGTCCAACCCTTAAAAAAGATGAAGCATTCTCAGTTATCCGATCAAAGCTTTTAAATAGTAAAAACAGCAGCCGTCTTTGTCGGCAGCCGGGATAAATCCATATTACAAATTGCTTTTGTGAAAATTGGATGAGCAGCTGATTTTTGTATTGAACTTTTGTCCTGTTCAGTGACCACAGTGGGGAAAGGATACTGATCTGCCTGTGGATCAATATAGACCCGGAACACTCTCGGCTCTGTGTCTGACACACACACACAAAGTGTTTTTTGGGAATGCTTTAAACACACAAGGCTGGTTCAGTAGACAGTATTGAGTGTTCCTGTAGCTGAACTGGTGAAACATTGTATTAGCAGCGCAATGGTTGTGGGTTTGAGTCCCAGGGAATACATAAAATGTATACCTTGAATGTTCTGTAAGTCACACTCTTTTAGTCTGGTGTGTGTTGTGTTCTTTAACTGTCATGCTGGTAAAACGTAAGATAATGCACATCATTTAATGCACACAAAATCATTTCCATGCGTGCCGCACAAGTATGCAGTTTACAGTTGTCGCCTCGTTACATGAAATGCCTTGATGAGATGTGCATATAGATTCCTAACATTAAAATGTCAAAAGAATTTTAAAGAGTCCATTTCTTGCTTCTTCCCCTTGTGTGTAATGAAGCAGTTTTTGTATCTGTCTATTTTTTCTTTTTCCTTTTCTCTCTCTCTCTGTCGCATGCTCGCTTGCTCACTCTGATGGCATCATTACTCCTAAGTGCCCACACTGGCGCATCAGCTGTCAAATTACAACGCTGCGTTTTAATGATTCACCTCATCTACCAAATAAAGCGTGCCCATTGGCTCATTATTGATCTTCATTTACTCTGATTGGTCCCACTCGCCGAAATGGCAGCGATTAAAAATCCTTTGGAAACGCACAGTCGGCAGAGAGAGATGGGTAGAACGAGACAAGCGAGCAAGCAGGTGGGGGAGGGGCAAAGAGAGGTGGCGGCTAAATGCAAACATGATTGGCGTGTTCCTGGTTGGTGTTCTGGTGTCACAGGTCGCTATGCTACGGTTCTGTGTCCTTCAGGTCTCTATTACTGTGTTGAATACAGCAGGCTTATGGCCGTCATAAAACCACAGTCCCTCCCTATAATGGCCATTATCAGCACAACCATTATTCACACACACCACAAAAACAGTCACCACCAAACTCTGGCTGATTTGGGTAATTTGACTCATTTAAAAGCTTTCAAAGCTGCAATCCATAACTTTCTTGCAAAAAAAAGAACAAAAATCAAGCAAGTACATGACAAATCAGTGTTCAACTCGATCTCCTTACCTCACCCCCATTCGCAACTGTGAAGTTTATAATAATAAATTAGAATTTTAGCTGTTGGGTTTGATTTCATGAGAAATGTCTGTCTGTAAACAGAAAGAAGATTCAGCTACTAAATCACATGTCCGTGTACTGTAAATGTTGCAGCGTTTGTAGGTTGTTCTTACAGCAGTTATTTATAATTTACATAAATTACAATTTACAATTTTATAAAGTACCTTGCAGTTTTATGTATAAACTGATATACTTTTGAAGTGAGTGCACCTCTGCTTCAGAAAGCATGCACTGAGAGCATAAGGAGATAAATGTAAATGCAACCAACTCACTTTGTAATAGTGCTGATTTGATGCTACACAACTGCAGCATGCACTAAATGCAGCCTCAGCAGAATGATGCGCTTTAATGCACGCGCACATTTTCCGCAATATTGCTCATCTAATGGCAGCAGGAATAGGCCAGACTTCTTTTGCTTTCTCCAGACACTTTAATTAGTGGCTTCCATTAAAGGTAATACACATTTACTGTGAATGAATGTTCCATCAGATGCTTTCCAAACGAGGCTCTGGAAGGAGAAACGGAAAAAAAGAGCGGGAAAGAGGTGAAGATGGTTCAGCAATAGCCAGACCCATAATCATGAGCATGACAATAATGTTCTCACTTTTCCCCCAATGTGTTTCCAAATTCACTGATATTAATGTCACAAATCTCTAAAGATGAGAGCAGATGTTCTCCTACCAGAGCTTCACCTCTGGGACTGGTGTTTTAATTTAGTCTGACTTTACTGTAATAAACTTTTATATCATTCTTTTATTAGGTATTAATATTAAACTACCTGTCACCTAACTGTAGCGTTATCAAATTATTTTAATAAGCACCACACATCTGATTTTGGAAGCATTACACAGTTTCTATATAAATGTTAACTTTGATTTTGTACTGGAAATAGGGTTAAATTGTTTGTCTATCTAGGATTTAGGCTCCAATAACATATTAGAGAGTAAGTGGCTTGGTTTAGTTCTTTTTGGGCTACGTTACTGGTAGAAATATAAAATGTAGGGGAGTTAAATTTGTTTTTGCAAGCAACTTTTGTTTCTGTTTATGAACCAATGAGTCTCATTAAGACAGTGTTGTTTTTGTTTTCCAGAGCAAGTGATAAGCAATGTTTTTGGTCAAACATTGGTCAATGTTTTTTGGTTTACTGATTAAATATAAGCTGGGTTTAATCTTTAAAATGTCATGCCAGTCCATTTTAGGTTGGGATGACATGGACACATCAAATAGTATTTTTTCTGAGATAAAATAATAATTTGCACCCCAGTGCCCCCAAAGGTAGAGTTGTGAAAATCTGAAAATGCTTTGTTCACTAATTCTTACTGGGCTGGCTTCCTGTTTTTTCTCACTCGCTCTCTCTTTCTCTCTCTTTGTATTGCGGCAGACATTTTTGTATTGTAACATGGGAGCTGAGAAACTGGAACAAGACCTTGTCCAAAACAAGCCCCAACAGACTCAGAGATTGTGGGGGAGCACAGGTACATGTCATTATCATTACACATACACATTATTACCATTCATTTTTAATATTCATTTAAATATTCATTGCAGTATATGGTCATTCAGGTGGTCATTAGCTGCTCAACCACCAACAACAGCTTTGAACCGCGTTACACTAACTACAAACCAGCTACCATGTACAAAAACCCAGCTAAGCTGGATTGTCTAGCGGGGAAAGCTTGAAATAAACAAAAAATACTTGATTTCTTCAGCATTATATGAAAACAAGAATCAATTATTTAGCTTGAAGTCATAAAATCTTGGTGTAAACTCACAGTTTAAATCAGTTGGCTCTTTCTTAATTTGCAGGTTTATATGTTGAGTTCAGAATTAATTTACTATAACATGTTTCATTTTTAAAGACAGCCTCTGTCCTCAGTCTATAACACACAGTGTCGTGTCAGTGCACAAACGGGCTGCAGGTATTTATAGGGGGTTTCTCTGATGGCGCTCAGGGAGACGAGCGGGTATGTCTGATGGTGCCTGGATTGTGAGTTCTCTTTGTTCCTGGGTTTTTGTTTTTTGATGGGGCATTACATTTCTGTCTCCTCTAGCCTGCATGGGAATATGGAGTCAACTTGCCAAAAGAATATTATGGCTGGTGAAATGGGTCAAGCTTGATGAGTCTGAAGGAAATTGACTTTGTAACAGCCTCATATACTTGGGTGAAAGCCATTATTTGCTGTATTTCCTAAATGGTTTTGAGTGTTGCAGAATTAGTTTATAATTACCTTCGTTGGACAGACATTTTGCTGCCTGGTTTTATGAAACCACAGATAAATGAAGGCCATTTGTCAGTAATTGCAGAAGTGATATTTTAATTATCAGAGCGCTTTTGCATGTGTTTTCAGCTGGTTTCTCTGTGTCATTATGTGACTGTGGTGGATTGTGAGGACATTATCTGAAAAGAGATTAATTTTCCTCTCTGTAGGGCTCGTGCTAACACAAGCAGACATAAAATGAAAAGCCTGTATATGACAGGAGAATTGTGTTCACTTGAATATGTCATACATACATACATACAGAGTATATATACTTCATTTATTTGATTCTAACCCTAATACTGTACATGAACAGAGTTTGTATCTCTTAAAGAAACAGTGCACCAACATTTGATTAACCTTGGGTCTTTTTAAACCCTTAAGACCTATTTTTTCTCCATACAAGGCAAAAGCACAGACATTTACTGCAAAATTCAAGCTGCTCTTTTGAGTTCAATGCAAAAAGGGACCTCAAACTGGATTGAAACAGCATTAGGGTTGTTTATATTAAAGCTGCAATTCAAAACTTTTTTTAATTAAAATACACAGAAATCTGTTATTGAAGGAAGTACATACAGTGTTTAAAACACTCTCCTTACATTACCTTGATTCACAATAGTAAGCTTATATTAATAATTTATAATTTGAGCTGTCAGGTTTAATTTTCTGGGAAAGTTTCAAATAGAGATAGCGATAGAGAGTCAGAAGTTACAGATTGCAGCTTTAAGTGAAATATTGAGTGGTTTATTTTGGTGAACTGTCCCTTTAAGAGATGAAACATTTTTAGGTTGTCATTTCAATATGGCAGCAAAAGGACTGCTTTACAATGTATGACAGAGGGAAATTACTGTGCACCTGCTTTAACAGAATAGGCTCTGTCTATCTTCTCTACCTTGTTACATCCCATCTGTGGCTCCCTGCTGTTCTGACAACAGTCACCAATGCATACTCACACTCATACACAAACCTGATTATCTCCACCACCACAGCTCTGAGTAAGCTCTACAGACAAAGATCTGTAAGATTTTAAATTCCACTTAAAATGTACAGAGTGTTTCATGTATAATATATAACGCTCAAACATTCTGTAACGTTTCTGTAACGTAATTCTGTAATGTTTTTAAAATGTTCCACTAACAATTTATGTATGGTATTTATATATAATGATATATGACAGCTGGGTAGGCTCATTGCAGAATGACCGTTAAGTCAAATAATGTTTACTATGTCAAAATGATGGAGTGGGAGTAAATGGTGTGATTAAGTTCAAGCAGGTGAAGGTCAGTGGGGTCACGGGTTCATCGTTTGTCATCATTGTTGTCTATTCACTCACTTTAAAATCACTTTATTTCATATGAATTATCAACACTTCAACTAGTGAAGAATTTGTTTTGGCTTTGTTATATATTACTTGCAAACATGCTCTGACTGCGGTTTCTGCAACATCATTTCAGTCTCAAATGAGCTGCTTTCCTGTGTAGCTCAACAGGTAGAGGGTCTGCAAGGTAGAGGTAGATCTGCCATTGTTTGTCCAGTAAATGCCATGTTCCACTGAGATAATTAAGACAAGAAAAACGAATCTTTGTGATGTTATTTTGTGTAAAATGAGGTGTGAGTATTGAAAGATCAGTCAGGTTTTTTGTTCTTTATTTTCCAGCATGCAACTGTGTTTTGCAATATAATGATGGAGAGGAGATATCAGAGAAGCTTAAGAAAGCTCTGATGAACCATGCTAAACAACCGGACAACTCGGAGAACATCGGCATTGACCTTCAGTGGCAGCTCTCCTTCAAGGATGCTCCAGTCTTGATGCACACATGTATAAGTGCCCTTCATCTGTTTTTATCTTCCTCCTGTCCTCACCTCTCACGTTTCTGCCTCTCCTACAGACACACACATACACTTAGCTGTCATCTTCATTCAGAGGTGTCATGGTCAACTCACTTCTGGCCTTTGCTCTTGGAGTGTGTTTTTTAATGGTGTATTTGGTTTACACCACAGGGTTTTTCTCTTTGTAGGAAAATGGTTCAGTCTGGGGTCTTGTGTACTGCTAACAATGTCAAACCTAAGGAATAAATGAGTTTTGAGACTACCCATCTAATAATTATAGGTTGTAAGAATGAAAATGTTAAAGAAACATTAGTACCAAAAAATTTTATTTTGAAAGTTTTGGGAACATTCAAAACGTCCAGTGTTTTAGACATTGAATTAATGTTAATGCTTGGTTATAAGAGTGTTACGCAAATATTTTTAATCTGTAACTTTTTAAAACGTTTTTTAAAACAACTTAATAACATTTTTGATATACGATATATAATGTTAGAAAAATGTTTAACTAACATTACTGCAAGAACAGGTTTTGATAACTTTGAGAGAACTTAGAGGACGTAAGCCAATGTTCTGAGAATGTTTCCTGTTAGCTGGGTAGTCACTCCAGCAAAAACAAGCAAATAAGTGTTTAAATGAGAATAACTACACTGGGAGACATTGTCACAAAAGGTCGATCACATGGACCGCACACAACAGCCCTGTCGCTCAGCTGTGAAGGCCAAGCACTCGCTTTCGCCCCATTGTACTGCAACACGTAAACAGAGTTGTACAGATCCCTCCCGCCCCTTTGCAATCACACATCAGCTTTTACAGAAATCTATTTACCATCTGCCCCTGATTGAAAACACTCATCCTCTCTGATTTAAAAAGGCCACACGTTTCAAGATGGAAGGACATGCCATACGAAGCAGCTGATTGGCTGTGGTGAAGAGAGCCCTACAGTATGCTATTATGAAGTGCATTTTGGACCGTGTATAGGGGCTTGCTTAATTACTTTGCCCAGCTCTGTTTTAAAGCATCTCTTGTCCTGTTTCTCCATCTCACCAATTATTTATCACAGGAGAGCTGTTACTAAGGCATTAGGTGGTCGCCATGAAAATTTTCGTTGGTACTGGGGCAATTAACAAGTCCATTAGTGTTATCTGTAAGGAATCCGTGCTCTCTGTCCACTTCTGGTTTTAAAATGTAATTATGCTAGTGCCACAAGGACACACGCATATGTATGCAGGATGAGCGTGTTTCTTAATTCATCAAAACATTGATGTTTAATTCAGTGAGTCGTCATTTTGAATGTAACTATTTTACTAATTCATTAACAGAGGCTTTTAATTAGAGGAATAGATCAATGTTTAATGCTGTCTTTAACAATACATGTGCAGGATTTTAATTCAAGTCATTAAGTCATGTTGATAATGCCTCCCCAGTGTATGATGGGGCCCGAGGCTTCTTATTTCAGCTTGTGTATGTGATTAAATATTTTAACTATGAACATAAACGGACACCTACAGGTGTACGTCAACCTGTGGTTTAATTGATGTGAACAGTGGCTATATTATATTACCTATATCTATCTGTCTGTCTGTGTATCATTCTGTCTATCATATCATTTGTCTATTGTTTTGTCTTTCAGTCCATCCATCCATTAAAACATTCGACTTTATTATTTTTATCCATCTATCCAATGTTATTTTAATGCATTGTATTAAACTTGCTTAGTTTGAAAGGTGTTCTATAGTATATATATATATATATATAAAATCAATAAAATAATATAGAGAACAAGAAATATATGCCAGTGCATAAAAAAATTGTGATATGAATATGTCAATGCAAATCAAATATAGAATAAAAAAGAATGCATATGAAATATGAAATAGAGCGACAGTAGATCACTACTTTATTGTCCACATGCGCTCTCAGCTGTCTAGTCTTGTGTGTTGATTCATCTCAGCTGAGATTCTAGGATGTGATCAGAATCTACAGACCCTTCAAACACACATGCATTCACCTTCAGCTGAAATCTGTTATTACCTTCTCCACTCTTTCCTTCTCTATCTATATGTTTTGGATTACAATATTTCTTGAACCCGTATCTCTAGTGAACGCGGAAGCCTCCTTATTTTTGAGCAGGCAGCGTCAATAGCTGCAGTTTAATCCCCGATCCCCCGAGCTCCAGCAGCTGACACATCTTACAACAGACGTGTCTTTATTTCAACACTGGAGAGACATCCCCTCCATTCTGCATCTGTCTGTCTCTAATCCATGCAGATGTGGGACCATTGAATCTGAGGTAAAGGGAATTGACACAGATCACTTTTGGATCAGTGTGTGTGTGTCTGTCGAAAGGAGAAAGCAAGGAGCCTGATTTACAAGACAGCTAGCACCTGCATTGTTGACTTCTTCCATGTAAAAGGTTTAATATGCATAAAGGCCTTGTTGAGTAAACGGGTGTGTGAGAGAGATTGTGTGGTTTATAGAGCATCTAAAAGTGCTTAACTTGGCAAAGCTCAGCCACACCTGTTCAATTCACCTGGTGAGATTAAAAAGTGCCATGTTCAGATTCATGTTATCTCCTGTTATCGTCACCTTATTTGTAAGTCAAGCTTATCTCCTGTTATCTTCACCTTATTTGTAAGTCAAGCTTAAACTTCCATGTGAATGTTTACTGAAGATCTCTTTGATGTTCAGTACATTTTACTTTGTTAGAATTGAAGTCAGTTTCTTCAGAGGTCTCTTGCAAAATAACTCTGATGGTCCAATATCCAATACCTTGAAACAACTCTTAGCTTTTGTCTGGAGCTTGTGAGGATGAGTGTTCTTGTGAATTAATCTAACTAATTGTACCTTGCGGTGCTGTTTAGATCAGTATATCTATAGATTACCTTTATTTCACACTGTTGAAATCTCATTAGACTGTTGGCATAGAATGTATGTGGTTTCTGTCTCTGCAGGGCCCTGTGAACACTTATAATCTCTCTCTTTGATTCATGATTTTGCTGTTTTGCCTTTGATGAAGCTGAATAAACTGTACTGTCTTTTTAGTGTTTTACTTGTATTTTAAGCACTTACTTTTTGTCATTACAAATTATATTATTACGATGACAATCAGAGGGAAAATTTATTTTAACATACAGTAAATTCTTAGCATGTTCCATTTTGCACAGATTTCAATGCAGCCTCATGATTTTGGATCATGGATCCAAAATGATCATTGGATCATTTTGGATTTTCATTGTTGCAGGCCACACACAGACATGCTAAACGCTAGATGCTAAATAAACAAAACCACACATCTCCCCCTACAGTTGTGTGATGACAGTCATCCAAAAAGAAAGAGATCCTATAATGTCAACCAGTGTCAGATCTGTGCTGTAGAATCTGCTCTCAGATCTCTCTTTAGTGGATAAGATTGTCTTCTGTTTTATTGTACTCGCTACAGAACTCCATCTACCGCGACACTCACCCATATCTTGCCCACCCTCCCATTAGGAGAAACAATCTAAATGTTAAACAGGTTTCTCCTGAAGTGGTCCGTATTCCCCTTCCTTTAAGAAATTTGGCCTGTGGTGCTTTTGTCGCGACGCCATTGTTCTGTCCGACACACACGGAAACAAAGGAACGATGTGCAATTTGGAGCTAATCATAACATCTATACTTCTCTGCTATTTACATTTTCTCTATCAAGGCGGAGCAGAAATGTTAATTTTAGATGGGTCTTTTTATGAGCGGTAATTACTGTCATTAAGAACGCTCGGGAGAGTTCGAGGGGAGCCGGGACTGAGATGTCGTTTGACGTGTTGTATAATTAATACTAAATTAATGTCTTTATGAGGTGGGGAAGAAATACAGCTAACAGAGAATGTTCTTTGAACATTGGCCAATGTTCTCTAAAAGTTTTCTCAAAGTTTCGAAAAACGCTCTTGCAGTAACGTCATCAGAATTTGTGTTTAAGGTTATATATCATATATCAAAAATGTTATTGTTAGTGGAACATTTTAAAAATGTTACAGAATTAAAAAAGTTTGAATGTTTTCATAACTGAACAGTAACATTAACCACACACACACACACACACACCTTCTGATCACGAGCCCAACTCACTTACCAGTAGACGACAACTGCCTCATCACATAAAGTCATTCGAGCCAGAAGTTATAATCAGTGACGTATATTTTATAGAAATCAGTTGCATTGCATTTATCCTAGCAATAAGGAGAAACTGGTTAACAAGTGTTTTTTATAGTCTTTCCACAAAAACTACACTGCGAATTCAGATATACAGTATGCTAAGGTTTAAGCTCGGAAAAATGCAGCTAGATATTGAATACCATTTAAATGAATTCCTGACAAACCTGTTAGCAGCCAGTTTTAATGACACTCGCTGCATGTTAGAATATGAGTTCAGATGCACACCCAATCTGGGTACTGTCAGGGCCCGAGTTTTTAAAAAACAGAGTTGCTTTGGAGATGACTGAGATGCATCTACAGGAGGTGAGATAACTGCCAAACCACATGCGCATGCTGATAACTTAAATTAGTTCATCTCCATTTTAATTGTCTTGAGCTGCCCCTATCTCTGCCTGTTTTCTCTATCTGTCTATAATATATATATATATATATATAATTTTTTTTTTTTTTTTTTTTTTTTTTTTTATATATATATATATATATATATATATATATATATAAAATAAGGGCACAGTGCTGGATGTTACGTTTATTCACACAGTGCAGCCATGCATAGAACTGCCCCATTAACTTAATCTGCAGAAGGGCCTAAGAGTTCATAGAGCCTCTGGCCATTAGACTGAAAATCATGTAAATATATGTGACATGCAGCTTTAGAATAGCCACATTATGGGAAGAATGTATGGGCGCAGGAATTGAGTCATTTAAAGTTCTCCACTCTCTTTGTGGGGGTTTCGAACAGCATATCTGACAAGTGTTGTCTAGACAGAGTATGCAGCGACTGTCTCGGCTTCTGGAGAAATATTAGGATTTTCTGTTGGCGTCATGAATCACTTTAGCACACAGCATTGCTTTATATGCAGAACATATGGCTTACAAAACATTCCAAAGGGGTTCTCTTGTTCTGTTTTACCCTTTAACTTCCTTTGCATCTCTCACCAACTTGTCTGTATGGGTCTCTCGCCCAATTGGGTTGTCTGATATGCTTAATCAATTAAAATCCAATGCAGAAACATCATGAGTGCTGTTCAGTGTCTGTCACTCACTACATCCAGGGTCTCCCCTTGACTCCTAACCAACATGATGTTCAGATCCCACCCTCCCTCTTCCGTTTCTTCCCCCCCTTCCCCAGGGCGCTTTACAACATGCAACATGCTACAGATTTTGGTTCAGAACAGAGTTAATTTGACATCACAGTCTGGCTGTTTTTGTATAAATGTTTTTCTGACAAAAAAACTCCAATGTGTACACTGGGGTTTTGGGAAGGAGGTTAAATAGTTCTCGTTTTCTGACTAAGCAATGAAACAAACGTGGAAACCACCTTAAAGATGAAGTGCGTCATTTACAGAATGCACCGCTAATAATTTGCATCATTGTTTTCAAACAGGTTTTCAGAACACTCCTCTTGTCTGCCATTGGTTGGATAAACAAATTATCACACCCAAAACTCGTGCCATTGGTTGAACTGCTGGCGATGTGGTCAGGATACAGAGCCATGTTTTGGAAGGACCCACACAGTGAGTAAAAACGCCATTTTTAAAGTGAATCAGCCTATCAATGTCTTATTTACCATATGGTTGACTCTGCATAATAATCCGCAACAGCCAAAAATATGTTATACAAAAAATAAAATTTTTCACCTCTAGTATTTGCTTTTAATTCTTCATAATGTACTAAACATTGTGCCCATTGTGCTGTATTTATTTCTGCTTGGCTTCTAATAAACACTGGACATGGAGTTAAAGCTGGGCACATTTGTTACGCATTAGCTTATAATACATGCCGTCTGCTTTTGTTTTAGGTGGGGTCCCTCCTGTTTTGATTAAATCCAGTTCTGAACTTCAACCATTTGGGCAAAATGTTTAATACATGCATGCTTTCTTAGAAAAGTAAGAGAGTTGGGTAACGCAGGGGGCAAAAGACTCCAAAAGACGTAGAAGACGAAGAAGTTTTAAACCAACACTGAAGTGTGCTCTCAACGGGACCTGTTGTGTACTTGGAACGCGGTAGAAGATCGCAAACTCAATAATTGAATTCACCTGATTAGAATTCCACCCCCTCGAGAGTGCAGGAGTCTCGTGTACAGTTAGCATAATAAACAAGAAAATCTGAGACGTGGGAATGTGGGAACCACTTCTTCCAAGCATACTGAATCAATTAATAACATGTAGAAGAAAACCCTGATTATGTGAGCTGAGAGCCAGGCCAGCAAGAGTAGAAACTGGATTCCAGGCCGAGTTGGTTATTATTAGTGATGGAGAGAGTGTGTGTTCATACAGTGTGTGTCCGTGTGTTTTTTGGGTGTGCTTTGATCCTGTCTCTCCCTCGCACAGCTGCGGTGGTTAAGCCGGGCCCCGAAGGAGTTCCACACAGACGGTGCTCACCTCTGCCACGAGTGCTCACCACTGGTTGGTAACCTCAGACGCCGGATCAAAGAGCAAGAATGCGCTGAGCTGCCTCAACCTGGGCATATATTAATGTGTGCACACACTGACCAAAAGTTTTTTATAACAAAATGCAAAAATTCCCAAAATACTCATTCCCCAGAGAACTTCACATCCAAATACTGTACATCAGTGCCAATTAAACTAACTAACTCAAAGCAGTGATGCCAAAGAGTAAATTAACCGGTTAAAAATAAAGCTATTTACCAACTCAAGTTTATCAGTTTCACCAACTCAACTTGATACACTGTATTTCACATCTTTTCATCTATTCTAGTGTTGTAGTTATTTTAAGTTTTAGCGAAAATAAATAAGTTTAATGCTGTCAGCCTAATTAACTAGATTAATTCAATCAAAAAGTTCTCCTTATCTGTGAGCCAACAATAAATTATGAATGATACAATCTGACAAATATTGCCTCCATTCGTAGCTTGAATGTAGCAGCTACTGCTTGTAGTTTTCAGTGTACCTGTAGCTAAGAACTTTTCGGGGTACCATGACTAATAGTATAAGTGCTTGTAACAAATGAAAAGAACTAAATCTACAAACAATCCACAACTTAAAATGAATCCATAGCCGTTGGTTCTTCTTATAGCAATGTTTCTCAACCAACCACCTTCATCCAACCTTCTTTCACCTGGTTACTATTACAGCTCATATTAAACACTTTTCCTTCCGAGCACAAAGACCTCATCTACAAATGAGCTGCATAAAACTCAGCCCATATTTCATATTACTATTGAATGGTGAACAATGGCTTTTTGAGGTAATGCTCATTAAAGGGTTATTGGCTAATGAATTGTGGCCCGGTGGCACGGCAGCATGTCTGGACCACCCACATTTTGTGGTTTGGTTAAATAATAAAGAATTACATTAATTTGGCTAGTTAATTAAGAAATGTCAAAAGAAAATATCAAAGCCCCCATGAATCCCATGCTGGCTTTTTGAAGAGCAAGACAGGTTATCTTTAGAGGTTCACCTCTCGATTGCTCTTTATTTTAAGTCTGTACTTGCAGAGGGCACATTTGCTTTGCTTTGCTTTGCTTCTCCTTCTCTCTCCTTCTTTCTCTCTCTCTCTCCCTCTCGCTCTCGCTCTCTCTCGCTCTCTTGCATTCTCTCTCTCGCCCTGATTACAACTACAGTGCTTGATTTGCAATTTAAGCCCAATCATGATACAATCAGTTCTGATGAAAGCTATTGAGTTTTGGATCATTGTTGTTACGTGCTGTTTAGTGATGCTTTATCGCCCACAATTACCTTCCCGGGGACTAAACTCCACAACAGTTATGCATGCTTATTGCGTTCTATTTGCCCAGAGTTGTTTAAAATCAAATGACGTTGGCAATTCTGATGTTTAAAGTTATACGATTCCGAGTTATACGATTTAAATATGACATAATTTAAGACCTGGGGTGCTTTAGGCCTCGCTCCATGTTTGCCATTCCAATAATGTAATTTAGAGACGAATATGAATGCGACTCTGATAAGGTCCTTGTTGACACCTCCAGCTGAACTCTGGCACACCGGGAATCAAAGTCGGGTTAAAGTGAGCATTAAACACATGAAACACGTTTCTGCATCTGTCTTTCATATAAATACAAAGTGCTTTGCTTATGTTTGAGGGTTGTCAGAGTTTGTTTTGAAGCTTTGTGGGACTTTTCGTGCCAAGGTTCTCGATCCCTCAACATGTACGCTGCCCGTTTTCCTGTGAGTCATCATGGAAACCGTAAATGGCATGATTTAGTCAATTAAATCCCAAAACGTTGCCTCCCAGAGGACATAAAGGTGGCTAGACTATGTCTGCAACTCGTGTATCATCACTACCTAGTATTTTATTTTATTGTATGCTTACTAGTTTGACTGAATTCAGTTAAGCATATTATTATCAATTTTCAGAGATTAGCTTGTGATATTTTTTCATGTTAGTTTGTCATTTTTTTATGTGATTTGCTGGCAAGACCCCTGCTGGACGAATCGAAGAGCACAACATTAACAAAGCCAAATGTCTACTTCTTAGTTTCTGCTTCACTTATCTTAAAAAGCTCTCAAACTGTAGTTATTTGTAGTTCTTTAAAGTTATTTTCACACATGAGATACACTTAAACAGGAGACATAATATCCTTCAATTCAATTTACAGCTTTCTGTTAATGGACCCAAGCAGCTGCTAGCTGGACAGACTGAGAACTCGGTGGAACTCTGAGCTGCTCTCTGATTGGCTAATGGTGTCCGTAAAGGGCTGTTTAGCCATCTAGTCAATTTGGCAGAGGATTGTCTCCTGCTTTCAAACAGAGTCAAAAGGCCTGAAAGCCAAGTGGTTCGTTAACCATATGTTGGAGTGATGTTACTCTGCACCCTTATTTAGGTGCTCAAGGAATCCGATACAAAGCCTGCGCCGAGCTTGTGTAAACGTTCACACTTACTGGCCAAGCTCCCTCTCTACATCCATAGCTCCCCTCATGCTGTACCCAATGATTGGACGGGTGTCATGTGATCTGTTCGGTTAGCTGGGAAATGGAGATGCAGAATGACCATTATGAGAATGAAGAACTGGAGAGAGGAAAAGAGAGGAATAAAGCCGGTCTGCTTGCATTGGAAGATGAATGAATCATGAATAAAGCCTCTATTTTCCATTCAATTTCCAGTTCCATCTCTCAGCCCATTGTCACGATTGCTTCCATTACTGCCTGAATTCGATATAGGCGAATTTATCTCGGATGTATTTAAAATAAGATTATGGCTTTATTAAAACGGATTTCTTCTATTGAGATAGCACGTCCCATCTTTGACAAACATTAGCATTTGTTGAATTCATGAAGAGGTTGGGTTATATCATAACCCAACTTCTGAAATACATGACTTGATTAATCAGGCTTCTGAGAAGTGATATGAACTGATTTTTCACTCTTATTTTATCTCCTGCTTATGTTTCATTCTTCCTTTCCCCCCTGCTACTTAGCATGATGGAGAAATCTCAGCATGACGTAATGTAAGACATTATTGCTTTATCTGGTGCTAGTTTTGTGACAACAACCTGTTCATTTCCCAGTCATTTCTACATGAACATCTGGCTCAGCTGTAAATCATCATTTCACGCCAGACAATACCAAGCTAACAGGAAATGTTCTCAGAACATTGGCTAACGTTCTCTTAAAGTTCTCTCAAAGTAACACTAGTAAAATGATTTTTTTAATGGCATATATCATATATATTAAAAACATTATTAAATTGTTAGTGGAACATTTTAAAAATGTTTAAAAAGTTTGAATAACCAAACAATAATGTTAATATGTTAAAATATTAACTATATGTTAAAAAA
Organism: Chromobotia macracanthus; assembly: GCA_036877525.1. Classification (NCBI taxonomy): domain Eukaryota; kingdom Metazoa; phylum Chordata; class Actinopteri; order Cypriniformes; family Botiidae; genus Chromobotia; species Chromobotia macracanthus. The sequence goes on along the minus strand of JAZGTH010000085.1, from coordinate 5,469,655 downwards.
TGTTTTGACCTTTGAACACTCCTAGAACATTTCCAAATAAAAATTTAAACATTTTTGTTTCTTATTGGAAACATTAAGGAATCTTTTATACAACCCAAAATTGTAAGCTGACAAGTATGTGTGGATGTCTTATTGATCAGTTTTGGCCTCTGAAGAGCTCATGAACACAAAGCTTTCTGCCATCCCTAAAGGACGTGTTTGTGAGAAATGTATGGCTGTTCTTTCCTCATTAAATGTATGGGAGGAATTAGCTGTTTGAGAGTAGTCACAGCAGACTGTGAAGATAAAAATTCCATTTCTAATGCATTTAATTTTTTCCTCCTTTTTCCACACCATGAGAATAATTTGTAACAGATGAGGCCTGAATGCTGGAGAGAGGCAGATGTCATGATTTCTGGTATTTACATTCTCTGGTTCTAGTTGGAACGTCCTACTGTCTGAAACCGGAGTCAACAGCCACCCAGATCTGTCTGTCTTTTCTACAAGCTTTTTATTAGTCATAACAATAATCAGATTTTTGTCCTTTTGATTGTTGATTTTTAATTTGCCACTGAACTTTGTCTTTCAGCCTGTTAAATGATAGTTTCAATGTTATTGTTCTGTCTGTAACTCATCTGTGTTGTCTTGTATGATTTATTTTGGTGCTGTCATCATTGCATAATAAAAACATTTTGGCATGGCTGTAGTTCGAATTTGTGTTTGCCCTCTCAATATAAAGAGACATTTCCTACAAAACTTAACATTTTGTCCTTTACTCACCTTTACTTTTGTAATTAAAATGAGAGGGGCGATGGGTTCGCGAATGAGAGTTTAATTGATATTTTTGGATGCCTTTAAGACCACTTGTTTGCATGGGTAACCAGATGGGAAGTTGTATGATGGACGTGGTCTCCATCTAAACCTAGTATTGAAACTTCACCATCAGGTAATCTTACAGTTCAGGTCAGACAAAATAAAATACAGTGAGATTCAGGAGTGAACTGTACATATACGGAACAAATAACTAACACGAAAGTTCAGATGCTGTCCAAAATCTTCCCACTTGGTCATCAAAAGTTACATTGTTCAGTCCCAGCGCTACAAAACCACGTTAATGGTTCCTTTATAAACTGGGTCACGGTCGCATCTTAAAGACATCTTAAGTCGCTTCTTAAAGACATCTTAAAGACATCTTAAGTTGCATATTAAAGACATCTTAAGTTGCATATTAAAGACATCTTAAAGACATCTTAAGTTGCATATTAAAGACATCTTAAAGACATCTTAAGTTGCATATTAAAGACATCTTAAAGACATCTTAAATCGCATCTTAAAGACATCTTAAGTCGCATATTAAAGACATTAAAGACATCTTAAGTTGCATATTAAAGACATCTTAAAGACATCTTAAGGCTTAAAGACATCTTAAAGACATCTTAAGTTGCATATTAAAGACATCTTAAAGACATCTTAAGTCGCATCTTAAAGACATCTTAAAGACATCTTAAGTCGCATATTAAAGACATCTTAAAGACATCTTAAGTCGCATCTTAAAGACATCTTAAGTCGCATCTTAAAGACATCTTAAAGACATCTTAAGTTGCATATTAAAGACATCTTAAGTCGCATATTAAAGACATCTTAAAGACATCTTAAGTCGCATATTAAAGACATCTTAAGTCGCATATTAAAGGCATCTTAAAAACATCTTAAGTCGGTCGGTATCTCTGATGGGACTGTCAGCGACATGTGACAGACGCGCGGTTCCGTCACGCGGATGCGTCGCGTCGCGTCGCGTCGCGTACGATCAAAGCACACGTCGGGCCGCGTCGCCGCGGTGAGTTGTACGCGTCGTCTCATCTTTCCGGTCAGGTTGCACTCCAGCTGATCAGTTTGCCGTGCGACGCGTTCACCATTGATGTTTTATTAAGCTGCGCGGGTTTCTCGGATAACGTGTTTGAAGGTGGGTTGATATCTTCGATCAGACGCCGAGCAACGGTGACCCATAAGTGACGAAGAGCCTTTGTGAGCCTATCAGATCAGATCAGATCAAAATCAAGATCAAGATCGAGATCGAGATCGAGATCGAGATCGAGATCAAGATCAAGATCAAGATCAGATCAGATCAGATCAGATCAGATCAAGATCAGATCAAGATCAGATCAAGATCAGGATCAGGATCAGGATCAGGATCAGATCAGATCAAAGATCAGGATCAGATCAAGATCAGATCAGATCAGGATCAGATCAGATCAGATCAGATCAGATCAAGATCAGATCAGGATCAGGATCAGATCAAGATCAAGATCAGATAAAACTGCAGGCAGGAGCGATAGCTTCTCGATAAATTGGAAAACACGGACTCTTTCAGGCTGCCCAGCTCACACTTTTAGGTTGTACGAATGTTTCTCTAACGTTTCTGTAAAACAACATTAAAAACATGAAATAGGTTTTTTTAAAGGTTCTAGGAGCATTGAGATTGTCAAAACATTATGCAAACTTTTTTTATTCAAACTTTTTTATTTTATTTAAACGTTTTTATATGATGTGTAGCTTTAAAGAAACATTCTACTAATGTTACTGCAAAAACGTTTTTTGATCACTTTGAGAACGTCTAGACAATGTTGGCCAACATTCACAGAACATTTCTGGTTAGGGTTTATGTTGTGGTTACTTCAGGTTAGGGTTTGTGTTGCTAATTTTCTTGCCCCTTAAATGTATTTTGTAATATATTTGAAGGGCATATTAAAAATATGTTTAATTTGTACAATGCTGTATACTGCCAACGTATATTTGGCAGCTGCACAATGTGTTTCAAAGATGTTTTGGCCATAAATCATATTTTTCCATATGGGATCTATGATGTGCCAGAGATGTAACATCCTCATTTGTTAAAAACACTATAAAATATAGTAAGCAAAGTTTTTTAGTTGTAAATTGCAGAAAGTTTTCTGTTAGCGTTAGTGTTTATAACTAGTTGTGTTAAAAACAATAAAAATATTGTAAGTAATAAAAACAATAAAAACAATAAGCTATGGAATGCCCCCCTTTAGATGGATAAGTAACGTGTTTTTGTCCTTTGTGACAGTTATCTGCAGGCAAAGTTACATCAGAGGTGGCAATGAGGACCCTAACAGCTCAAGCAGATGAGAAGAAGGCTGAACTGAAGCTGCTAAAGGTAGTAATGGAGATCTTTCAGCATCTCTGTCTGCACTGACTTCACTTTTAACATTTTTATATGGGGTATCTGATCTCTGTCTGATCTCTTAACTGTGCCGGTTATGATTTATTTCTCTGAATCCTAAGCTATATATGTTTGCTTTGAGGTATGCCAGCAAACTTGAAAAACTGATCCTTTTTTTCGAACAGTGGTTATCGGGTAAACGTTCTGGCATTCAGTAAAAATGTTGACGCTGTCGAATGCGCCCAGATGATATCAGTACGGTTTGCTTTACTCAAAGCAGATATGTGATGTGTGTGTCTCAAACGAAAGTTAGCAACCTAACGAGAAATGACACAGGAGGTGGAAAAACTTCTTTTGAGGAGAGTGTCTTATCAGGTTGTGTGATTCATTAAAGTTCACTATGTTTGGATGTACATTTATTTGTTCGCATGCATATGCTAAAGAGTTAATGAGCCGGAAGGTCACAGTGTTGCCCTCTACAGGGCCTTTGTTCGCACCGCTTGCACTCTTTCTATCCTCTCTGATTGGCTGGGAGGATCCATGAGGCTTGTACTGCATTTTATCACTGTTAATGCACTACAAGTTAATGAACTTCTCTTCCTTTGCCTGCTCCATCACTCAGGCCATCCACAGTCACTCTACTAATCAGCAAGCACTTCTTAATCAGCTGCAAGGTCTTCAAGAGGTGGATCATAAATACATAGCATGTGTATGCAGGAGACGTCGGTCACGTAGACCTATCATTCTGTGCATCCAATCAGTGCATGCTTTTAAAGCACGTTACTCAGAGGTATAAATATTCAAACCTCCCTTCCCTCGGTTTTACCTAACAAGCAATTATTAAGCCTGGCCCTTGCCCCTCTAAGTTTCCTAGCTAACAGGGAATGTTCTCAGAACGTTGGCTAACATTCTCTACAAGTTCTCTCAAAGTTGTTGAAAAGAAGTTCTGGCAGTAATGTTAGTAGAACTTTTTTAACGTTATAAATCATATATATCAAAATCATTATTCTTAAGTAGTTAATGGAACATTTTAAAAACATTACAGAATTAAAATAGTTTGAGTAACCTTCTTATAACAGAGCACTAATGTTAATACAACGTGGACATTATGAACGTTCCTAGAACATTCATAATAACATTTTTAACGTTTTTGTTACTTAATGGAAACTTTCTTACAACCTAAAATTGTTATCTGGGTTTACCTAACAAGTAGTTTTTCAGCCTGGCCCCTCCCCCTCTTCGAGTCCATTATGACATCACAGGCTTTAATAAAAACAAGCCTTACAACCTCATCTCTCTGTCAATCAAAAATGCCCAGACTTGGTCAAACATCATTAATCAACCACAGCTCCTCTGTTAGTTTCATTAAACGAATAGGAGATTAAAAGGAGTGATTTGATGAGATCGAGAACCTGTCTCCAGCCGTGAACCACCTAAAGCCTAACCCCTCATTAGGACTCATGAACTGCCCCTCGTGTGTCCTTAATGACCCACCTGGGTTTGTGTTCATATCTGGCTCATTTGTTTTGCCTCTGATTGGCTGCGTATGCATTGATATTCTGATTGATGTAAAGATAAATAGTTCCCTTGACTATTTTAATAATTACCAAAACTGTATTCATATAAATCTGTTCATCAGATTTTAAGCCGATAAGGTTAAGAAAGACCCTGCCTTTGTCTCACCATCATTGATTTTGAATTTACGATCCAGTGCACTTGAATTGCTTGTTTCTTGCTTTTCTGGTTCAAATATACAGAGAGCATGTGTGCCAAGATAAGTTACATTATTTGTATAGGTGTCAGATTCAAATATCAGTATAATATGTGAGTCGGAATGTGTACGGGCTTCATCGCTTTGTTGTTTTTCTCACCTTGTAGGTGGCTTTGGATAAAAGCATCTGCTAAATGCCTAAATGTAAATGTATGGGCTAATTACAAGCCACAGGCAAAATAGGTGCAAAATGTCCATTTTGGTCCTCATCTAGCGATCCCAATGCTCCAAAAAGCTGTTAAACATCTAAAATCCTCTTTATTTGTACATTTTCTGAGACGTGTACCTTCCTAAAGCTTTCCTTTGTTTTAATAATCCATGAAAAAATGCAGTTTTTCTGCTCTCTTGACAACTGGGTGCTTCAGACAGGTGTAGCTAATTTATTTTTTGTCCAGCAAATCATAAATCATTTTGATGTTTTTTTTAATGAAGAATATAAAGTTAACATGAACTCATTTTTGAAACTTTGCTCATTGTGACTCATTTTGCCAGTCTGGGTCACATTATGCCATTTTAAAATCTTAATCCTTTCATTTTCATTTTTAGGAAGGCAGCAAGCATGAGGTGTGAGGCTTGTTATTAGATATCTTTCAGTCTTGTCCTGTTGTCAACTATATATCTTTCATTCATTTTTTATATCTATGCAAATGAAAGCTCCTATATATGACCACAGCCTTGAATTAGCTGCTAAAATGAGCTACTAACATCACCTTTATTGGAGCGCATGCATTATGGATGAGGCACTCAGGGGCGTCCAGATCTGACCACACCACGGTCGGCTGGTCATCTGTGCAGAGGCCTCAGCTGTCTCATTCCAAACACAAGGACAGCTGGCATACTCCAAAATTGTACCTGCTACACAGGATTGTGTGATGTTTCCTGCGTTATTATGGTTTTATATTGTTACAGTAGGCGGTAATGCTTGGAAAACAAAACAATTACCTTACGCACGTGGAAATAATAGAATCTTGCAAATTCCATGTCACATAATGTCAGCGGAACATATGGTAAAACCTTGTTGAAAAATATTCGCAGTAAATATGTTGAAATAAGCAAATTGCTACATCCCGGAATGTTATTTGGTACTTATGAAACCTAGCTACAGTTTAATAGTCACTGATTAGAGTGACAACATGTGTTAGGGAAGCGTTCCTACACAGATTGCTGTATATGTACGCTCATCTCTTCTCCCTCATGACCCTACCAGATGCTTTTCCGCCACTCGCCTGCAACAATTTGTCAACAGTCAGCAAAGCGCTGTTAAATCAAGCCACAATTATCTGCTCTTAATTAGCAAGTGGGAAACGATTATGAATGTGGATTACTACAAACACAACGGCAGGCGCTTAAACACCAGACGCTGTCAGCCGCCCCATAATCCAGTCAAGTTGTCAACAAATCACCGACTAATTAGTAAAATTACAGGGCCACTGATTGGGATTTGGAAATGGAGAGGCATGCGGCGAGGTTTAATCATTATGGTCAGGATGAATGACCATCCCGGGTGAAAAGTGATGAATATAGTGCTTTATATCTTGAATAAACATGAGTTGCCTCCAAGCCTAGTGAATTTTAGCCTGTTTTTTAGCATTGTAATAAATTATAACAATATATGATTGTTGAGGTTGTTGTGTAAAGCCTCAGCCCTTGGCTAACCTTCTCTAAACGTTCTTGAATTTCTGTACTTTCCTTTTGCTCAAAGGGTTTCTATTTGAAACAATCTGACATGATAGACCAGAGGGATCTTTCGGTTTCAGCCTTGTTTATTAGCAGCTGGTACACAAAGACAGGAAGGTGATTAATATTTTGGCTCTGGAACTGCTTTGCTGTCCTAAACCACTGAGATGCACAGCTGTAATATACATCAGCATACACCCATTCCAGAATGCCATGGATAAAAAGCAGAGAAGGTGCAAATAGATGAAACTTTATATAGTTAAAATATGCCTGACAGAAATGTTACAGATATTAAATATTTGGCTGGTGAAATCTTGGAACAGCACACAGTTCTGCTCTTCTAACTTATCTGATTTTTATAGGGTTTTTTGTTGTTTGTAGACATGCAATTTGTATGCAAGGAAATGGGGTCTCATTACTGCGGGCCACTGCGAGGCCTGTGTTATTGCAATCTTTATTAAGAAAAACTTGTTGATCTTGTTTGTCTCTTGGTCATGCGGTCATGCGGTCATGCGGTCTTCATTATCGATTGATTAAAAGCAGTCTGATGAAAATTACCTGACCATATTTATCAAAGAGAACCATTGTGACTTGTCAGAGGGAATCTTATTATCTTTTGCTTTTAAAATCTTCATAATTGGCTTGTTGCATTTTGACTTTCTCCATCTCGCTTGAGAAAGTCTTTATCACTAATAGGATATAAAGTTTGTGTGAGGGATGTAGAATTCATTAAGGATGAATATGCAACCCGAGCATGATGCGTCTCTTCCTGTTCATTGCTCTTTACAAAGATAAGATGAAAGACTTCGGTTACTCAGTACAAGGAAATTAAGATTAGAAGTACTTTAATAGGCAATGGAGACCGAGCTTTACAACAGTGTTCATAGAATGCAGAAGTATTTAAAAAGTTGCGTCCGGCACTCGACTGTACAAGATCATTTGGGCATAAAATGAGCTGTTTGGAGGGCTGGAGAAGAAGGTTATGCTCTATGTGCTGTAGATGATTAATTAGGCCGCAGACTCTGTTCAAAAGATTCGGAGGAATGGAAGAGATGTCATTTTTAAAGCATTTTAATAGCTAGTGCATTTTTGAAAGCTCCTCCTTACATTGGCTGGCCCGACATTTTTCAGGCCCATTTAAGGCCTCTTATGGAATCTCTGATATATTTATTTATCTTGTTGTGCTTTGATTAAATACTTTGGTCCTATCAAGTCGTCTGTTTGTAAACAAGGTCATGTTAGTAAAATAACACAAAATGTTTTCTCTTTTTGCAAGCCATAGATATGCAAAAAATGTTATTTACTCCAGTAAGTAATACTAAAGATATTTACCTATTTACTTGTTTTAAAACTCATATGGATATCCTCTGCGGAAACAAAAGAAGACTGTGAAGTATGCAAGCAGTATGTCCATATGGCTCTACAGGTCTAAAATGGATCGAAATGTTAATTAATATTCAATGACAATCTAAATGGAGAATTACTGTGAACCAGATCATACAGCTAGTGAGTAAATCAGAATGAGAATCAACTAATTCATTAAAAACATTTCTCTCATATGTCTTGAACTTAAGGAGGCTCATATCAAGTTTGTTTAATGAATAATGACTTGATTTAGATGTGTTTGTCACACAGCTGGACATTATTGCATGTCTACAGAAGACCTTGAACATTGTCCACAGTCATACAGGCTTCTTTATAATGCCTTAGCTTTCTATATAAAGCTTACCCAGCTAACAATTCTAAAACAAGGCTGTAAGAATGTTCTCCTAACATTTCCAGTAAATAACAAAAAAAACTATTTTTAATGTTCTAGTAACGTTTAAAACATCAGTTTTTTAGATGTTATCATTGCTTGATTATAAGAACATTAATAAAACTGTTTTTAATTCTGTAACATTTTTAAACCAATTGCACTAACAGCTTAAGAATAAAATTTTTATATATCATATATAATGTTAAAAAGTTATGCTAATGTTACTGCCAGAACCTTTTTTTTTTGACAACTTAGAGATAACTTTTGGCCAACGTTCTGAAAACATTCCCTGTTAGCAGGGTGTAATCTCTGGATCATAACTGAATAAAAACGTACAACAAGTACAATTCTTCAACATGACTTTATCATGTTTTTATGATAAAAAGAAAGTCATACAGGTTGTAAACAAAAGGGTGGTGAGTCAGGAATGAAAAAATCGTCAGTTTTGGATGAACTAATCCTTTTACAAAGCTTGTTTTACTCCTTCACAGTGTGTTTGAAGGTGGTTTGATGGTTCTGTATAGGAGTCAACAGGATATTCCGGTTGCCTGTAACTCCAGCTGAATCCAGGACGTTCCATAACAGCTAAGATCTGTAGGCTGTTAGAAATCGTGGACAGCACATATGTTGCAATGTCTTTATGATGAGAGCACAGCGCATGTAACTAAATCCATTTCCCATGAGAGCAGTTGATAGCTCAGCTGAGTACTTTAGCCATGCCATTTCACCCTTAATGCCAAGCAGCAGTTCAAAAACCCTTAAAAGCAGTAGATGAAACTCTTTTCACAAAGAAAGTCTCTCAGTCTTCCTGACAAAGCCCACATGACCCAGTGTGAGAGCACCAAGCAGGTGAAGTCACCTGGCTCTCCGTGAGTCTGCCCATCAGAGCGGTTCACTGTGACGCTCTGCCTGCTGTCTGGTTTCAAAACCATGAAAGACTTCCACTTGAAAAAACACTTCAAAGATGTTTCGTTTCCTCAGATAAATGGCAATGGCCCAAAATATAAAGAGAACAAGTCTTATCAGGAGAAAGTAAAAGTGTGACATTTGCCATGTGAGTGGTTTCCATGTTCATTATTCCAGGCTGAGATTTAAAAATAATGTGAAACCAGGTATTCACCAGGATTTGTGTTCTGTAAGTTTGCTTTTTGTTCCTTTTTGTTTTGGTTTTTGTTCCAAAAGTCAGAACAGTCAGGTAACAAAATATTATTTTATTCACAGGCAAATATGATGCAGAATAGTTGCCAGCAGTTAATAACAAAGAGATAAAAAGCTCTTTTTGATTTTTATTAATAAGTGAACATTTAAAACAGGTAGAGTTTAGTTTGAAGTAGACCAGAGAGTATAAGACTATTTGTATGTTTTGAAAAATTGAATATACTGTAGCTTAGCTGTGCAGTTTGCAGCTACTATATAGAAATATGTATTGCATGTTTTTTCAGCCATTAAACCCTTACAGAAAAGACACATGAAGTTCACATGTGCAAAACCATGGGTTTCACGTGAAAATATTTAAAAACCTCACATTTTACATCATATCACGTATTTTTGCACTTCATGTGTCTTTTCTGTAAGGGAAATCATAAAGACACTGATTTGTTGTTTGGTCCACTGGGTCAGATTGGTTTCTGTCCTCTATCTACATGAAGTGTTCTCAGATGTAGTTTTACTGTTATTGTTTAAGTGCAGATTTGAGCGTAATCACCTTGCTCATACATGCCCCAACTGAACCAGATTCCCAAAAAAACAGGTGTGAAAACACCCTCAAGGGGGTCTGGTTTAATTCTTTTAAAGAGGCCCCATGGGTTTTGTTTTTTAGGGGTATACAGTCTGTCTGGTTGTTGTGAACTGATCAACTTCTTACCACCAGCTGACGGTTCTAATGAGGTTTCTTCTTACTTGAGGTAATCAGGTACAGCGAGACCCCGCACCTCCCACCACCGTCACTCGAGTGTTGGTGACTGATAACTGTGGACAGCTGTGATGAGAACTGGCGGTAATTACAGCACCGAAAAAGAGAGAGAGAGAAAGGGGGCGAGAGTAGATAGAGACAGAAAGGGAAAGTGGAAGTCTTGTGAAATATTCTCATTACAGGTCATCGCGGTAATTACCTGACACTTACAGATGGAGTTGCCTCTTAATCAGAAGAATGAATCATTACTGATATTGATTCAAACTTAGATTTTTGAGGTAATGACCGCACTAACTGTAAAAAAAAATCACAATTTTCAGCAACTTCCCTTAGCCGCCATTTCCGCTCTAAATAATAATGGAATGTCTTACTTCATTCTTGTGTAATGGCAGGAAAATGAGTGTGGCAGCTGCGACTAAATTGCTCCTGTCTAATCTGCATAGATTGCAGGGCAGGAAAAAAGTCAGACAGGATTTGATTTCTAATTTCTGCCCTCACTATTCATAAACAGCCCACAATGCACGTCTTTTTATGAATGAAATAAGCTGGATTGAATGTAGTCACAGCCAAAAATACTAAACTGTTTACTGACCGTGATTCATCACTGATTGTTTTCTTTGTTATTCCTTTGTTTACACCTGAGTGCATAGACTTAAAGTTTTATTCAATTAAAAGTCTCTCATTAGACTTTGACTTTCAATTAAACAGACTGTCAAACTTTAATGAGTAATTGACCGTCACTTTGTTTTCTCTTTGACTTTATGAAATTAACCTGCGAGTAGCTTGTGTCATACAGACAGGAGAGTTTTTCTCTCCTGTGGAACAGTGCGTGAATCCAATCTGTCTGTTTTCATCCCTCATTTACACCTTGTTACGGGGTAAATGACACTTAACAAGGTTAAGTTAATTAGTTAGTTAAGGGGAAGACCTGTACCTCTTCTAATGACTTTGGTTAATGTTTGAGAATGTTTATTAGCTGTTTTATAATGAGGTGATGGGAAATTTATAAGAGGCTGGAAAACCATTAAATGGTGCTCCGAAATGCAAAGTTAATTAAAAATTTCTTAAGATGGGTCATCCAGTCAAATAATGAACGTGCCTTGGGAGAAACAGTTGAGTCATTGAACAAAATTGGCCAGCTAATAATTTTAGGTTGTGAGAATATTTCCATAACATTTTCTTTAAGTAACAAAAATGTATCTGATAAAAATCGTGCGAAAATATACTTAAAAATGTACTTGTCAAACTGGACAAAAAGGCATAGATTTCAAAAATGGACCTGGTATGTTTAAAACTTCGGCATTTAACTAAAAAGACAAAGTGAGGGACAAAAGTATGAGCTAATCAAAACGGGTTCGATTGGGAGGAGTTCTGCAGATGAGAACTGTGCATGATTGTACTTCATATACCGGTGGCTACTCTGTTGATTACTGTTAGATGGGCTTATAATCATAATAATCTGTGTTCAGGCCATATGATTAGATAGAGACTCTGGAGTGTGATGCATATCAAATTCATGATGAGAGGTCTTAATATGATGGGCATGAATTGCAATGTGAGATTAATGCGCCTGCAGAATCAACAGGCTGTTAACTAGTAGTTTTGATCGGAGGGAGAGAATTTTCCCCTCCCATGATGTGAAGACACATTCTCCTGATCTGCTGAAGATTATAGTGCTGTTGAGAAAGCGAGAGTGTGTAGTCTTTTTTGAAGGTTTGTTGCCTTCAAAAGCCTGTTTTATGGACTGTTGCCTTACAATGTATTTCTGAGGACATGTAATCTGGGATGTTAACATGCTGTCAGCTTTTCAACCAGGTTTGGTTGAAAATCTGTCAGATAACTGCAACACATGTTGAGCTCTGTTGATGACATTAGTGCCATAATTTTAATTACTACAGAAAGTTGATTAGACATTGTTCATAGTTGTTCTTTTTTAAGCAAATTTTGTGGTTACAGTAACACATAGAAGTAACATGGGCCAGGAATCCCAGAGGTTTAAAGCTCAAAAGATTCAAGATTCAAGACCTTTATTGTCACATGTACTGAGATTCTTGTTTTGTTAAACTTTTCAAAAGTTAAAAGTTCATATTTTGGTTAAAGCATTTACTGTCATTTATTTGGTGCAACCCCGTTTATGTAAACAGTTCTTTGTAGATTACTGTACATCACGTCCCTTTCTGATATCATTTTGTGTATCGTGCAAAAATTCCAAAGTTGATGTTATTTATGCATGACAACTATGTTGAAAGATTGTCAGGTGGATAAGAGTTTTGTATTACACGTTTCATGCCAATACGTACATAGCACAAAGGCTTGTGGCTGTACTTGTGTAGTTGTATACAGTATGTGTACATTTCAATGCAGTGCTGTACAGGAACATTTTTGTGTTTTAATCAACATTGTATTGAATCAGAAGATTCCTAATTAGAATTAAACCCAAAATAAGTTATTAAGAATAGTTTATATACATAAATACATCACTCTTTAAATTGTTAGTCTGGTGGCACTGCTGTGTATTGGTGTAACGTTCTGTAATATAACTTGTTCCACCGGGTTGGTTTTTTGACATTTAAAATGCCATATAAATGCTTCAGTGTTTTTTTGAAGTCATTGTCTAATCATGTTTAGAGGCTATTATTTGTTTTGTTTCATGGTTCAGGCTGTAAATCGGCTGTAAATTAACACCTCTAATCTCTTAAATTGGTCATTTTCATGTGAAAATTGCACCATTATACCATGCCTGTGCGTAAATACTGAACACAGCTCAACCAAGACAACAGATTATATATCCCATTTGCATTTTCAAAGCCATATGTGTGAAACCAGCCTGAGATATATTTCTGTGGCATAATGGTTGTCGATTAATGACTCCTAAATGTCACGCGTGTTTATTACAACACATTTGGAAACGTTCTCCCTAAGAGCCGCCTCTCTTGAGCTGACAGTGGTTGATCAACAAACCAATGAAGCGAAGCAGCAGTGTTGCGATTTTCATTAGTGTCCCGTGCAATTTGGTGCGATGCGATCAACACGTGCCCCAAATACTTACAGGCGAACTGCTGTACATGCAGGCCGAGGCTTGTATAAATATTGCCTTGTTTCCCTTGGTGGGTTCTGACATGCATAAACACACACTGTAAGCTTAATTAGACCAAATGTGCTATAATTCTATAAACAGTGTAGGTAATGAGAAACCAGTGCATGTCCCTGCAGCTGTGCAACAGAAAGAAACCAGAAGAACGGGAAGCTGGAGAAGTGGAGAAGTTTATAACACATCTTGAACGCCAGATGTTAGCAGGCAATGGACCATAAGAAAAGAAGGAAAGGAGGGAGGGAGGGAGGGAGAGAAGAGAGAGAGAGAGAGAGAGAGAGAGAGAGAGAGAGAGAGAAGAAACCATCTGGACATTTTACTGAAAAGACACATCATACCATCCTTTAAATTTGTGCTTATGTTATTTTCTTACTGCCATGTCACTTGAAACAGTGATAAATTTCTCAGATTTATAAACGTGTAGGAGATTTGAATGCTTTTCAGTGTATAAGGGCTTATAATTTGGTTTTGCACAATCAATGTATGTCTTCAGAAGACTTAAAATAGTTAATACCTGTGGGCTATATTCTATTATGCTTTTTTGACCTTTTTGGAACCTGACTGTTCTAGTCCCTGTTCACTTCCATTGTGTGGAAAAGCTGTGCGTGTATGCTGCTGGATTTCTTTGTGCTTCCTGAAGATTAAAAAGGAGAAATAAATCATCTGTTCCAAGCAGAATGTTTTTGAGTTGTGCTGTCAGGTGACAATTTTTATTTTTGAATAAAAATAAAAATCTTCAAATTTCATCCCAACTTTTATCATTTTCTCCACTGTAAGTAAACCATGTACAGTACAGAATGGCTACACGTGTGGATGCTTGCATGAGCTGCAGCCACGGGTCCGAGGCCGCATATTTTACAGTAAAAATGAGCTCTCATCTGTGCCTAGTGATTCTGCTCATAAACAAGTAAGGGAATGAGTCACTCTATGCCCAAACTGTGTATGTTAATAAAACATTGTTATTTTGGGCCAGTATGTGTCCACTGTGGCTGGCCAATTGCTTTTCTTTTGCTTAAAAAGCGCTTTCCTCTCTAAGAAAGATGACAGTGGTTTATTAACATGGATTTGGCTATGCCATGTGTTCTATGGAAGAAAAGTTATTAAGACTGTAATACACTGCTATTCTATCCTATCTTCTATCCTATCCTCAAAAAAAAAATTCCTTGTTTCTTGTTCATCTTTCTTTCTAGTAACTGAATACAATATACACTTGTAAATGTAGCTTTGCAGACTTGGCTCGTTGGCGCACAAGACAAAATGTTCAATGCTCTCGTCCTTTGTAAGTTGCTTTGGATAAAAGCATCTGCTAAATGACTAAATGTAAATGCTATTATGGCCATTTATTGTTCATGGTTTGTTGTTTGTTTTTCTTTTTCTCTTAATGACATTTATTTTTGAGTGAGTTTTTTTTTACATTTTTAAAAACAAAATTGGACTTGGCACCAAAATGCTAGGGTGTTGTATGTGGTTGCCAGGGTGTTGCTATGCAGATGTCAACATGTTTTGTGTGTTACAGTACATTGCCGTATGGTTGTTAGATTGTTCTTGGTAGCTGCTGTACTTGAAATTGTTGTTGTATTTACAGGATGCATACATTGACAACCCAAAAATCAGGCCATTGGTGAAGGCTGTGGAGTAAATAATAGCCAAAAACTAAAGGACCAGGCAGTGTTGGCTAAACAAATAGACCTTTACGGCTGCTCTTTGAAATGGCCCTTCTGTGAAGAGAAGCCATTTCACTGTGTTAATGAGGGACTGTTTGGAGATGCAGGACTCTTCACTATCATCCAGGAAGCAACATTAACCAACTGCTGTTTTTTTTAACCAAGGGATTATACATTTTAATGAGGAAAGACATGGCTTGTTAGTGGTATTAGTCATTTGCAATGTCACAGTTAAAAATACTGCACAGTTTAAATGCATGCACACACATCCTAGCCTCACATCCATGGCACAGTCATTAAAAATAAATCTGCAGGCTTTCAGGATTCCAAGCCAAAGCCAGAAGAACCGGGAAGAAAGAGTATTCTCGGAAACAATGGTGTGGAATTATCATTTCACTGTTGTTTAAAACCCGACGAGGGTTTCTGAGGTTAACCTTTTGAGGTGTTTTTAACTCATTTTAGCCTAGCAGGGGGATTCATTTTGCCCCCACCTCTAAAGATGGAGAGTAAAAAAACCCGCACACCCCTCTCCAGGACTGGGTCTCATTTTCAACATGGCGAGCCCTCTTTATTAAAAAAAAAGGAATGGTGTCCTCTCCCTGACTTCCTGCCGTAATTTGAGCTAATGAAGATGTGGTTATAGTGCGTGTGGTCCACTGGAAAATGATGGTACCGTGAGCATATTGCCATGCAGTACTTTTGTCCGTCCCGAAATGAGCTTTCTCTCTATGGAAACTGTGGCAGCTCTCTCCAGCCAGGGATGTTGACAATTACCCATGAGATTATGGTGTATTATTTTATTTCACCATTGGAAATGAAAATAACTCGGGCCCTCCGTGCCATATGCAGTAGTAAATGCATTACACATGTTCATTTTCTCACCTTGAACGTGGCGTTTTTAAAAATGACATTAAGACGAAGCACACGGACAATTGCTCGGCCCTAAATTCCGGCTGTGTTTCAGGAAGGTAGCTATGTAATGTCTCACCAACGCCAAATATCCAGGTGAATCATCAAACCAGCTGTTTGTTTGTGTGAG
Source organism: Chromobotia macracanthus (assembly GCA_036877525.1). NCBI lineage: Eukaryota > Metazoa > Chordata > Actinopteri > Cypriniformes > Botiidae > Chromobotia > Chromobotia macracanthus. Next base: position 5,453,582 of record JAZGTH010000085.1, on the reverse strand, counting down.
GAAATTTCCACAGTCCACACCCACTTTTTCTCACCCTTTCTTTTTCACTCAGTGAAGATTTTCTCCTAATCTTTGTTGTCTCAGTCTTCGTATTGTCTGTTTTGATAGATAAATCTATAAATAAGATAAATCTATAGATAAATCTGTAAACATCTATAAATAAATATTTCATGTAGTATTTCTGCAGCTGAATAGGTAGAGCATTGTGTTAGCAGCACAGATGTTGTGGGTTCGATTCCCAGGGATTGCATGTACTGGCAAAATGTAGACCCTTAATGCACTGGATAAATGTCACTTTGGATAAATGTGTCTGTCAAATGTAAATAAATATTATTAACACACAAATTGCGTTCTTATGTGGCATAAATTAATAGTTAAAAAGATAGATCTTTTACTAAATCAATTTTTCCAAATCAACACAAAACCAGTGTGTGAGTCTTACACATTAGATTCAGTTCTCATTGATTCATTGAATCGGGTGACTATTAACAGTGCACCAGAGAGGAATTTTATCAGTAAATAACTAGACCTAAATTTTGGTTTGTTCCTCACACAATATCATATTCATTTTGTGTTCCACAAGTCATAAGGGTTTAAAGCAAAATAAGGGTGAGAATATAATGGCACTTATATGTTATGACATTAGACTGAATGTAGTTTCTTATTTAAAATTGCATTAAAGTGCTAATTATTACAATGAAACACTTTCAAAACAAAAACAATCTTTTTTGTAGGTGTAGATCAGGCTTGCGTAGCTTCTTCCTTTAATGAAACACCTGAGCTTGTTTGTCTTTCACAAGTTTCGACAGTTCTGGGGTCAGTTCAATCACCAAGAAACTTTCTACTTTCTTGAGAAAGACGTAACAGTGGATTTATTTGTAAATGAAACCCAGTTAGGTCTTAATTTCTGTTCTATAGGTTTAAAGGTCAAGTGTTACTTCTGTGCCACCAGCATCATTTAATGGCATTGCAAAAATAATAACCTTTCATATTGCTTTTACAAACACTTCCCCCTGCTGTAATAGGCCAGTATTGGAAGTATTTCAAAGTAAAGTAGGAGTAACATACTTTACCTTGTTGAGAATAGCTGTTGTTTTTGGCTATTTTCAAACTCAGAATTGTGCTTGTCTCTTGACTCTGAGATTTTGTTATTTTAACCTTTGCATATTAGCAGTCTAAACATTTTATGTGCTCAAAAAATTGAATTTGCATCATGGATTGTTTTTCAATATTATATTCGAACACCTGGCTGCTGTTTTTCATGACCATGCTTGTTATCATATATAATGCTTCGTTAAATTTAATTTGACCCGCCAGATCTTTAGAAATTGATAATGAATGTTTAAAATAAGCTTGTCAGTGTATAAGAACATATAGGCATTGCCTATTGGTGAACCAAACCTGAGCAGCGTTCGTTAAATTGCCTTTTTAAAACCGAAACAAAAATACAGACGGATAGCACATACATCTGATTGGACTACAAATGAGCAGGGAGAGATGTCTGTCTGGGCCATACTGAGCTTAGATTGGACCACTCTATGCTGATTACTAACAGCAGCTTTACGGTATCTGAACTTAAACTTGTATGCAGGGTCATGGATTCTGCTCGTTTTACCACAAAGAGCCATGCATGGGGAAGCCTAACTAGTCTTGATTAGGTGAGAGAGGCAGGGGAGAAATGTAAAAGCTCATTTGATCGACGTCTGGAAATCAGCCTCCACAATCAGGGTGAAGTCAAAAACTCATTCTGCCATGAGGAAATGCCGGGTGCTGCCAAAGACCCTTTAAGGAAGTCTCCGCACTCGACAGCCATCTTTGCAACACTTCCAGGCAGCTATGAGGGAAGACAAATATCGTTAAAAGCACTGACTATGATCATATAAAACACTATATTTCAGACCAACTATTAAACCTGACAGCAATTGTGTCATTAATTCTGTTTCTTAAGCTAAATTATGGGTTATAAAAACAACCCATACAGAAATGTAATATATGACATATATATCCCTATATCAAGAGTAATATTACCATATATGTCACTTATATAGAGTCATATATTAATGATATATTAGTTATATATATCACATATGTACATAATATGCTATGTATGTGTTATTTGTATTATTGTGTGTGTCTATATATATATATATATATATATATATATATATGCAGATTCCAACATTCACAGTACATTATTCATAGAACTATATATATATATATATATATATAATATATAAAAATATAAACTACGCTCTTGTTAATTCTATAATCTTTGGTGCCGCCCATCGAGAGCGAGTTAACCCCTCTCCGCCTTATGTTCCCTGAGATGCCCGAGTGGAACAGGAAGGGTTAATCCAGACAGAGAGGTGACCTTTATCCAGTCATGCTTAGTCTCCCCGTTTTTTATCAAGGCTCTCCAAAGGGACTCATCATATGTGAGGCTCTGCGGAGACAGAGAGAGGAGACCATTGTCCTTATCACCCCCGCCCAGAAAGTGGGACGTAATAGGACTTTGTCAGGAGAAATGAAGCCAGGCCCGATGGTAGCTGATTAAAAATTGACTCCGCCACATCAAAGAGAAGTTGAAGGTGAAAATGATGATCACTTCCCTCTCGCAGGGACCCACCACCGGCTCTTTTATTCAACCTTGAAAGCTTCCCTCAGAATGAGAAGATCTCCCCCGAGCTCAATGATTGGAGACGGAAGCTGACGACGGAAGGTCACTGAGCGCTTCATTCTCCATATTAGAAAAATCATATAATTCAATTTTTTAGCTAATGACATCTTAGGACAGGGATGTTTTGTTATCAGTGTGGAGAAATTTTCCAGGCCTGATTCCACGCACTTACTGTAGTCTAATTGCTTGGGTTAAGGGAATTGTGGGTAATATGTATTGCTGCATATAGTACTGTGCAATGATCCATTAGTACAAACTTATGTAAATATCTAAAGTTCATGACTTTTGCTTTTGAGTGTCAGTAGGAAATACCAATACACATTTCCAAATGTGGAGTTCTCCAACAGACGGTCCAAAAATGATCTCATTGAGTCAGTCTGGGATTACATGAAGAGACAGAAGAAACTGAGGCAGCCTAAATTTAGACTATGGCAACTTTTCATAGATGCTTGGAGCAACCTACCTGCAAAGGAACCTTAAAAACTGTGTGTGAGTGTACCAAGTACAAACGCTGTTACATAGATTAGTCACAACATCTATTTGATTTAATTGATACATAAAACCTATTCATAGCATTATTTTTTAAATCATCCACATTTTACTGCTATTTTTACAAATGCATAAAACTTTTAATAGTACTGTAATTTCTTGGTAGGAATTGCCACAGTTCTTATTAGACTGCCTCTGTTTTTCTGTCTCCGTCTTTTAGACTTTATTGGGCAGGTAAACCAGATGACCTCACAACTAAGTTTTTTTTAGACATTGTATTAACGTTGTAAGAACGTTATTCAAACATTTTAAATTCTGTAATGTTTTTAAACATTCCACTAACAACTTAAGAATAACATTTTTGAAATATATGATATATAACATTTAAAACGTTCTACCAATGTTACTGCAATAACATTTTTGATAACCTTGAGAGAACTTTGAGAATGTTAAGCAATGTTCTGAGAATGTTTCCTGGTAGCTGGGAAGGCCCCATTTGAGATGTACAACAGCACAGATCTCTTTTACAATACCTTTCCTCAACCTTTCATGTACAGTTGGCAGTACACAAGAATCCACTGGGTGCCATTGTTCCTGTGCAACCAGATGCCATTAGCATAAATAGTGTAAGAAATCACCGCCAATGTAATCTCTTCCAGTGAGTGACAAAATGAGGGTGTCACATGAGGTCAGAAGCGTCCAATGGCAAGCTAATGTGTGTGATGTCAGATTTTAACAACAGTCTGAGAGCTCATGAATTAAGATCATCCATAATGGAGGATGACATATCCAAGCAAAATGCTAAAATACCATTTGACAGGCTCACAATATGCATCACTCAGCCACACTGAATTTAAAATGTATTTAAAACCACAGCAAAACCTTCATGCATGGCTCGTTTTCTCCCAATAATATTGTAATTACTATAAAAACACTATTTATCACACAGCTGAGAAACATCCACTGCATTATCTTGCAGGTGGTGCCAGTATAGTTTATGATTCATATATAGTACATGAATCTGTACAAGATCTTAGAAAAACAGTCTTCTCAACTAAATGGGTGATAGATTATGTTCATGTATGATGATTTCTGAAGTTTTATCACTTTGCAATAGATTAATTAGATTACGTGTAACTACAGGACTACAGTGAAAGGGTTTTATATATAAATATAATGAATTATTTGTTATCCTCATATTAAGCTGGAAAAGGATTTCTTTTAGGGTTGAATTGGTAATTGTTCAGCAATTCATTTAGATGATGCATAGTGTGTTTATATACATGTATAAAGCCCTGGACTAAGATCAGTTTCATATGTACTGGCAAAAGTCTTCTGACACAAGCACATTGTTACCCAGTCCAGGCTGTACATTTTATTTTTGTTTTTGCACAACCCTAACTTCTGTTTTGAAGACCCATTGAACTGTAGTCAGATCCTTGATCCACAAACATCAGCAACCATAACTTGTTTTTTCCCTTTTTTCTTGTTCACAGTTTCTCTTTTAAGCCTTTTTTATGAGTCTGTTTTAAAGATCAGAACACAGACGACTCTGCGACTCAGGCCAATTCACAGTTACATTTATGCATTTGGCAGGCGCTTTTATCCAAAGCGACTTAAAGTGCATTCAAAGTATGGAACCCAACCACCTTTTGCACTGCTAATGCGATGCTCTACCGATTGAGCTATAGAAGCACAAATTAGGAAAGTAAACTCAGCAAAGCCAGTGCAGGCAAAGTGTCATGTATTTACAAATGCAATCACAAGCCCCGACCTCTCCACTGTATTAAATAAAAGGCAGAGCAATCCATAAAGACAGTGTGTAGGATTAAAATCAAACTTGTATCTTGTATCTAAAGTTTGTGCCAATGAAGCCTTCATTCGATTCGGCAATAAAATTTCACACCTATTAACGCAATATATCTGCGAACCTTTCCGCTCTGTCGTTGTAACATGACTGGAACATTCAAATGGATTTATAAGAGCGAGTGAGCAAGATAAAGCTCTCCAGGGAAGTCAACTACAACCCTGTGAGTTTGCCTGTAACAGTGGCCCTGTCATGGGTTTGTGAATTTCACAGTTTAGTGCTAATAGGCAGATTATGAAAAGAAACTAAGCATGCCTATAAATCCCTTTACTTTCTCTCTGCTCTTTACTGGCAGTTCAAAAAACTGTATATTAATACTTTTCTGTGCTTTCTCCAAAGTAAACTACCAGCGATCTTTGAACATTTGCATTATTTATACATGGACGTCATTATGCGTGCATTTAAGGGCATTAAGTAAATGCAGTTTAGCATTAAACGAATTTATTCAGTGTTTGGTTGCATTGCCATTTAAACAGTTTAATGCCAAATCTGAGCTCGTCATCTTGTTGTTTTGTTTCCTTCTCAGCTCACGAGTGAGAAAACGGACGGGTAACCATCTCATCTTCTCCGTGATGGTTAACTCTAGGGCCTTGTGGGCTCGGACTAACCGAATATCAAACAGATTTCAGACTTTTAGGATGGCTAAATTCATCTGTGTGGACTATTAGAGCGGTCTACAGGAAAATTGAGTGTGACCCTCGTGCTACGTGTCTTCCCATCGCGGCGGCGACTAGAGCATTCAGGTGAAAAAATAAATGAGTTCATTTAGACAGCTTCATCAAAACAAGAGGGAACAAGAGACATGCCAGAACCTTACAGAGAACTCCATTTGGGGGCCGACAGAAGTTAACCGAGAGCCAATCAGGTCCCTCATTCATTTCCATTTCATCAACCCAATCCACCACTCTATCTTCTCTATCAAAAACAGGCCAGAACTGGAGAGAATGTATGTTTCTGTGCATGTTTAAGGTCCGTGATGGCACTACTTCAGAACATCTCCATATAATGTAGGCGGGCAAGGCGTGAAGCCGTAGATAGACCAGTGAATGATAAGAATTTAGTGGACCCTGCAAAAGCCCTCTGTGGTTTTTCCGCTACATATCGAAAAGGGCATTGGATTCTGGCATGAGAAGTTTGGCTTGGCAGGGTTCCAGACTGGGGATATGTTGGTTCTGAATAAGGTGCACTTGTGCCTCCAGTAAAACGGGGGAATAGCGGTTTGCTCTGGCGCGGCGCCTGACCGCAGACGCTACAATTGTCCCACCTCGCCGTCCGCCCCCCCCGCCCATCCTTCACATGGGCAGCGTTAAGCGCAAACGCGAGCATGCCAGGAAAGATCGTTAGCTAGATTTAGATGAGCTCCATGCAAAGTCGAACGCGAAGGAGAGAAAAATGCCAAAAGAAGGAAAGGGGCCAATGAAAAGTTTGTTAGCCCTGGGCTTCTGTGACTTTTTAACATCATTTTCTACTATTTTCCTCTTTCTTTTTTCTTAACTTATTATTTTTTGCTTTCTCTTCTCCAAACCCAGCCAACTGTCAAATTTCTAAATGCACCCACTGTTTCTGCTAATTTTAATTGGCTTGGTAGGATTCATTTCCCATTGGGGATTAGCGCAAGCAGTTCTAATATAAGATAGGGTGGTACCTGCGTTAGTAAGGTGTGTGTGTGTGTTTTCAACACATAAAGTGAAGCAGATTGCAGGTGGAAGATTTTGCAGGGCATAGTCCCCACAGTCCATCTGCCTGTTCGAATTAGTTTAATTACAACACTTTATGAAACAGTAATTATGATAATAGCATAATTATGCATGTAATATTGAATTTTTAATAAAGCACATCTTGTGCATGCTCTTTTTTTCTCTCCAAATAATTCTTCGATGTAGCATTTGCTTAATACCCACTTGAAATGTCTCTGGTTGTGTAGCAACAGAATAATTCATTAAACAAATTCTGCATTATTACAAAGGCCTCAAATTAAATGTGACCAATACTAAAAGATGTACTGCACTGGTATAAAACATGCATGAAATTATGTAAATTATATGGGGTGGAAAAAGACTTCCAGCTATACTTTAATATCTCTGACAGATCGACTGAATTGAAACAGGAGTGATGTTAATGTGGTTGACAACTGGTTACTGTTGCCCTTGTAAACAGAGTATAATTCTCACAATACTGTAGAATAGACAAGTGTGTTCTTCAGCAAAAATCCTCCGAGTAATTTCCTGTTTGTTTTATCATTTTTCTGTGAAGAGCGCAGCGATGCGTGGGGGTTGAATCCATAATGTTTTCAGACGGCCTCCTCGCAGCCCGTCTGTCAGATGTTATTATCTCAATTCGGACGTTTCACTTTATTTTAACAAATGGACTCCGCCGTCTGTCGTTCAGGGTGCGGGAAGAGGCGTCCATTTTGGAATTGGACCAAAGAGAACAGAGTCGTGTTTAATAATGTTACAGACTCTGAATTTTTAGTTCAGCGAGAGGATCTGTTGTTCATTTGGGGTCTGGGTGTTTGTGTCAGTATGTTCTGTGTTTGGTTAGAAGGTGATGTGTTCTAAATTATTAGCTCCGCTTTAGATAAACATAGGCTTGGGTTTGCCAAGGCATTGACATGGGAGCTACGAGGATTGGATCCTGAATTTGCAACCACATATCCTAATCTGACATGTTTATTGCTGGCTTATGTGAAGGATTTGCATGTTGGGATGTATTATGTTACTGTAACAATGGACTGTTCATGTCAAAACCCGTACACACGTCTCTGAAAGTGTCTGTTATCTCTCTCTCTCTCTCTCTCTTCTCTCTCTCTCTCTCTCTCTCTCTCTCTCTCTCTCTCTCTCTCTCTCTCTCATATCTGCTGCCCTCTGTTGGCCATTACAGTATAAAGACTGAAAACCCAAAAAGCTCTGCATGGCTTTTGTGTGTCTGTGTATGATCAGCTATGTTTTTCTTTTGAATTAAACACATTCTATATCTCAAGTTAAATGTAATTTACTTTGTTTATTACCCTATTACCTTTCAGATAAATTTTTAAGCACACGAAATGGCGGACATTAAACACGCTGATAAAAAGCACATTACAGTAAATAGATTAAATATGAGAGATGTTTTTTGTATCTTGATGAAAGGAATAGCACCAGCCGTATTACTGCATGAGCAGAGGGGTAATGGTTACTGTTATAATTATTCTCGCTCACAGACTCAACCTCTGCCTGACACACAACCACTGTTTGCTCGGTTCCATTACAAATCGACATTGTTTATTCATGAAATGTAATGTGTTATTGCATCTGGTGCTTTACAGATGCAAATCACTTGTAATCATTTACATCAGAAATGGTCAAACAGTCATTGTGCGAAACGGTGACACGTTGAGTGTTGCATTGTGGGAATGAGAGTGGATCGTGAGTGTTTATAATTACATCCCATTTTGCTTGAGACTATGAACTGAAATGATCATTATGGTTATGGTGATTTAAGCCTCATGGATGTGTTTATCTCAGCTTGAATATTAATTAAATACATTATTTCCTGCTACTTTGTTATCTCTAATGGTGTAAGAAGTCATTGGGAGGCTTGTAGTGAACATGCTGGGCTCTTTTTCATCAGTTTGTATGGTTAAAACTGTAATATTTCAATTATGCGTTCTTTATCAGAATATGAGCTCGCTGAATTGAGCTCTAAGTGTGAAAACATTTTAAATTCTTGCATATTCAATTAAACAGGGTTGCGTTTGTAGACTACATTAGTCCAATGTGGCATAAAATTCCTTAAGGATTCAGTAGGGAATTAAACTTTCGGGTTGTTATTACACAAATGTGTGAATGTGCGATTCTTGTAGCCAGAGCAAGAGGTGTATTAAAAATGTATGTTATGCATATGGATTTATTAAACCCAGCTAATAATTTTAGGTTGTAAGAACGTTTCCTTACTATTTCCATTAAGTAACATAAATGTTAAAAATGTTATTTTGAATGTCCTAGGAACATTCAAATGTCCAGTATTTTTAGACGTTGTATTAACGTTATCGCTTGGTTGTAAGAACGTTATTCAAGCGGTATCTTTTTAAAACGTTCCACTGATAACTTAAATATTATGTTTTTGATATGCAGTGTATTTATAATGTTAAAAAATGTTTCACCGTTGTTACTGCAAGAATTTTTTGATAACTTTAGGATGTTTAGAGACGGTTAGTCAACATTCCTTTGTGTGAACCAAGATAGATCAGCCTTTTACTTACATTAAAGCCATTTCTAATGTCACTGCTTGTTTGATTACACATTACAGGCAGGTAAATATACCTGTGACTGCCGGGTAAATACCAAAAGCTCTTAATGGGAAAACAATGGCTGCCATAAATGGCATTCTAACTATTCTCTTGATTATACCACACAAATTCCTTCACAAATTTGTAAATCAAAAAGAAAATATTTCGCACCCTGTTGGCATGGTTGTGCCTTGCATTATTATGAACCCAAATGTGCTCTCTCTGGCTATAATCAGCTGTTTTAGGCCGAGTTTTCCCATTTTGTCATCTATCCTGGAAAATTACAGCTGATGGCTACACATTGAGGAATTATGTCATATACTGGCAATTTCCTGACATTGTCAGACATTCTTTACTTTAATATGACTGCCGTTGCTCTTAATAAAGTGTTTTTTCATGTATACATTGCTGCCCTGTCCCAGAGTGGGCTGTGGTTTGCTCAATACCCTCTTTAAATATTTACCTCAGCTGAATGACAATGGAAGCTGAGGAAAATAAGCTCAAATTGTGAGTCCCTCACTGCTGTTTATAGTCTTAAGCAGTCGAGGTGGAGCTTAGAGACACAGCACACCAGAAAATGGAATTTCCTATCAGCTGATCAAAATGCAGCCGTGGCTGCCGTGTGTCTATAATTCGTCGAGCGGCACCGCAGGATTGTTTAAGGAATCCTAAATTAAGAGAGAGATTGAGATGTCAGGAAAGCAATTCCCGCATCAAAAATCAGCCCCGAACGTCCATCAGAGAGGACGAAAAGACAGCTGGGGAAACTACACGAATTCCAAGTCTGACGCCTTTTGTGCAGCACGGGCATCAAAGCAAGATAATGAAAGACAAATCAACACGCCGACAAATACATACCTCTCCGTAAGAGGCATGTGGAACAGCTAAACAAAAATTAGAGTCACCACGCCGGTAACGGGTAACAACTGAAATAAATCAAACACATTTCCTCGCTCGTTTAGATCAATTGTTACTGCAGTCATCACAGCTAATGTGTCCCAGTAGATCATTTAAATGAGCTCGGGCGTTTAGGATGGCTGGTGATTTCTAATCTACTGTTCATTTGTCCACAGGTGTGCAGACTGTGTTGCTTGTCTAATGGCCTCCGATTGCACTTCAAACAGTTTTAGATTGTAAGTAATTTTAGGTTGTTTTTACATTTTTCTTACTTAATGGAAATGTTAGGGACATGTTTTTACAACCTAAAATTCTTAGCTGGGTCTTGAACCCACCCTATGTCCTCATCTCTGTAACTGTTTATCAGTGCTAAAAACTTCTCCACTGTATTTTGTGCGACTCACAGCCGCCATCATTCAAATCAGCTGTTGATCTGTCCTTTAAACCTTGAGACATCTGGCCATTTCTCAACATCGCCCGCTGATGTACACAGATACATGACAGCTACTTAGGAAGCATCCAGTTCTGTTTTGCAATTCTAGCATGTTTACCAAGTTTTTGGAGAAGATGAGCTATTTTCAGCAGGGATAATGGATGCTGCAACACTGTGCAGAGTTTTAATGACTTTCCTACACATTAAAATCCGTCATTTCAATTAAAGCTCTGTCAGCCGCATGACGTCTCCCCGCACCTCGCGTATCGTGTCAGCGCACTGGTTTCTCCTCCGGTGGGAGTTCACTCAAACCCCCCCAACAAAACAAAGCAACATTTTGAGGGAAATTGTTTGAAATCTGCTTAAAAGCAAGTCAGGAATAACTTATCAGGTGAGGGCACGTGTTCACATTAAAGGGTCGTTTCATTATGATAAAATTCATAACTTATAAAGAGAGAGAGTGAACAGATTTAAGAGATAGAGAGAGGTTTTTTGAATCGCTCAATGTTATTGCTGTTCCATATGGAGCCATTCTCAGCAGATATACAGACAAGACTTTTGCAAAAGGCTGCAGATGGGACAAAGTGCATAATGTGTGCACCCGTTTATCTGTCCCTTCTCATCCTTTAAATAAACACGTACACATAACATCGGTATTTGACCTGCCTGTGATCTGATCTTCTCGATGGCCTTTATCAAACAAATACAGAAAGATGGATGTATAGATTTAAAAAAATAGAAGATGAGGGCTTTTCAAGACCGGTCGCTCCCCTTATAACTCAGTTACAGTTTTGTTTACTGAAAAGCTTTTGACCCACTTTTGCTTCATCATTTATTCAATCTGATTAGCGTCATATCCATGTTCTGAAAGAAAACAACAGGGCTTTGACCATCTACTGACCTGAGGACAGTCCTAAAAGCAGGATCTAGTGTACAATGTTATGATTGCGAATTATAAACTGACCCCATGCCGTTATAACCGCACTCTGTTCTGGTTTCTGTCCTCCCTGTTTGTAGTGCATTGGTGAATTTATGAAATGTATCTGAATTTGTATCCTGCAAATGGGAGCCAGCTGAGATCTGTTTTACATTAGCTGCTTCAGGGCTGTTATGTACAGTATGAGAACACCCTATACCTCTCTGTCTGTGTATACAGTATATATTAGTCTATATGTGGTTGTTTTTATGGGCATGTTTGTTACAGGCTTAATGTTTTTACTAAAATGTCCAACGTGTTACATGAGATTCTGTTAATTCTCCCCTGAACAGTCACAAACAAATCCACATCTCGAACACTGTTCACTTTGTAGCGGAAACTTGGAATGACATGCAAAATGCCTTGTCTTAAGCCCAATTTCATAACTAGCATTTTTTTTATAATGGATGATCACTTTTTGCACAATTTAGCATAAATACTCATATTTTCCCTGCGTATATAACGTATGTATGTGTATATATATATATATATATATATGTGTATGTATATACATGAAAACAGTGGCTGAAACAGTAACTCTTACTGGTGGACCAAAGAAAAGAACAGTTATAATTAAATGTAAATTGCTTTCTGATTTTCTTCACTATAAAAGCAAAGAAAACAGAAAGCAGAGATATTCAGAAGGCTCTTATACGTTCATTACTGCATTCACACTGTTTCTGTAATGTAAAAACCACTGATACAAAGAGGATTAGATCAGCCTCTATGTCAATTAGACAATTTGGCTGGAATAATTGCATTAGTATTTACTTTTCTCCACTTCATTTCAGTTCTTGCCTGTGACCATATATCACTGCCTGAGAGAGAGAGCGAGAGAGACAGAACATTCAATTCAGTTAACACAAATCTGCCTAAAGGATTGATAGAATGATAGAGGAATTTTTTGGTGAAGGTTTGCGAACGTTCAGTTTTTTAGCGCGAGACCTTAAGGGGGATGAATGCTTCTGTTCCATGGCATGCATTAAATAAGCCAAGCAAAATGAAAATCATAATAGCAGTTTGATGCATTTTGGTTGGTTTATTTCCATTAGGGGAACAGGTGAGATCCATGCTAACAGGGTTTTATGATCTCAGGGTTGAATGTTGGCTAACATTCTATAAAAGTTATCAAAACGTTCTTGCAGTAATGTTAGTAGAATGCTTTTTAAGTTATTCTTAAGTAGTTAGTGGAACGTTTTAAAAAGTTACAGAATCAAAAAAAATTGAATAACATTTTTATAACCAACAGTAATGTTAAAACAACATTTACAAAATGGATATTTTAAACATTCCTAGAACATTTAAAATAACATTTTAAAAATGTTTGTTACTTAATTCAAACGTTACGGAAATGTTTTACAACCTAAACTTGATAGCTGCAATGTTTGTATGATTTGTCACCAGTGGAGAGGAGCAAAATGCTGACATTTTCATTACAACTGTGCTTTTACAGTATTCATAGCTGTCTGGGGAAGGATATCTTAGGAAGGGACTGTGAATTTACAATTTTCCCTATGAGCACCATAGCAATAATTGAAGTGTGCTACTTTCTTCTCCACTGTGTAACCTGTTTTGTGAAAAACTACTGGTGTCTTCAAAAATCAAACATTTATTTTATTATTTTATATTACCAAGAACTGCATAAGCCCACAAACATGTACAGTTTATTCAGTGTTTGGTCTCTATGGTCAACAATTTATCGCACAAACATTGTGGGTGGCACAATCCATGTTTACATGTTTATGTCATTGCAAGTGAAGCCATATGTAATGTAGTCTGGGTTGTATTGTTTTGTTCACAGTTACAACCTTTTACCCTATAGACTGAACCCAAAACGTTTGTCAGACATGAACAATTGATTGAATGTGAATTTTTTGATAGTTGCAGGCTGTGAATTTTTAAATACTCCTCCAAGGTGAATTATGGGATTGTCACCAAACATGACAAATATAATGCCAAGACAATAAAAATGCTGGACTTCAAATAGTCCTTAAAAATGTTTAAAGTTAAATGTATGTCACAACAGTGCATTATTTTCGGGGAAGCACCATGTGTTGATGGTGCCGTAGCGCTTGGGCCCGTTGTTTATGCTTGCAGCTATATTTTACCATTGTTTTTCCTATTATCCTTTCAAAACAGACTTGCGAAAATTATGAAAGTTAACATTAGTTTTATTGTTTTAAAAATGTGTAGTAACCATCGTGTTTTTGGTGCATTGATGACAATTCCTATAACCATTTCATAGTTTTACTAAAAATACCATGGTTAAACCCCGGTTGCTGTAGCAAAACCATGGTTACTTTGTGGTTACCAAAGTAATTAAATTCTAGATGTAATAATGTGATAATCACAGTCCCTGCTGATGTCTGTGGTTATTCATTTAAATTCTGTGTAAAATGGATATGGGTTTACATTAGCAAGGCAACAGAAAGGCAGATGTGATTACACCAGTAAGTGTCTAACTTCACCTGCTTTGTTTTATTGCTCTGTTCTATTTATAATTCACTGAGACTTGTGCTTATCTCATTCCTTTCTCTCTGTTTCCAGTTTCACTTCCAACCCCTGGCAGTCTTTCCCTCTGCCAGTTTGATTTTCCTTTCCCAGTTAACTTCTCTTTGACAGTCAGCTTTTACAATGAATGCATTAAGTTTTCAGCAAATTACATTTAGGCAAAACATTTATGGTGCCAAATGCCTCAGCCTTTAATCGGCTTTACTGTAGGCAGATGTATCATACTACATTTGCTGCTTTTAACATATTTAAATTCGGCAGGTAATGCGCATCCTGCCTGACGTATTATGTTTTTATACCTGTTAAAAACACTCTGAACCCAGGATTTCTCTCACTGTGGGACAGGAGGTCTGATACTTCAAAGTAATGCCTGCTAAGCAACATTAACAGGTGTAAACAGTGAGTCTGAGGCTGCTAAGCTTGGCATGACGCTTAGGTAAATTCCACTTCGTTTGAAAAGCCTTCAGCTGTTCTCAGTAGAGGCCAGCCATCAAATACCCCTCCACCCACCTCTCCTCCTCTGTTCTGTCTCTCTTTCTCTCTCTCCCCCTATCTCCTCCTGACCAGAGTGATCGCATTTCCTCTGGGAATGCTGTGTGCATGATTGCAGACCTGCCTTGTCAAAAATCTGCCCAGTGTTTCTATATTTCTTTGTGAGACATCCTACTGCTGAATAATGCATGAGACCTACTCTCATTACATTTCTCTCTGTCTCTCTCTCTTATCCTGTTGGTTGAGCTAGCAGAAGCGACAGCTCAGGTATGGATGGTCACTTCATTCCCAGCAGCCCCTGCTTCTGCTCTCATCAACTCTGCTGCCCACTGCTGACAAAATGGGCTTATTTGACTCCTCACCCTGTGGCACAGATGAATAATTTACCCCACCACCGCACTGTTGGGGAGGTGCAGGCAGCTTTCCATTTGACAGAGCGTGGACAGTGGATTATGGGATTGTGCTTTGGTGCTCCACTCCCATGCTGTCCAGGAGAGAGGACTTTAAACTGGTGCCCTGTTAAATCTTGGATTTGGCAGGAGCCCAGCTAACAATTTTAGGTTGTAAGAATGTTTCTGTAGCATTTCCATTAAGTTACAAAAGCGTTAAAATGTTATTTTGAAAGCTCTAAGAATGTTCAAAATGTCCATTTTTTTAGATGTCATATTAACGTTATTGCTTGATAAAAGAACATTATTTAAAGTTTAATTCTGTAACTTTTTAAAATGTTCCACTAACTACTTGTAACTACTTGATTAACATTTTTGAAGTATGATGTATGATGTAAGAGCAACAGATAAAAAAGGTTACTGCAAGAACTTTTTTGATAACTTTGAGAGAATCTTTAGAGAATGTTAACCAATGATCTGATAACGTTCATCATAATTAAGATGGCTACTGTTTGGAGCACACTTCACATCGCTCTTAAAGCATCCTACTAGTTCTGGCTCATGCAGGAGTTTTGGGTCAGGCCTGCACTGTGATCCAGTCTCATTCCACCCTTGTTTCCTGTCATTTCTCTACTTTGTCCCTCAATAAATGCCAACATGCCCTCAACTGTTTGTTGAGCTCAGTATATCACATTAGACCTTTTGGCTACCAATGTTTCACGTACTGTACCCATGGGCCTGCAAAATACCTCTTGTGTGTCTATTAAATGAGATCTGTTCTGAAAAACTAGAAGCTGTGTCGGGCCAAAAGGACAAGATAAATAAAGTACCTCACAATATCACACTTCTCATGACCAATATGAAAGACTTCAGCTGCCCAAACAAGTCTTTTCTCAAGGTAGAAGGACACCATAAGGGGGTCAGCTCGCCTTTTTGTCTTTGCAATAAGGAGAAGCTATAAAGATAGACATACATGCTCTAATTTCCAGCAGGCCTTCCTTATCTTTGTCTTGTTAAACACAGACAAAGGAAGGACTGTTTTCTCATCCTCTCTGTCGGAAACAAAAGCCAGTGTAGATAACCCAGTGCTCTGGAATTAATTATCTGACCTTTTAATTCAGGGTCATGGTGATTAGCCCACTATGGAAGCCTTAGCCTAATATTTTTGCTCTCTTCCTCGTGCTGGGCCTTGTGGACCTTGTCAGCACCTCCTCTGTCGTACCTGCCAGTCCCTGCCCATGAATGTGATTTGCGGGAAATGAGATTTCCTCTTCGTTCCAAACGGACTGATGACATTGCATTGCAGGGGGATTATTATAATGTTTTTTTTATATGTCATTAACTGTTGTGATGGAAAAAGCGATATGATGTTTTAATACAGACGTTTAGCTCCATTATACCGTATAATAAGGCGAGTGACTGCTGCTGATTAACTCTTGTGTGAGAGATGGGACTTCACAACACACTGGCTTTGCCAATCAGACACATGCTTTCTGAAGCACCAGTGTGTGGAGTACAAAACCTTAAGACAAAGTCTGAATGCGAGAAACAGAGAATTGGAGAATTCGACTTTTAGCCCTTTTCCTGAATGAAGCGCCAGAATTCTTCCATATTTGCACTTTTTACATTATGGACTTTATTTAACTTGCATTTACAAGTATCAACACACAACCATTTCTATAACATTTATGTCATCATTTATATGAACAATTTATTTTTTTATTTTAACAGAGTCACATCAGGATCTTATGTTTTTATTTCTTTTCACATTGATAATACACTTTTAACACAATATAGTAGCCAGCATACTTTGTGTAGCTTTCATTTGTTACTTTTGTTCATCTATTGTAGACAGTCTTGTATACAATACACTGATCTTATGTGTTATTCTATAACTTCACAGATCATTGGCCCAACATTCTCTCAAAGTTCTCTTAGTAACGTTAGAACTTTCTAAAGCTATATGTCTTATATATCAAAAACATTATTCTTAAGTTGTTAGTGGAATGTTTAAAAAACATTCTTATAACCAAGCAATAACGTTAAAACGTTAAAAAAACGTAAAAAACGTAAAAAAAACTGGACGTTTTGAATGCTCCTAGAACTTTTAAAATAACATTATTAATGTTTTTGTTACTTAATGGAAATGTTAGGGAAACGTTCTTACAACCTAAAATTGTAGCTGGGATCAAGCTCTGTAAGCTACTGCAAACTCCAGCAGCGCCGCCCACCATCCTTATTTTCTTCTCCAACTTACATGTACTCATGCTCAGTCAACTCAAGGCAGTCACAGCACAAAGACAAACTGCTTCTCACAAAATAATATGCTAAATCACCCCATCCTCTGAGTTTAGCTGTATGCACTGAGATCAGATGAAACCGAAGTGTATGCATACACTGGGGACTACCACTCACAGATAGAACCCGAGCTACACAACCTCGGGCTTAATACCAGAGAAGAGACTGAGGCTGTTATCCGCATTACAATATCCTGCTAATCAGCTCTTTTTGAGAGGAGAGGACCTTCCCTGAGGATGAGAAATTTTTGCTACAACTTCATTTTTGTTTTTTTAGAAGAATAGGAAAAATATAACAGCCACCCATGCATTGAAGCATTAATTTCACATTTTTTATTTTGGAATATTTGAAAGTCGGTTCCAAATTACTTTCCTGGGGGGATTATGAAATTAGAGCATCATTTTGAGGCATTAGGCTGGTTTAAACCTAGTTTTAGACGCTGGATGAGGAAGCTCATCTAGGACATGCAAGAGTGTTCCCAAAACTACAGAGGGATGGAGAACAAAAGCAGTTTAAAACATTATTTGCAATAAAAAATAGTTTAATGTATGAGGGCATTTATACTGCTTAAGAAGCACAGGGATCGATGAACTAATGTTATACAGTTCGAGCAAATCTCTTATCTCTGCCTGTAGTGAATCATAATAAATGCAAATACAATATGTTGCAAATGCAAAAGTGGTTTTATCCGCCCTAGACATGGATGAGGAACAACTGTAGAATTATTTTGAATTGTGTAAATTATGCAGAGCCTAATTACTGGCTTTAACACGAATGTGTTGACTAAATCTACAAGTGTTAAAAGGTGGTATGCCTATGAGTTGCCTTGCAATGCATGGCTACAAATAAATCAATAGAGAAACATGTTTAATGCTATTGATTGTACCTGCAACAGGGAGGTGAAAAGAGACACATGACAAGGTAATGTGATGTAAATGAGGACTGTGTTAAAGTCTGACATTTGTGTGTTTAGTTCGGCTCTGCCTGCCTAAACCGGTTAGCACAATTGTTTGTACATATCTACCCAGCTAGCAATTTTAGGTTGTAAAAACATTTCCTTATTGTTTCCATTAAGTAACAAAAATGCTATTTTGAACGTTCTAGGAATGTTCAATACGTCCTGTTGTTTTAAAAGCTGTATTAATGGTATTGGTTACTATTATTCAAACATTTTTTAATTCTGTAATTATCATTCTACTGATGTTGCTGCAAGAATGTTTCTTGAAAACTTTGAGAGAACATTAGACAACCTGTTAGTTGGTGTATATTTGGATATTATTTCTGATCCTCGTACATAGTTTTCTTGGTCTGAATTCATTGGACAGCTGAGATATGACACCTCATTCTCGAGAGCACAGGAAGCTCAGCTGCTGGGGTTTTTAATACAATGCTGAAGGTCAGGTCATAATCACTTCTCTTTAGTCCTGCTTTCCATTTTATTGACTGTCTTCCACCCAAGTCCCCACTTCCCACTCTCTGATTATTGCAGCCAGTGGATTCATACACAAATTCACGAGGTCCTACCCAACCCTCAGTCTGTTTCCTACAAGACTTGATTTGCAATCACAACCTGAAAGGATATTAAAGGACATACAGTCCAGAAATGTGTATCTGCAACACCTTTGTGATCCATCTTTGTGACCAAAAATTCCCTGTCTCTAGTCCATCTTTCTCTCTAGTAACAGAATACAATGTCCGCTTGTAAATGTAGCTTTGTAGACTTGGCTCATTGGCGTACAAGACAAAATGTTCAATGCTCTCATCCTTTGTAAGTCGTTTTGGATAAAAGGGTCTACTAAATGACTAAATGTAAATCTAAAATGTAAATCTTCAATGCAAACCTCTATAAAACATCTCTGATAGAGTCTGATCTCCTCTTCCCATTATACAGAGAATTTTGTATTTAATGCTTTTGTCTATATAGTGGCACACAAAGCACACAAAAGGTTATTGTCCCTCTACAGCTCTGGAAATATTTCCTTAAGCTCACCTCAGACCAGACAATTTCTTATTTTTTTCTCCTTTTGCCTTTGTTTTGAAGACAAAGGTGATGTATTTGGAGCGTGTGTGAAATGCCAGGCAGACAACAGCAAAAAACGAAGTGTGTCATTTATTTTCTCAGCAGGTGTGATGCGCTGGGCCTGGTGTGAGCCTCCGTCCATTGTCCTGCCGCACACACGCCCAGTTCCCTGGAGAATAGCTGCCTCTCCCTGGCCGCGCCAATCCCAGGACAGAAAACTTGCAACAAAAGGTGAAAATGAGTGTAAATTGCAGTTATTTTTCCCTCCTTTCCTTTTGTAATTTGAACACTTTTGAGCCACTGGAACAATGATTTTATTTATTTTTTCTGGAAAGGAGCTCACTGACACGTTATTCACAGGTTCTCGCGACAACGTAGGTTTATGATTACTTCCAAATGATGTTACAATGAATCTAGTGAACTTTGAACTATAGAGCAGCTTGTGATTCATAGTGTTCTTTGGTCTGTCTCTGCATCATTTGATTATATTTAAATGAGCTTTAAAATTACTTAAAAATTAAAAATTAATTTAAAAAATGATCTAGTGCAGTGTATACTTATTCATAGTATATACAGAATGCAAACACACCCACAACCCAGCTAACAATTGTAGGCTGTAGGAAACATTTACCTAATGTTTCCATTAGGTAACACAAATATTTAAAATTTTATTTTTTGACAGTTCTAGGAACGTTCCAAATGTAATTGTTTTTAGACGTTGTTTTAACATTATTGCTTGGTTATATAAACGTTTTTCACTTTTTAATTCTGTAACATTTTTAAAACATTAACAGCTTAAGAATAACATTTTTAATGCATGTGATATATAACATTAACGTATCACTGCAGTTCTTCTGACAGCTTTGAAAGTATTTAGAGAATGTTCTGAGAATGTTCCCTGTTAGCTGGGAATACATTTTCTGTATTATATTTAACTGTAACTATTCTGAGCTGGGATGCCACATATTAGGCATCAAATATTTATTTATTTTTTAGTATTCATCCTACAGACTGCTTTGGGAATCATCAGCGTGTTTTAAAGTTTGTTTACTCACCTCACCTTTCACTCATGTAGATGTTTTGGATTCATTTGAAATGCATACTAACAATCCACCTTGTCATTAATTTGAGACACACTGGCCTTGTAAAGTGATTGGCTCTGTGGCTGTCCACTGCAGTGTTTGACTGGACAGTGTTTGTGATGATAACCTACAGGGACTGTATACAATCATAAATATGGAGGCACTTATTCTTGCCCATGCTCTAGCAGCTGTTCCTCACAGAGAAACATTCAGTGCCTCATCTCTTTTAATCAATATGAAATATATTCACAGCTTTTAACCCTCTAACAGCATATTATCATGTCAGCATATTATTACAAATTAAAACGCCATGCCACTAACTGGCTGCGGGTTGGGAGGGGGAATCAGGCATCACAAAAATCTAATTGTTCCCTTGACATTTTTCTTCAGCGGGACAATTAATTCTATCTCTCTACATAACCTTTTCCCCAAGTACTGTACAATGGCATTTTTAGTATTCATAATGAATGGAGTCTGAGTGAGAGAATGGTTAAAGTAATCATTGCATTATTTAACAAACAGATTTAATTGGATTGGACGTAGAGAGTGTGTTTCTGTGATGGGCAACATTGATGTTCTGCCTGATAATTCAATATTGTAAATGGGATTGTTTTGGACAGAGTACAATCTTCAATGCATTAGGCCATGTGTCCACCTAAGCGATTTTACGCAGCTGTCAGCACTGAAAGGCGCTTTGTAGGCACAACGTTTTATCAGTTGAGATGCTCATTTGGTTGTTATGGTACAGAATTTTTGCAGAAGTTAAGTTATACCGCAGATGTTTTTTTTTAAACAAATAATATTGTGGTAGTAGTTCAGCATATTAACTTCTCCATTTATCAGTTGTTGTACATGTAGAATGTGACTATTGGTCAATGTGGTGGTTGTCCCGCCACTTCTTCATTGTGATTGGATGGCTGGGCCAAAAGTGACATTGATGAGCGCAGCGTTTTACTCCAAGTTGAACATTTTTCAACTCTGGAAACTGAACCTGGGAAAAAAACGCAAAGTAAACGCTTACACCTCGCCAACTTTCGTTTTCAAAATGCAGCACCATCGCAAACCATTAAAAAAATATGCTGGCCGCAGGAAAATAATGCTTTGGTGGATACACGGCCTAACTGCACTCAACAGTTGCATATATACGTCTTGTGTTCTGTTTTTGCCCACTCCCCCATCTCTTCCTCTACCACCCTCTCTCTTTTTCTGGTTTTCTCAGACTTTCCAGCATCTGGTTTAATGAAAGTTGAGGTTGAGTTGTATTTCAGCGCAACTAAATTTACACAAAGCAATTTACAGAAAGCCGGCACTCGTGGGTTTGTGGAGTGCTCCACAGCTCACTTTGGCTACATTAGAGAGACGCTTCCATCAGTCCGGGGCCCCTCGGGGGACCGAGAAGGTGCTGTACATCCGTGTCTTAAACTGAGGTAAAACTCCTAATTTATTAAGTATTGATCACCACAAATGACAGTAAGTGCTACAACATTTAGTGAGCAAATAACTGACAAATTGACAGACAATTTTCTTACATTTGGAGTCTTTAATGGCTTAAGTACACAAAAAAAGGCTATAAAAATATTACCAGCCATAGACCACGAGAAACACAAAAATCCATCATAACTATTACACGATCCTCCTGACGTTGTTAAATTACATTAATGCCTTAAACAACGGACGTTCAGGGCTGTAATGATGCATTTGGTGAGTGTTTCATACTTTTTGGCCAAAAATTACATAGTTTTATTTGATTTTTTAAATGCAGCGTGTAATGCAATACGCATGATGCATGCTACAATGTCATTATATACTGTTAGGAGAAAGTACCTGAGATTGTATTGTAGTAAATGTGCTTAATCTAGAGGGGCTTAATCTTATTTAGATCAAAAGCCATCTTGTTCCAGGCTGTGAGAGAAATGTTAATGTGACCTCATTAATCTGTTAGGCCTGGTGCGTTCTCTGTGAGGTTCAGGCAGATTAAAATAAATAATGCATTATTTTCACCAGTCTTGGCCTGCTCGAACCCTCACACCTCTAGGGCAATTAAAAGGGGTTAGAGTGCCTTCGTCGTTTAGCTACGGCACAAGGAAGGAACGATAGACCGTTCAGAGGAAAATTTGTGAGTGATAGCGATATCTTCAGCTCTACTAAGACCTTATTAATAACCTGCAGGAAGTCATCTGAGCAGCTTTAGACTTGACCTGAAGACTTGTTTATCCCTGTGGGGCCCAGCAATGCTGCAGAAAGAAGGTTGTTCTAGGCTGCTCTGTGCCAGGCTGGGAGGGAGGCGTAGAGGATGTCGGTGAGAGGTTTGAGCTGTTTACCATCGAGAGCACCGCAGGAGGTATCGGGCATACAGCACAGCCTCTGCTTTGTGCAGATCAGCTCGGTCAAAATGTTCTGACTGTGTTACGAACAAATGGTGTGTGCATGGAACTGTGTTTGCTTGTTTTTACGACTGTTTTGTGATAATTGTGATCAGATACTTTGACGAAAAATGACAAAATGAGAGATACTTATGTAGATTTATGTAGATATTTGTTTTTACAGGCTGTTTAAAGAGTTTTAATTAAATTACCATCTTGTTTAATAACCTTATATAAGAGAAAGGAAAGCATGGGGTTTCTTATCATTATCATTATTAACTTTTCACACTTTTTTAAAATGAGCACTCGGTTGCCAAGTCAGGGATCAGCGAAAACACTGAAAATGAAAAACTTCAGGCTTAGCTTTTCAATAATTATAGCTTAGCTTTCTTTACTTGTAAGATCGGTACTGCAGGAAAAGTTGAAAATAAAAAGTCAGTGTTAGCACTGTATTCTCTTATGTTTTGCTCCTCAAAAGCAGCAATTATGCTGTGAAGATCAGGATTCATTCTTGGTTATCATGGGGATTGACTTCGCATCTAGAGAGTTTCAACTAACCCAAAACCGAAAGATAAGCAGTTCTGTTTTTCTCCCTTTGTGAAAAAAGGCCTACATCTTTCAAAGGGTTCTGGCATTAATTTGAAGAAATGTTCCTTTTTCAATTCATATCGGTTTAAGAATTGGCAATTTCTTGCAGTCTAGGAGGTCTTAATCTTGGGAGACCTTCTTTTGGAAGGTTGGTATTGTCTATAGTTTAAATGATGATAAGTTTTAACCTGGTTCTGTAATTCAAAAAGGATCTACCTAATTACGGTTTGGTTTACCGTGATTACTTCATGTCTTTTCCATTTTAAAGAATGTTGTCACTGCTCTTTCATATAATGAAAGTAAATGTAGACTGAGGTTGCCAGTCACAAACGTTCTGCATAAATCTCCTTTTGTTGCGGAAAAGAAAAAGTCATGCATGTTCGAAACAACGTGGGTAGGTGATGATTTTTTATTTTTTGGGTGAACTTTCTCTGTCACTTTTTCTGTAACCCACTGATAACTCAAGATTAGTATTGCTTTACTTCTTCACCAGTTAATTTGGACAGAAGACCGCACTGAGACTGCATCCCGACCCACTTTGTCATATGTAAGGAGTTGACTATAAACTGTAGGCGCTTCAAAGAAAGAGTAGCCAATCGGCTTCTTTGCAATGCCTTGAACTGTCCAATCAAATTCATTTTATATTGACCCCAATGACACTTATCTCAGAACGTTTCTTTAGTCTACCTTCAATACCCATGCAAAATATCATTCAACCTCACAATTGCATTGAATATAAAAATGAAAGTCCTGATAATGTCCTTGACTGGAACAAGAGAGGATTATTTTGCACTCGGGTCACTATATTTGAATAACATTAGAAAGCTCAAAGCTGTCCCACCTCAGTATGCTTTTTTCTCTAACTTCAGCTCTCCTCTGGAGAATCCAGATGAATTGTACAATATTAATTCATTTATCTCCTTGATGAGTACAGACTGTCTCATTTAAAATTACAAAAACCATTAACAATAAGTTTCGGTCTTAAAAACTATTTATTTTTTGCTCTTTGAGTATCAAACAATCTCCCACCCAATCCATAAACTCTTCATTTACCTGGAAAACAGTGTAGGTTGGAATAGGTTGATGGTTGCCTGAGGTGTTGTAATGTTTTAAATTGTGAAACACAGCGAGGTACCAGATCATTCTCTAAGCCTCAGAACTTTTCCCACTTGTAAACGTAGCTTTGTAGACTAGACTTGTTGGTTCCTAGGGCAAAATGATAAATGCTCTCTCTTTGTAAGTCGCTTTGGATAAAAGCGTAAATGTAATGTAAGTGGACGAGTGGTATTCCAGGAGTGCTGATATTTAGTGTAACAACGCTGGGAGGCTTCACAGTTTGTGTCACTCGCCTTGTTTGTATACACGGATTAACTTCTTGAGTATAGAACTGCACTTCAGTATTATTTTTATTAGTTCACATTATCTTCTAAAGCCTGTGAGAATAAATGCTAGCCCTGGCCAGCAGCCACAGGTAGTACAGATGAACCCCAACACTCACAGGTCCAGTCACAGGAAATGGTGGAAATTATTGGAAATGGGGAGTCAAAGTGGGTTTCTGAAAAGAAGGGGGTTAGGGGATGGAGTATAAAACATTGATGACATAGGTCTGCCACATTGGCTAAATACATTACCGAGCTAATGGGTTATTTCAGTGCATGCCTGGGTCAGGGGTTCAATGGGTGGGGGGATGGTATGCGTTTAGTGAGAATAGGCAGAGTTTCCACATCATCTGTTCGGTTAGACGGACCCCAGACACGAGGTTGCTGGACTGTCCCTTATGGGGAACAGTCTGCGCCTAATTTGCTCTTTAAAACACCAGTGAACACGCCTGCTGTCTTTGTCCTCCCAAAAGGATATTTTTTTACTGTAGGAATGCATTCTGCGTTATTGCGCTTAAAGCCATCTTTAAAGCTTTCCCAGCTCTCTTTTTAATATATCACGGTTATATATTAATATTGCTGTACGAAATGTGGAATGTCATTTGAACATAAATTCCATCTCTTAGCACACTGAGATTCCAACTAATCTTCTATATAAGATATCAAAGATATCTAATATAATATTTTTTTATTCCCTGCACTTTTCTGTTGGTTCAGGCTATAATTTGGCCGCCATAAGTGTCACAATTTGCAGGCTTTGCTCCATGTCGATGGCCCGTGTTTCTGTATGAAGTGCTGGAGGCCCTGCATCATATTCAACGGTTCCGCCTTTTTTGTATTATCATTTTGAAAGCATCAAAGGTTTCCTCCATCCAGACTTAAAGAGATGAAAGTTTGCCTTTGTTCCAATTTTACGACATCACTACCCTGCATTAGCTTCTTTTTATATGTGAAATTACCTTTTGGATTCTCATTGAGAGAGCCGACTGCAATACTGTACTTCTCTCTTACGTTTTTATCACATCAAATTGTATTTTTCCACCTCCTCCAGAAAAGTACAATTCGCTTTTGATTTTTATTCTCTCTCTATCTCTATCTCTCTCTCTCTTACCTTCTCTCTCTCTCTCTCTCTCTCTCTCTGTCCATCCCTCTCTCTCTCTCTCTCTCTCTCTCTCTCTCTCTCTCTCTCTCTTGTGAGATTCATTTGGCGATGCATTTTCTGCTCACTCCTGCCCTTGATGGACTGTAATCTCAATGACAAATGTTGCCTTGTTTATTTCATGTGTCAAGACCAGGCCTGTCTGTTGACTGTGATATGTTTCTGTTCTTTCTACCATCAGGAAAGCAGGAATGGCCACTTAAAGCACACTTTGAAGATACGAAAATGCACTTTACCTAAAGTACCTAGTTTCAAAGGTAAAGAAGAGAAATAAAAGCATGTATAAAAATGCAGTTTCTGTCCTCCCATTTATAGCTTTCATACCTTTTTAACTCTTTGTTGTGCGTCTCTTATACTGTCATTGTTTACTTACTCTTATATCGATCCATGCCTTGCTTTTCCTTTAAAACACAGCGTCTTTTAAAAGAATATTCGCATATAACATTTGCGAATATACTCCATGTTTTGCGTTGTGTTAGCCAATGTTCTGAGAATGTTGCCTTTTAGTTGGGGGGTTTACTTACCAAATACTGGGGACAAATTTGTACAGCAAGTCAGCAAAACCTGACAAATCTGAGCAAAACCTCCTTTTGGAATGTTTTCATTTGTAAAAATAGAAACTGTAGAAATATAGTAAATTAAAGTTTTTTTTAATTGTAAAAATGAAGTTTTCTGTTCGGGCTAGAGTGTGGGTTAGGGTTAGGTTATAGTGTTTATAACTAGACTGTAAAAAAACTTTGCTGCCTTAAAATTTTAAGTTTAATCAATGTGGCTGCACAAGTCATTTCAGCTTATTCCTTAACATAAAACATAAAAATTTAAGGCAGCAAAGTTTTTTTTACAGTGTAGCTGTGTATAAACACAATAGAAGTCTATGGAATGTCCCCATTTAAATACATAAGTCAGTGTGTGTGTGTGTGTTTGAGGTCTTGTTGGTTGAGTCAATTCACATCTTTTATTTTTTATATATCCAAACAGGCTGACCCAGACAATTGCTTATTCTGCTCTCTTGATCACACAGGCTTTAACTAGCAAATGAATGCTTAAGCGAGGCGTAAAATTTCAAGAGGTGCAGTAGACGAAGATAAGATACAGCAGTAATGTGTTAATCTGCCTGTGTCAGATGAATCACCTGGAGGGGAGAAGAGAGGAGGGGTGAGAAGAGCAGAGAAGAAATGAGAGGAGAGGGGAGGAAAAAGCAGAGAGGGAAGCCTGGGGCTGAGACACACACACAACCTGCTGGATGCAAGTGCACCCGTGTGTCTTTTATTCCGTCTTTTCTGTATCTCTCATATCTTTCTGGATGCATCGCACAATGTTTGAAGTCCATGAATTTTTAAGGTATCTTGTTAATCAAGTTAGCAAATGGTCCTTTAATAACAACGTTTTATTAAACAAAAACATTGCGATGTTCTTCACACAAAGCTATTGCCTATCTTCTGGACTGTTGTCATGTTTAGTTTTTTGTCTTTAATTTTGGGATTTCTTTGCGGAGTCCTCCAAATGAAGTGACCTTTTCTTTTTGAAACCGTTAAGCATAACCAATAAAACAGCAAGATCCAGAGTACGTTTGAATTTGTCAGTAATACTCCGATATTCCAAGCAGTCATGTTCTGGTTAACCAGAAACTGTTTAAGCATCCATACTGCTTGTTCTCTGATATATGCCTGCGTCATATCTAGCCTGATGTAGATAAGAGGCATATATGTAGATATGCCTGATGTAGTTAAGAGTATCTACATCACTCAGAGAAAACTCAACAAATTGGCTCAGCTTGAGTTGATGGGTCCACTCAACTCATATTGAACTTCCCATGGCGATAAGCTTTCAAAGTGAATTACAGAATGAGTTCAATTTAAATGGGCACCTTCATGGAGTCCTGATGTATCATATTCAATTGTTGATTCATTGACAAAATGCTTTTAAAAGTTCCTCACACGTCTACTTATTTTTTCCCTTCGTTCATTTGCGCTCCCAAAGGCTCTCTTTGATATCTTTATTTCCTGGCATAAACATCCATAGTAACCCTGGTTGTACATAGATTTAGGGAAATGATGGCCATTCGTGAAACGCCTAGAGTAGTTTTCTATCAATTTGACCATTTCAGCATCGACTGCATGTACATTATTCTGTAAATCTGTTTAATATGGTATCGCGCTGTAGCTTTTTCCTCAGCGTCAGGAAAATTGAGGCCTGCAAGGCCGAAGCTTTAGTCCAGTAGGCCACAATGAGTTTGTTGTTTGTGGCGTTTAGCTACAACGTGGCAGAGGTTCCGCACTGTTCCCTCATTAAAACAACATAATTAAAGGGATACGCCACTCAAAAATAAAACTTCATAAATGACTTACGCTCAAGGCATCCTAGGTATAAATATGACTCTTCTTTCAGATGAACAAATTTAGAGATTTTATACTAAATAATATCCTGACTCATCCAAGTTTTAAAATGGCATTGAATAGTGCCCAAGATTTTGAAGCTCTAAAAAGCCTTTAATCATGCTACAAGAAGTATGTTTACTAAAAAGCTTTCATAACACTTGCGTCAGTGACCATAGAGGGGAAAAAATAGACTTTGCAAAGTTGCTAATAGTTTAAGCATAAATACAAAACTTCACATCGCAACTTACGAAGTCGATGTCATTCTAAAGAGTGAGCATGAAAATGTTCACGCAGCAAAATGATGTAAGTCAGGAGAGCGGCGTTCCCTATTTGCATGGAAAGCCATTTGTAATTCTGGACTTCAGACATTCCTGTTCAGTGATTTAAGACCTTCAAAACAGCTCATTTAAATAATAATGATCATAAAACATCGCCCAAAGCACTTGGCGTGTACATCAAACATTGCCTTCATAACACAGTAAACAAGAAAACAATGATGGCGGTCCACTTAATTTATGCTGGAAGTATTTTGGCGTTATGTCACTCTGCTTTTAATTGACTCTACAGGCAAGCGTTTTTATGCTTACGTTTTATGTCGTTGTTTGTGATTGATTCTGTCTTTACTGGAATAACATTGCAATGGACAGCAGCATTCAGACCTCCATTAACCTCACAGATGTCTGAGGTACTCGAGTATGAGCGCATTTACATTTCTGTGTAGTTTGAAAAGGCATCTAAAGCTGCTAAGACAGACTCATTCTATTAACCGCACGGACGGCTTTTTGCCCACACATGGCTGCCATCAAACAAATCAATTCATGTCACTTTGAAGCTGTTATGATGGCTTGACTTCAAAAATTTGACGCAATTAAAATGGAGAAAAGATCATCAGGCATGTACCCTTTGAATATTTTAATTATTTGATGTATTGGCCTGTAAGCTTAGAATTATTGACCTCAAACATAACGTTCAATATTCGCACCTCCCCCAGCCATCATGCACACACATTCAACGCCAATATTAAATTTTATTACACAGTCATGTAAGTGGGAATACATACAATTTATCATTTTTCTGTTTTTTCTTTCGTTTTCACACAGCTTTATTAATGAATGACTTGGCTTTTTCCTGGTTACAAATAAACAGACACTTCAACTTTGGAAAGCCTTAGTTTGCTACTTATTATTTAATGACATCTTAAATGACTTCCATAGAAATATTTACAAAAAATACAACTAATAGCTAGAAACCATCTTGATTTTTGTAAATAACTGGATCAAGCATATAGTAATGGACAACAGTACCCAGCCAACAATTTTACATTATAAGAACATTTCCCTAATGTATGGTTAGTAACCATAAGTAACAAACAAAAAAACATTGTTTTTTGTTGTTCTGAAAGTTCTAGGAACGTTCAAAATGCTCAGTGTTTTGATGTTGCATTAACTGTATTGCTTGGTTATAATAACATTAAGAAGAATATTTTTGAAATATTATAAATAATGTTAACAAATGTTCTACTGATGTTACTGCAAAAAACTTTTCAGAACTTTGCGAGAATTTTGCAGGAACTTTTAGAGAATGTTAGACAGTGTTCTGAGAATGTAATCTGTTGGCTGGGTATTTTATTAAATATTACGATTATTTCTACAAAACAAAATAATTAATCTGCTTCAAAGAAACTCAAAATAATCCTAATCTTCTTTGACCCCTTATTTTGTGTGGACCATCTGAAAAAAATGATTCACTCAAATGAACTTCCCTAGTAGGAGACAAAAGGACATTGTAGGGCAGTTTTATGGGGCATTTTAGTGAAGTATGTGATTATTATGTCAATTGCTCCAGCTGTACAGCTGCTAGCACAACACAGCGTGACATAAAACCAGCAATGTGGCACTTTGTCACATATTTGTACTAGTTGGAAAAAATAGCTTGTTACTGTGTTACACTGTTGTGAAAACTGTTGGGCTACTGTCATGCTACTGGAAAATGTAGTTAACTTAGTAGCTTTCACTACTTTAAGTTTAAGTTACTTCCCCACACTGCATACAGAAATGAATTCTGAACAGAGAGACGCATATAAACAGCCTCCAAAGTAGAAAATATGCAGCATTACTGTGAGCATTTGGATAGTGAGACATGGCCAAATAGCAGGTGTCTCTCTGTTCACTGCACTGAGAGCTTATCAATCATAGCCAATATGACAGGCAGAACCATTTCCATTCTGCTCTCTGCATGTTTTATTCACACAATATACATACATTTTCTTCCGATGGGAGGCCTCTGTGTTTTAGATACTGTCATTCAGCCAGATGCAGCTGAATATGAAGTTCAACTATACAGTACACCCTTATGTTTGTGATCATTTATGAAATGTAAATGAAACAAAAATATCCCAGCGTTATCCCCTAACATTTACCCTCTAGAGCAGTGTCTTCCAAATCTCCAGAGGGCCCAGTAGAAATCCTTGGGGATTACCTTAGCTCTGGGAGACCCAGTAGAAATCCATGGGGATCACCTGAGCTTCTGGGTTTCTGAAGGTGCTATTAAGATAATTATTGATGATTATAGCGCCATATGGACACATTCAGTACAGCAATGCAGTTTTTCTATATTTGTGCAAATTTTACTCTCTTGGTTATGGTTTGTTGGAAATTTAAGCCTGTTAACAAAGAGAGCAGTTTTTTTTCAAATATCCCATTTGGTGTGATTAGTCATTAAAAGTACATTAAAAGGCATTAAAAATAATATGATTTATTATTTATTGATGTGTATGAATGTGTATGTGGGGGTATACTCCCTGTTTATCTGAATTTAAATATTTAAAATGTCCCAAATTTGATCACCCAAGAGAACTTTCACCAAGGTTACATAACATCTGAATACGCATATGCATGGTCCCCAGAATAACTCACAGCCGTCTATGTAAAACAATGTAGATTAATATTTAAGTAGATCATTTGCAAGATTAATATAATTAGCAGGACATGATTCATGACACATAACACTCATTTGAATAAGACACAACCTGTCACTGTGGATATTAATGGACAGAGTTCATGCATTCACATGCATTTTCTCAAACACAAAGCCTGTTCTTAATTTCAAAATAATATACACTGTTTGTGTAATATGGACGCAATAATTTTAATCAAAGCCATTGTTCCTGAAAGCCCTATTTTGATGATGTACTCCAAATATAAGCCTGTTCATATTAGCAATACAAATACCAGATGGCTCACAATTGGGGTTTGAGTATTTTCATTATAATATACTGCACTGCCAGGCATTTATATGCAAAGCTTTCCTGTGGTAACAGTTGAATAGGATCTTCCCACCAGGCCATTTTTTTAAATGGTAGATTGCTTTACACATCAGTGTATATTAAGACATGGTCGCTTTACTGAGGACCCTGCCAAACACATTTAATTTCTGCTTTAACAGCTTCTGGAAAACATACAGGCCACATAGGAGGTGCTGCTGTGATTTCCAGTTCATTGCACAAGGCATGTTGGTGAGAGACAGCGAGTGCTCTTTCGTTACTGTAGTATAGACATGCATGCATAGATTCCTCAGTGTTTTGACAGCTGAGCATCATGCTGTCAAACACAAGACCTCAACATTCAGTTAGAAGGAACTTCTTGGGTCGTTCATCCTGCATAATCGCTCATTGTGTGTAAGATTCAGAGAGAGATAGACAGAGAGAGAGACAGCTTTCACAGTCACAATTTAGTTTATATAAAGTTTATCTTCATTGCATCTCATTTATTGCTTAAATATAATTTCTGCTTTCCTAAAGTGATTTAATTCTATTTTCACTTTTGGATATACCAATGTTATGCAATTATGTTAACATTCATTTTTTCTGTTAATGTTATTTACACTATTGTTGCTTTTTCTTTTACTTTTGCTTTAATACACTTTGGCAAATGAAACTGAGAGACAGGTTGAAAGAGCAAGACAGGCTGACAAAGAGAGAGACAGGCAGAGCCAAGGAACTGTATTGGGGGGGTGGAATTGGCAGGATGCTTAAGGTTAGCGGCATGGCTAAAGGCTAATATCTGTATTTATTTGCCTACTCATAACCACTGTTCATCGCTAGACAGAGCTCCACATCTTTAATGCATTACGCCTCGCTAGTATAAACATCTATTGCCAATTAGTCCTCTGGTTTACCTTGGCTCTCCCGAATGATTGTGAAATAAAAGGTGAAGTCGAGTGAGAGAAACGCAAGTCAGTAATTACAGAGGTTTGTGCCGAGGCGGCAGAAGGGCAGCCACATCCTCCCCAATTCTGTTGTGCCTGGGACCCTTCCAGCCCATGCAAGGCCTTGCCTGCTTACCACCGGTAATTATCGTCAGGACTCGCTAATTAATTTTGTATAATTTCGGTTTGCTTAAGACATTCCGGGCTTATTTATATCTGCCCATCCCTGGCTGACGTTGCAGTGAAAGCTTTGACTCCCTTCACCTCCAGCTTTGAGCTGGTTATATTTACTCTCCTGGTTTTAATGGCGGTTCGTAAAGGTTCAGCAGACATTGTGGCTGTGTTTATGAGATTGTATGTGCGTTCTTAGAAGTGCTGTGCTCTGAAATAGAACTCTCAGAACCACAACCTATGTGTTATAGATATTCTGGCTACCCTCATCACACTTACCCAATCAGATCTTGCGAGTTTTGAAGCTTTTAATTTAGCGTTATATATTTATATCCCTAAAACTGCAACCTTTTCACTTTTTTCCTAATAGCATCCATTAGAGGTCTAATCATACAGCATCTCTCAGACAACTGATGAATTTTTGTCAACTCTGCTGCATATTTTTATACAGCCTGTCAAAGAGGCTTTTTTTGCTTGTCTAATGCTGCCCCCCACTGCTTCAGTACTGAACATTTATTATCCCATAATTACCCGGGGCCCTTGTACAAGCTGTGGACTGGGCCACAAGGGTTCATATCTATTATCTTCACCTGTTAATTCATTTGGTGTGACGTAACAAGCACTCTGTAATAACAAATGTGTTAGCACACGGCTTTGGCAATTAAAAGCAGCAGGGGGCTCCTATTTTGATGGTCCAGATTGTGACATCCATCATAGGACACAAGCAGTAGCATGGTAGGGATGACAGATGCCACCCTGATGGTAAGGCTAACTAACTGCCTGTCCCATTGAAAATAACTGTCCTCCCCCACCCGCTCCTTCTGACTGCAGCTGCAAATTATCTCATGAAGACTGACCCGTCGGATCGGGGCACATGCAGTATCTAGAAAGACGAGAGACCCGGGGACTGTCTGATTAATTTAACACAAAAGAGCTGGAGATGCTGTCTGAACATCCAAAAACCCATTTCAGTCAGAAAGAAAAGCTTTAGCAATAGGTGGTTTCTGATGAGCAGGGTGTATATATCTGCTGTAGTGTGCACACTACATAGGCAGCTGCCTTCTAAGGTAGCATCCTTCAGAACACGCTACACAAGCAGCATCTCTGATTTACAGTTAGCATTTTGGTAAGCTAATGACAAGAGACTTTAATAAGCATTTACATTTATGCATATTTATCCAAAGCCACTTACAAAAAGTATACATTCTATCAGTAAGTGTGTTCCCTGGGAATCGAACCCACAACCGTTATGCTGCTATCGCAATGAGTTACAGGAAGACTTAAGCATACATAGCATGCATTTTAATTATACTGCACTATTTTTGAATTCAGTTTTTTACATTGTAATCAGAGGCTTGTCATATTGCATTCTGGGATTGCTTCCTCTGCGAATGCTGTCATACAATTTGGCCAAAACAAGGTAGGTTAGGTGGCAGTTTAATTAAGATGCCCACTGTTTGAAACAACCTTCGCACCTGTTATCCCTAAACATGCTGCCTTTGTAGGCAGCTGACTAGGATAATGAACAAACAATTTGTTTCATCCCTCAAAACAGGAGGAGGGGGCCTCCTTGCCCTCTGCATCATTTTTTAATGCAACTCGTCGCATTTGTTTACACGTTTGCGAGTGTTGTTACACATTATCTGTTTCTTTGCTAGAGGCCTGTATTACCACATTCCTGAGAGGAACAAACTCTGCCTGTTAATGAGCTGTTTATTGTGGCCATAAGAGAGATGTCGCCACTTAAGACCAATGGTACGAAAACCCTTATTTTCATACCCAGGGAGAGAAACAACAATTTTAGGTTGTAAGAATGTAAGTTTTTCAAGCAACTAAAATGTTTAAAATGTTTTGAAACTTTTAGGAACATTCAAAACATTCAGTTGTTTAGACATTGTATTAAAGTTATTGCTTGGTTATAAGAACGTTGTTCAACCATTTTTTAAATTCTGTAACGTTTTTAAAACGTTCCACTAAATACTTAAGAACAACATTTTTGATAATATATATGATATAAAATTATATATATTTTATAATATAATTCTAAAATTTTTTGGATAACTTTAAACAAATTTGTAGGTAATGTTTACCAAACTTCTGAGAACGTTCCATGTTAGCGGGGCAGTCCGATCAAGCAGGAAAGAAACAGAGCAGATAACTCTTGTTTTTATATTCTTTGCATGGCTATATTATAAACGTCAAATCACTCGCCTCAAATTGGCACAGGGCAAAGCAGACATATGTTGCGAGCGTATTATGCAAATACAGTACGTGGATTTTCTCTAATTCTTCTATTTCCCATATAGTTTGTTACAGTCAGAGAAGAGACCATGCACCTTTTTTTATATATGTGACCTGTAGTGAAAACAGGAAATGAGTTTTAGTGATTGCGAGCCTGTAATGACACCCAGTAGCCCCGGAGCCCTAAGGATAAGGGAGCAATTTAATATGTCTGGCACAAGCAATAAACGCCACTTTGATTAATTGCACAGAACATCATCATAAAGTGCAGCGACGAGACCTCTGAGGTGCGTCAGCTGGGCCATCAGCTTGCGAGGATCACCTTCCCCGTCATTAAGATCATTAATAGAAGCGGCTCTGTTTAAAGCGAGCGCTTCACATGGCCTGTCTGCATCTAAACGCTTGAGTAAATAAGACCTGTGGATGCGCGCTCTTGCGCTGGCCCTGACCTTCTGTGCTTTGGGCTGTGAGAAGGTGAACAACAGCCTAAACAGGAAGCAGTAACGACAAAAACAAGTAATTTGTTCATGTTAAGCATTCTCAGTCTTTTCAGGAGCTAAAGCAACAGTCAGCAGGGAAAGAATTAAGGGAGGGAAGGGAAAAAGAGAGTGTGTGTGAGTGTGAGTGTGAGTGTGAGTGTGAGTGTGAGTGTGAGTGTGAGTGTGAGTGTGAGTGTGAGTGTGAGTGTGAGTGTGTGTGTGAGTGAGTGAGTGAGTGAGTGTGTGTGTGTGAGAGAGTGTGTGAGAGAGTGTGTGAGAGAGTGTGTGAGAGAGTGTGTGAGAGAGTGTGTGAGAGAGTGTGTGAGAGTGTGTGTGAGAGTGTGTGTGATTGTGAGAGAGTGTGTGAGTTAGAAGTCTGATGGAGTGTGAAGATGTGATCAGATGACAAAACTGGTCTCAGGTCTGTCAGCATCCTCCTGTCTAATTCCTCTTCTGCAGGCCCACAAAACACCAAACCCCAACTAGACAGTTATGTGCTCCACACAGTCTAAAAACTCATAATATGTTGCAATTACAGTCAGAAATGTCCCCCATATTTTTAAATATTAACATTTCCCATGTACGGGTGATAATTTTGCATAAATTTATAAGGTTTTCCAACATTTTTCAATTAAATAATTGTGGGCAATCCTGTTACGTCTCTTATTTCCTTCATTTCCCCAGTGCTGCTACTGAATGATTTTTATAACCCAAAAGTGATTTCCCTTCCCTGCTTTGCAATTTCATCTTCTTTTGTTTCAGCTGTTCCTAGGCCCCCATAAAGCCTTCCAGCTGCGTCATTTATCATATTGGTTAGTATTGTACCGGTGCCCTGTGGACATAATAATCATTTGTGTTCTTTAATATGCAGTTTTCTGCATATTGTGCTTATCATAAAGTTGTCAGGGTTCCTGGTGCGATAGGAGTTTCTTGGAGGAGGTGTTTGGTTGTGTTGCTGTGTGTGTGTGTAACCTGATTTATACCCAAAAGTCAAAACCTGACAAATCGGAGCAAAACCTTCTTTTTGGGACGTCCTTATTTGTAAAAACACAGTTTTTATTGTAAAAATTCAGAACGTTTTTTGAGAAGGTTAGAATAGGGATATAATATAGGTTAGAATTACGTTATATAGGTTAGTCTATAATTAGCTGTGTATAAAAACTAGTCTATGGAACAAGTCTATGAAATGTCCCCACTTAGATGTGTGTGTGCGTGTGTGTGTGTTAGTCCCCCTGTGGCAGGCTGTCAGCTCTCTGATGGATGAGGATAAAAGGAGAACTTTGGATGCAGAGAGAGTCGAGAAGGTCCGGGCTGCAGGATATAGCGGCCATCACTACACTGGGTTAAGAAACGTGTCAGTTATTGTGTTCACCGCCTAAGGGCACTTCTGGACCCCAGCAGCCAGAGAGACGGAGACCAGCTCCAGCCCCCCCTCTCCTACCACCCCCTCTTCATTACAACCCTCCTGTCTTCTGTATTTTCCCCGGTTTTGTTTCTGCTTTGCCCTTCTGTCCTTTCCTTGCCTTCTCTTCCTCCACTGAAAATACATGGGAGCTAATTGATAAACAGGGGGAAGTGTAGTGGGCTGGTTTTAATAGGCACAACGGGAGGCCGAGGCTTGTTTTCTTTTATTATGTCAAACTTTGAAATCTCTGACATTTACAAAGTTGCCATTGTACCCCTCCCCTGCCTGTGCATATAGTCTTCAAGCTAGTCTGGGCTGAAAAGGAAGATGTTGTGGTTTGTTTGATAGTGTTCTGTTCCTGTAGCTCTGGTGCTTGCAAAGGGTGTGGGTTCAATCCCAGAAATTGTAAGTTGTATACCTTAACTGCAAAAGTATAAGGGTACATGTTGTGAAGCCAATAAGAATGATTGTACAATTTTGTTTAATTTAAATAAGGACTTTTCATTTTTGTGGCACCAGTAAACAATAAGTGAGTGGTGTTAACCCGACATGAGCAGGCTGTTGTTTCTTTAGAAACTGTCTCACCTGTGGGATTTTAGTGTTGGCTTTGTGGCTGTTGTTTATATATAGGGTGCATTCTCTAAACTATGTTCTTGTTAACTAATTCTAAAATGTGTGAGAAAAGTGATCGTCGATTGACTCATGTCTACCCAGCTACAGGGAATGTTCACAGAACATTGGCTAACATTCTCTAAAAGTTCTCTCAAAGTTATCAGAAACATTCTTGCAGTAATGTTAGTAGAACGTTTTTAACATTTTATATATATATATATTTACAAAACTGTTCCTAGAACTTTCAAAATAACCTTTTTTAACATTTTTGTTACATAATGAAAAAATTACAGAAACATTCATACAACCTAAAATTGTTAGCTGTGTGTCAATACTCTTCATTATACAACAGGCAAAACATTTGAATGTGACATTCTCAGTAGCATGAAACTGTTGTAGCTTACCTGTGTCGTATCTGAATAGAACCATCTTATGTCTTGAGGAGCCATTAAGACATTACAAACACCACACACGTTCCCCAGAGAGCGGAATCAAAGGTGCACGAGTGCCCACTGAAACTCCTTTGCGAATTTACTCTATTTTTGCATATGTATGTGTATGGCTAACCCATAAACTCATGCAGCTGTGTTTCTGATGAGCTGTCACACCTGTGAGGTACTAGCCCTCTTTTAGTCGCCCCAGAGGACGCACTCCTTCTGGGAGGCCAAGGTCTATTTCTTTCATCAGCTCGCAATGAAGTCAGCTCCCTCTTGCTCAATGGCTCCTCGGGCATATGTCACAAGGAACCTGGAATATGAGGAGAAATCTTTCAATTAGCGCACAACGCTTCATTCCATTTTCAGCCCGCCACCCCCTCCCTAGACAATTAAAGCAGTCATCTTCAGTGACAGCTGGGTTCATCTCCTCGTCTTCTGAATAAGTTCACTATGCATGTTGTTAATGAGGCTCCTCATGGTGCTTGAGCAGGTACACAAGGAGTCAATCCTGACGGTTCAAAATCATCTCTCGCCGGGCTGCTCTGCTGTTTTATTCCATTTCGTGGAAGGTTCAGCGGATAATAATTTGAAGTCATTTTTGACAGTCTATGGTTTTCTCTTCCCTGGCGCTTATGAAACACATAAAATGGAAGAGGGGGGAGTACATATACGTGTGGGGCCCCCTCCGTGTATGTGCTGTGCCCTGACAGTGTGTGGGGTTGAGTGCATATTTGTGCGTGACATTTTAGTATGTGTGTGTTTGCATGTGTCTGATGACAGAGGCATTGCCGGGGCCCCTATAGAACCACTGCCGGGCCCTATAGAACCTGCCCTTTCCACATGCATCAAGCATCTAGCTCTGACACTCCATCACCCTGAACTTTGACAGCCTCTAAATTGGAATCACGAGCCAAACCAAGAAGATATATCATTAACACACACACACAAACACACACAGAGAGCATATCATTTCATCTGTCTCCTATCTGCAGTGCACACACGCACATAAGTTTATAATTGAGCAAATGCATTTTTCTAGGAAATATAAAATATGAAATCTGTGCTATTCCGTTTTTTAACACATTTTTTTTGTGTATACATACTGGGTGTCATCTGTATTTTTCTCAGTTTTCTGTCTCCTCATTCACTCACACATGCCACTCTCGTTCACATGCAAAAAAATCAATACCTTACTCTGGAAAGATTCATATCAACATACAGTATATAAAGATTCATATTTCCTTTTATAGACTTACAGGCTGGGTTCCTACTGTACAGTATGCTTTTTAAACTGCTTATAATTTGTAAAATACAATATGTGGAACTGCGTGTGTTATGCAGCTAAGTAAACTACATTGTCCTCATTGTTTAATTGTTTAATTTATCCCATTTTGTACGTACAAATACAGTTTAAAACTGTTTTAAGCAGTCAGAAATGAGATTTCGTCAGATGTGCATGCATTGCATTGTAGGATACAATATTCCACATAATGTATTATCTAATTGTGTTCATAGATGGGTGGGGGGTTGTGGTCAGCGCTTTGGGAAATAAAACACTCATTCTTAAAGGTTCTTTCCTTGTCTTGCTTCCTTTTTCCTGCCTCTTGACATGTCACATTTTGGAATTCTGTTTTTCCAAGATAAATTCCAGGTTACATGGTGTTTATTCTCTCTATGTTAAATGAAACGGCTTACAACATCAAAGAGAGACACATCACACGCAAAAAAAAATGGAAAAGGACCATAATATGCTTTCTTTGATCTTCCGCTGCTAATAATTATCCCAGCGACATTCAGGAATTCAAAGTCAGATTTGGATTAATAAGACAACTGAATCCACCAAATGCAGAGACGCTCTTTAAGTGCTCATTTGAACCCATCAGCTCAGAGATAAACTTGATTATTGACTTTTATGCTTGGTGCATTTTTGTGGAACCAACATGAACAGCAGTTGTTTATCTCTGAGTGGAGGAGAGGTTAAGGAAGGACTGTGGCTTTATTAACATAGTAATGCAGTGAAACTGACTCCTGTGTATTAGCTGTAGATTGCCGTGACTAACAAACATATTCAAAAGATAAATGTTACCCTGACAACCATTTCACATTATAAGAACATTTCCCTAACGTTTCCATTAAGTAACAAAAACATTGAAATGTTATTTTGAAAAGTTCTAGGAATACGCAGAACATTTTTTTACACATTGTATTAACGCTATTGCTATAAGAACATTATTCAAGCATTTGTTAATTCTGTAACATTTTGTAGGATTGAAAGATTTTGGACAAATGAGATTTCACTATGGGCAGGGCTATTTTCGGAAGAAAATAAATGGACATCATTCATATGATGATCGTCATGTAACTTGCGTTTAGCTTACAGAATGCCAGTTTTAATTTTCCAGTTTTAAAGAGAACAATTGTCAATTTTAATTTGTTTTAACTCAATTTTAACAGTTTTAATTCAATTTTAACTCCTCTGACTCATTCGCTTAATTCATTTAACACAGAAATAAGAATTATCTATGTTACTATATTCAGCACGGTAATTAGATTGGCATCAAAGTTAGCTGTGAAAGATAATGTTGGTCTTCTCCTTTGGCAAGGAAATGAAAGCAGTCTTCACACAGACAAGCAAAACCTTTAGCCATGCAGGAAAAAAACTTCCTGGACGATCATAGTGATGCGATTGATTTGTGTTAGTTGGAGGGCTTAGTCAAATGTCTGGACCTACTGAGAACCCTTGTCTTAATCAGCACATTACAGTTAGTCTCTGGCTAAAGGAGAGTCTCTGTTTAGGCCCTCATTTTAGACAGTCAAGCAGAACTGAATAATGCTTTTCCTAATGCTTCTACTGCTCTGTTGGAGCCAATGAGAATCAATACACTTTTGAACATTTTTATTACTTAATAGAAATATTATAGGTATTTCAAGCTGGGTATAAGCCTGTTGCTCAACTGGTAGAGCATTGTGCTAGCACCACAAAGGTTGCAGGTTTGATTCCCTGGGAACACACATGCTGTTAAAATGTATGGCTTGAATGCATATGCGTAAATGTAAGCCATTATGAAGATTAGTGTCCCTACTTCTGTATTCTGTTTATTTTAAATCCATTTTTCCACTTTGCACAAAAAAGATTACAAAATAGATTTAGACTGTAATTTAATAGTGAATGTTACAGATGAGGATTTGCCTTCTCAATGGACCTATTTAAAACACAATAATAACGTTTTGTGTAATAATAGCTTGTTCCCAGCTTAACCACAGTCTCCACTCATTACCACAGTGGTAACCCCCACCCGAATAATTTCCCTTCAAATCTCACACAGCAGTCACAATATATTTTAACAGGTCTCCAGGTTACTCATTTTTCCCAAAACACACAGAATAATAATTCATTTTCTAAAATCGACTGTTCCTATCCAGTCACATGCAACGCATGCTGGGAGCAAAAAGTTGCTTGCCCAATCTTAGTAAGGTTTAGTTGGTTGCTTTTAGCCAATTCAGTTTGAATAGTTTAGTGAAAATAACACTAATAACAATTTCACTGACATTTGAATAGTGTACTTGCAACTAGTTAACTTAAGTACACAAGTTTTTGACAGAGTAGGCCTACTTAATTATTTTAAGGTAACCAATTTATTCACATTCTTTGAGCATACTCAGACTGGTGTAGTTTACAGTGTTGTTTACAGCTTGGGTATATTCCCATCTAACAGAACATTCTCAGAACATTAAAAAATCTTATAACTAAGCAGTAATGTTAATATGTAAGAAACTGGATGGTTTGAATGTTCCTAAAACATTGAATGTTCCTAAAACATTTTTGTTACTTAATAGAAACGTTCTTACAACCTAAAATGGTTTTAAACCACAAAAATGCACAAATTCATTGCAAAACCCCAAAATGAAGCACACAAGATGCTTTTAAAGAGAAAATCGGACCAGAAAGAGAGACAATGAGCTAGAGGAAATCCCCTGGTCAAAACTGAGTCATGATTTGTGTTCACATTGTAAGCTTTCCTGCTGTATTTATTTTCCTGTATGTTGGGGTAATGAGGTTGTGTGAGGGCATGCTGGTTTCATTATCTTGGTATGCGTATAGTGCACTTATAGAGACAGCCAAATGAAGCAATTCAAACCAGCGGCCAACCTTAAAGTGACGGAGACTGCAAAGGAAATGTCAATAGTCAGGCGAGAGGAGAATCTTGGCCAACCTGTTTGTAAAGAGGGCTTTTCTTTGCTGTGACTTCTGTAAGAAATGTCAGGAGAGAGGCCATGTGACATCTGCTTTATTAGCTCTATATTTAGATAATGTGATTCTGAAATCTAAAAGCTTTAATCAAATAACCATTA
This sequence comes from Chromobotia macracanthus, assembly GCA_036877525.1. Classification (NCBI taxonomy): domain Eukaryota; kingdom Metazoa; phylum Chordata; class Actinopteri; order Cypriniformes; family Botiidae; genus Chromobotia; species Chromobotia macracanthus. The sequence goes on along the minus strand of JAZGTH010000085.1, from coordinate 5,411,413 downwards.
GATTGAGGGTCATTCTAATATGCAGAGTTCAACGTTGGGAAACATCATCACCCGTATTAGGAGGGATTACCTGACATAACACAATAAAAAGAATAGCTCCCCTAAAAATTCATCATCAAATTCACAATCATTTACATCATTTCCACTCCCATTTGTTCTTTCTTCTTTGGAACATAAATAATGTATATATTTGTATGTTTGTGTGAACTCTTCTGTTAAAGAGGATTACAAATTTGTTGTTTTTTTTTTAACAGATCTTCTCAGATGACACATGCAGTCCTTCAGCAAACCTGGCTGCTCTCTGTGCTGTTCTCTAAATTATATTTGGTAATTATATAATTTAAAAACCTAAAATAAAAACTTAATCATTAAGTAAAAATAAACTGTAGTTGGTCAGATGCCCCATTATATGTGGACCAAAGTTTCCAGCTAACAATTTCAGGTTGTAAGAACATTTCTCTAACGTTTCCATTAAGTCATAAAAACATTAAAAATGTTCTTTTGAAGGTCTTAAGAACATACAATATTAATGTTACTGTTTGGTTATAGTAACGTTATTAAAAAATTCTGTAATGTTAACTTAAGAATAACATTTCTGATGTATCATATATAACGTTAAAAAAGTTCTACTAACATTACTGCAAGAGCATTTTTTAAAAACTTTAAGAGAACATTTAGAGAACTTCAGCCAATGTTCTGAGAATGTTCCCTGTTAGCTAGGCTCATGCTGAAATCTCCATGGATGGTTTTGTCTTTCAGTCCACATGAAATAGCTTGCCATGAATCGGACCCAAATAAAAGAAATTTGAAATTTAATGGAAATTTGATATTGGAAAAATAGCGAATTGTATTAAAAAAACTGCACACTGAGGGTTTCATTGTTTTTGGTTCACTCTGAACTACATCACAGCAGCCAATTGTTCACTCGATGCAAAACTGAACGTCCACCGGTTTAGACAGTTTGAACCGCACAGCATTGCTACATCAACAGAAATGTAAACACGGAGCTCTCCATGCGGTTTTGCCTTGATCGTTCCACATTTGATCATGTGAACCCAGAGAACACAGTAAAAAGGTTCCCTTGTTTTTTCCATTTAGCTCTGTTCCTGGTACTTAAATAGACCGTGTATTATCATAAATTAGACTGTGTGAATTTTTAAAAACCGCAGCATGTCGTAGTGAGGTTGACAAATAGTCAAGTCTGTGATTTAAAAACTGAGAATGATGGACCGCCGGCATGAGCAGAGACAGCAGGAGGTCACTGGCAAATGGGAAATTCAGCAAACAGCACAGAGGCCGGTGTTGTTATAATGAAACCGAAGGACAACAGCCATTTTCTTTCATTATGTCTGCTGTATTCTCCACAAGCAAGTGTGGGTGAACTGTACAAAGCTTTGATAAATTCAGAGGTGTTGGTCCAAATACATAAACATGAAAATGAAAATTTGTAAGTATGAAAACAGTAACTGCCCCGCACAAGTGCCATCGATGCGGTTCCTTGCATAGTGATTGTGTGTGTGTGTTAGCGTTCATGTGGGGCGAACCTTATTACCATTGTGCCTTCACATTCAATGTTATTTCTTATTCTTTGAGTGGCGGACCAAGTACCCAAGCCTGTTTAGCCACAACACACTATAAATGTATACGGGCTGCTGGGCCGGGCGGTCGCCCACTGTGAGCCAGCTGTGATTTTTAGATTGCAATTCTCCAGCTGTGCCGCCCCGTCAAAATCTGCTCTTTGTTGTTGAAAAAAGCACACATCCATGAAAATAGAGCAGAGCAGACCCCTAAGAGAGAGGACAAAGACAAACCAGTTCAAAGTTTGGGCCAGAGAATAAGAGAGATGTTCAGCCTTTCACACCCCCTTTTTCTGTTTGTGTGTGTGTGTATACGAGTGTGAGGGATTACCACACTCGAAACAAAATGGCTTCTCTCTGTGTCTCACCTTCACAAGACTCGCAGCGCACCACTAACCAGATTGTTAAAGCATTTGTAGTGAATGCTCAAGAGATGACCTTTGGGGCCAGTAATCGATACTAGGGTATTTTGCACGTTCAGCGGTGGCCTGTGAAGAAACAGGAGGGTGTTTCTGCTGGCCCGAAGGTCTGAGGAATGAAGAGGTTGGGGTAAGTGGAGATACAAGAGGTGTAGAGAGACTGATTTCATTCAGCGTGCCTTTTAGGTAAAATCAATAATGATCTATTCATTGAGTGTCTTCCACACGATGTGGGCTGCCTTTTCCAATAATACCTGACAAAGAGCAGGAGGCCTCTAAACACAGACCAAGTCAAGCTGTAATGAAACCTGTTCTCACAGGTCCTTAACTAAGGCCGATATTAGCTTTGTGTAGACGGCTGTGCTCCAGTGCTCAGGGCTGACCCGGGCCCTTGGGGAGCCTTGGGAGTCATACTGACTCAATTCAGTGCTTACTCACAGTGACTCAGCTTGGAGAGTGCAACCAGTTAAGCATGACACATTTAAGATTAACCTGACCTTATTCACTGCTTCCAAGTATTGACTGTTAAAGTCTCACTTCATTTGGAGTTGTGCACCAAATAATAAAGTTAGAGGCTTGTTCTCTGGCCTCTGCTGTTGGGCCTTTTCTTTGGTTTGTCAGATGAACAGCCAACAGCCATTTTCTTTCATTATGTCTGCTGTATCCCCCACAGCCAAGTGTGGGTGAACCTTACAAAGCTTTGATAAATTCAAAGGTGTTAATACAAATACATAAACATGAAAATTTGTAAGCATGAAAACAGTAACTGACCTGCACAAGTGCCATCAATGTGGTTTCTTACATAGTAGTTGTGTCGTAAAACGTTTTGGGAAACATTTTACATTTTCATGTTACTTATTAGAAATGTTACGGAAACATTTTTACAACCTAAAATTGTTAGCTGGTAACAATTTAGATAAGATAAGCTATCAAAGCTATGTAGCAATTTAAAGTTTATTAAATCATCATAATGCTCGTTCTGTCCAGTCTTGCCTTGTGCTCAATTAAACATAATATGCAGACAGAATTAAGGTTCTTTACTGGTTCAGTTTCTCAGTGGTTTTCTCATTTCTGGAACTGGCCCTCCAGACCACCTGGTTTAAATTTGACGATTTTATTACACCTCCAGTCAGCCCAGTTTGTGCCTGTATTATTTTAATTGTTTCACTTAGATGGTGTATTACATAAATATTTAAGTTTAAATGTAGAGTGATATGAGTTTTAAGACTCTTCAAGCCCACCAGCTCTTTTCTTAAACTGTGTGGCTCTGTTTTAAAACTAATTCATGCAATGAGTGAGGTTACACACACAAACACACACACAACAGAATGTTACTGTGGTTTATAACTAAATGTGGTGGCTTTTGGCTACATCTGAGAAACGTTGGTGCTTTTTAGGAGAAAGTATAAATTAAACACAATTGCAAATCCTAATTTTAAGATTGATTGTAGTCTTCTATCTTTTAATTTAATTGTAGGAGGTCTTTAAGATGATAGTGTAATAACAAATATACAGTTGAAGTCAATGGGTGCCAGTATTGTTTGGTTACCAACGTACTTCAAAACTTCATCTTTTGTGTTTCTCAGGTTTGGTGCAACATAAGGGTGAGTAAATGATAGAAGAGTTATTATTATTGTAAGTTTTAGGATCAAAATGTCCAGTTTTATAGATGCTGTATTAACATTTTTGCTTGGTCAACTTATTCAAATGTTTTTTAATTCAGTAATGTTTTTAAAACGTTCCAGTAACTACTTAAGAATAATGTTTTATATATATATATATTATATATAGCATTAGAGAAACGTTCTACTGCAGGAACTTTTTGAAAGCTAAGAGAACTTTTAGAAAACGGTAACAAACATTCTGAGAATGTTTCCTATTACCTTGAAACAACCTCTTCCAGTCTGTGACAATCTAACTGTGTTTAACACCTGCAATTTGTCTTTTGAAATGAGTGAAAAAACACCCCTGTCGAGTTAATATCAGCCGCAAAGAACATTTTTTTCTCTTTGGCAGAAACTATTTTAGATTCTCTTTTGATGACGAGCCTTTCAGAGAGAGTTCATGGAAAACATTTATCTAGATGATTAGAACAGAAACCTTCTACAGGTTATGCTTAAACACTCTCAATGAGTCTTACCTTGTTCTTATAGGCCTAAAGGCAACACCTGAAGTTTTTTTATTGGGTGTCTGAATAATTTCACAATTTAAAATAGGTCACAGGGTGTGATTTTTGTGGCGAGTTAACATAAGCGGTTTGAAGATTTTTCATCATTTTTTACGCAAACTGCTGGTGTTCAAAACAGCACCTCAGGAGTCTATAAGGACTGGTTTGATTTTGTTATGAATGACTTTAAATGTACAGCTAACATGTTGGCTAATGTTCTCAGTTATCATAAAGTTCTTGCAGTGCAGTAGAGCGTTATTCTAACGTTATATATCATATAATTCAAAAACATTATTCTTAAGTAGTTACTGGAACGTCTTATAAATGTTACGAAAATGTTAAAAAAAATGTTTAAATAACATTCTTATAACCAAGCAATAACGTTAATAGGACATCTAAAAAACTGGACATTTTTAATGTTTTTGTTACTTAATGGAAAAGTTACGGAAACATTCATACAATCTAAAATTGTGAGCTGCGTGTAGGTACTGCTAGGCTGTTTCTGTCTGGTCACCTTCTATATGAAAATCATTTCATTTGCAGAAGGTGCCAGTAATAACTGTTGGTGACATATCAAACACAATAACACTTAGACAAAAGTGTGAATGCTGGAAAAGCTTTTGATATTGTGCCAATATCAAATGTGGATACCAAATGTGGTTTATCTGGACTGTTCTGACCTCTGAGCTTCTCTCACTACATTGCATTGAAAATGGAGAGGGAAACGAAGGCAAAGCCTGTTTCTTTCTCACCTCCAACCACTTAACTACCTCATGTTTGGTTATGCTAGTCATATTTTATGCAGGACCACCTAACAATTTTAGGTTGTAAGAATGTTTCCTAAACATTTACATTGGGTAACAAAGATGTTAAAAACGTTATTTTGAACGTTTTAGTAGCGTTCAAAACATCCAGTTTTTTAGATGTTATATTAAAGTTATTGCTTGTTTTTAAGACCATTATTCAAACATTTGTTAATTCTGTAATGTTTTTAGAATGTTCCAGTAACTACTTAAGAATAACATTTTTGATATATAATGTTAGAAAAACTTTCTACTAATATTACTGCAAGAACCTTAACTTACATAACTTATTTTCAGATAACTTTCTGATAATGTTCTGAGAATGTTCCCTGTTAGCTTGGATATCTATATTTGATGTATTAATGCACTGTCAGTTGCTCTGGGGAGAGAAAAATTATTTCATATAGCTATGAAAGAGAGCGAGCTTCACTCTGATTAGTGTCACACACTGCAGTTTAGAGAAATAACTACCCCAGTTAACATAACCAGGAGATGATCTGGATACGTATGGCTGGTAAGGGCCCCTTGATGGCCTCATTGGGGGGGGATGGGGGCTCTACAATAGGATCCTCACGTTGTTAAACTCTGGGAGACCCACAATTCCTAATAATTAGAGCAATCAATAATACACTTGCAGTACATGACCCTATGTGTGTGTGTATGTCTGTCTGTCTAGCTGAGGTCAGTCAATCTGAAAAATAACCATGACAGGATGATTAGGGCTAAGGCTTAAAGGGGACGGTTTTGTTTATTTTGCTGGCTATTGTACCTTGTGTTAAATCCTACACTAAAAATGCACTGGTATGTAGGAAACTGGTTGGCTGGGGCAGCGGTCAAATATACTGTATGATTTAGAGGTCATTATACAAATATATTTGACTGTCTATAGCCCTGATTGACCAATCAAAGTGTTCCAATAGGGTAATATAATACATATTCAGCTAACAATCTTAGGTTTTATTAATGTCATTGCTTTGTTATAAAAACGTTATTTAAACTTTAATTCTGTAACTTTTTATATGCATTTCTGTAACAAAAATACATAACAGAATACTGTACCAGAATTAAATTTGTTTTTTAAAATGCTCCACTAACAACTTAAGAAAAATGTTTTTAATATATGATATATAATGTTAAAAAACCTTCCACTAACATTACTGCAAGAACGTTTTTATAACTTTGTTCTCACAACATCAGCTAATGTTCTCTGAACGTTTTCTCATTCACTGTTAGCCGGTTATGCCTACATGTATATTTATGAATCTCTTTAGCCTCTTAATTCTCAGTGGAGGTTTCAGCCTTTGATGCAAAAAAGAACCTGTTTAGGTGTTTTATAAAAATATGCCATTTATGAGACCAGAAAGATTTGTTTCTTTGCCCATTTGAAATGGAAAGCAAAGAGAGGAAGGAGAGAAAACAGAAGAGAGAAAGCGTGTTTAATGAAAGGCAAAAATGAAGGCAGTGTGTTGGTGGGACACCATTATAGCCTCAGGCGACCTGATGAAGTGCTTGGCTTATTAACATCCATTTTAGAAAACGTGTGGTCTAGCGTACACAATCTGTTGTGAGATACCAATGCCACAGCCAAGCTGTGACCAGACCTTTACAACACAAGCTTGCTGGATCTTAATGAGCTTGGCCTTGACACACACACACATAAATTGGCCTCTGTCTTTGCCTCTATCTCTCTCATAGACAGAGGTTTATTGCTCTCACTATATAGGATTACTACATGGTCAAAGCTTTCAAGCAGTGCATGTGTTGTAAAATTGGTGAAATTAACAACAATGGCTACATTTCAATAAAAAGAAGAACAATACCAAGCTAGTTAAAGTCAAGTTCAGATATTGTAGTTGTATATTGTAGGCAATAGATGACTTCAGAGCTATGAATTTGAATATGACACGCTTATTACAGATCTATCGTAATTCCTCAGGTTACGGCTTGCTGATAGAGTATTAGTACAGCTAACAATTTTAGGTTGCAAGAATATTTCCTTAACTTTTCCATTAGGTAACAAAAACATTCTAAGCGTTATTTTGAATGCTTTAGAAATGTTTAAAATGTTCAGTTTCTTAGACGTTGTGTTACAGTAGTGCTTGGTTATAAGAAGGCTATTTAAACATTTTTTAATTCTGTAATGTTTTTAAAACGTTCCACTAACTACTTAGTATTAACCACCCCATCCACTTCTGCTCAACCTTCAGTGCTTTTCCTTACAATGACTAGACAGATGAACCACAAGATCTACAGAGCTGTAGAGAACAAGAGGGTCAGTCTGCACTATCAATTCTGCTGGAAGAAGAAAAAAGTAAAAAGCAGGAGTCCAGAGTGTACTTGAGTGTGAAATCACATACTGATGTTCCCGATAGCTTCCTCTTCTCATGTACCAGAGTAAATTAAAACCTCCCTCGCTGTTCCCTCCAGTCAGATACAGATTACGATCCCATTTGAGAGCCCGTTTTTTTCTCCTGCAAGTGCTTTAGTCTGATCGCCCGCTTTGTTTATGCGGCAACAAATTGTCTTGCCTTCAAATGCCTCCTCCTCCACCTGCTTGTAGAGCATCTTTCAGAGATAGGCACACTCAATATGTATAATAACGCACATCTATCTGAAGATCTCCTGGTTCCTTTGAATCGTCCCTCAGCTAATCTAAGCTAGTCTTCTCAGTTCTTAGACCCTTTAGAGAATGAGATAATTGATGAGGGTCTAAGTATGTTTTTAATGCTGTGCTTTTTGAGAGAATCAGATTTTTGCATGCAGGCCTCAATGAAAGATGTACGCTCGCTGGAGAGGCACAAAGTGATTTCAATATCTGCAAGATGTTTTTAGATAGATTCAAGTTTGGCATTTAGCTTGTTAGCGTTTTTTTCTATTAGTTGCTGCTGTTAAGAGCATAACAGGGAAAAAGCTAACAGGGAACATTCTCAAAAAAGTTCTTCACTCTGTTACTTCTAAACACAGGTGAGCTTCAGATGTTGACGTATGTCATTAGGACTGATGATCAGGGTGAGGGAAGATGCATGTCAGTTCTCGAGCCTGTGAGCTCTTACAGTGTCTTCGATTCGCTCAGAAGCTGTCAGACCCACTTTAGCTCTGTATTATTTCCAATTTACTGTCATCTGAACAGAGTCTGCCCACAGTTGACTCTTTTAATTACTCTGTCTCTCTCTTCCCCTCACCTTTTGTTCTACCCATCTGTCTCTCTGTGTGTCTGTCTTTCAGTCCAGTTCAGTCCATCCCTCCATCTGTTCTGCAAAATTGTAACGTGAAAACATTTTATTCATACCCTGGTGCGTGATGGGAACCCCAGGACTCTCGAATTACCACGCAGGTAGTTAACACATAGAAATAAAACAAAGCAGAAATAGCAGCTCAGTTAACAATTTTAGGTTGTCATAACATTTCCCTAACATTAACGTTTAGAGAACATGATGTTCTGAGAACATCTAGCCCTCTCTTCACCTGACCCTTCCGAGACCTTACATCACATTCAGACATCCCACAGTAACCCACCTCAGGCATCAGTGACACACACGAGCAGTGTGCATGTGTCCAGCTGTGCAGAGCTTTTACCTAAACACACTGAGTCAGCAGCCGCATCCGTGTCTCAGTATAGGCTGATGGACTGCAGCATTTGTGTAGCTGTGCTGGCTCAGCCGTAACATGTGGAACAATTAAACTGTGATGAGAGATGTGCGTTCAAAAGTTCACATATAAAGGAAACATGTATAAGGCAAATGGTGTTCCTACAAATGGTGAAAAACTGGCCAGCCGGATGAGTGAAACATTCTCTCTGCATATTACAGACAAACACCACTGTGCTCCTAATTCAGAAGACATATCATGTATCACATAGCCCATCCCAGCTAACAGGGAACATTCTCAGAACGTTGGCTAACAAAAACATTCTTGCAGTAATGAAGTAAAACATTCTTTTAACGTTATATCATATATCAAAAACATTAAGTTATCAGTGGAAGGTTCTAAAACATTTTATAGAGATAAAAAACATTTGAGTAGCGTTCTTATAACCAAACAATATGGTTAGTGCAACAAGGTAAATACAACCACCTTTTAAACAACAAAATGTTTTTGCTGCATCCCATAACCTCTGCGCGCGGCTGGTTATGTATATCTGTGTTTGTGTGAGGTTGTTTGTATGTTAACTGGGCCTGTAAACAGCTCAATGGACAGACAGCTTACAAAATCTGGTCAGGGCTTTGAGAAGTGTTGTAGATTCAGATATGTAATGGTTCCAACAAGCTGCATGTGGTTCAAAGTGACTCCAGACAGAAGAGACAAATGAACTGTAGTACAATATCTCAATAAAGACATATTAAGTATATGGAACGTGCTTATCAGATTGTCTAACCTCTGGGTATCCTTCATTCTGTTTTACCATGAAGAGCTTGGGTAGGATTGTAAGGTCTTTTTTACTGCTTGTGCTTGTATTGTTTTATTGTTGTACTGGTATTGTTGTGTTTTTAGATTTACAGATTAAAAACTAAAACTGATCTAAATTTAACAGATTCAATTTAGATTAATTCTAAATTTCATTTTAAGTGGTCTTAGAGTTATTTATAGCAAAAAAATCTACATATAGACAAAAATAATGTTGCTAAGACTAATGGTCATTATTCCAAAACATTTGACTAACTTCATTTTGATAGAAATGTTGTATGAAAGCAATATCACATTTGCAGTAATACTGTTGTATTTAATATCAATACAATAGCATGATCACAGGCGTGAATGCTTAATTATTATTGGTGAGGTGGAACTGTCGTTCCATTTACAAATGTAAAGTTCTGATTCTGTTCTGGCTATAACTGGCTACACGCTTCCAAGCAGGTTTATTTCAAAACATTCATAAAGCAATTAAATCTCACCTTACACTTTATCAAGACACATAGAGGGAAGGTTTAATGAGGAATATTTCATCATTTCTCGTTTATGCAGCGTGAAGATGCGAAAAAGAGGCTGAGAAATGAAAGGAAACAGAGCATTTTTAATTATAATTGTTTTGATCTCAGCAAACATGTTCCTTATGGAATTACTGAGAGCAATAAAATATAATCTATGTTGCGTTCAGTGAACTGTTTATTCCAGTACAGCTTTATAGGACCTGATGGCAGTTGTTAGCCAGGGCTGCTAGCTGTCCAAATAAACTAAATACTGTTGGCCAATAAGACATACTGAGGCATGTTGAGGTTGGTCTCTAAACGTGCCTGTAAACCAGACTCACTGCGGTTACACTGATTAATGTCTACATGAATATAGCTACACTGGTCTCATGTAATAATGGCCCCCAGCTAACAATTTTAGGTTGTAGGAACGTTTCCCTGATGTTTACAGTAACTAATGAAAACGTTTTTAAATGTTATTTTGAAAGTTCTAGGAATGTTCGAAACGCCCAGTTTTTTAATGTTACTGTTTCCTACTAATGTTACTGCAAGAACTTTCTGATAACGGAGAGAACTTACAAATAACATTAGGCAACGTTCCGAGAACATTCCCTGATAGCTGGGCGTGAGTTTGTGGGCCTGTATCTGTGCTTATGTGGGTGCATTTAAAACAGAGCTGAGTGAGGCAGTACACAAGGAAAAATGGGAACAACATCCTTCTTGAGAAAGCCAAAGCTATATAATTATCACCACACACTGGATCAAGTTTCTCTTTAAAAAGCAACCAATTATTGTAATGTGTGCGGTTGAAAACAAATTCCTGAGAAGAGATGAATTTTCCCTATAAACAGGAATACTTTTCCAGTGCCAATCAGGAGAGGAGCAGTGTATTCCTGGATATCTTTGTCTGGTCTGGTTTGGCAACGTAAAATATCAGAATTACAGACATGTAACAGATTCAACTGAGAAATATAAAATATGTATCTTTAATTGGCCTAAATTAGACGCTACCAAAGTTGTATTAATGTATTTTATTTGCATTTAAGACGTGTAAATCTGGCATTAAGCACATATTACTTTGCTGTTGTTCGTTTAACTCATGCATGTCTTGCCTTTTTCATCCTGGCATTAATTAAACCTTTAATGTAGTCACAATAGCCACAAGTCGTCCAAATATGCCTTAAGAATTAAAAAGCAAGGAAAATATATAGAAAAATTACATAGAAAAACCCTGTTCCGAATGCTTACTAACCAACATAATATTTGCATATCCCTGCATGTAATTATAAATGAATTAGAAATATTAATTTTCAAACCGGATTAATGGTCTAAAGATAAAACAAAGGCCTAAAATAAAAACAAAGCAAATATATTTATAGCCTAATATAGCCAATTTCGTTGTGCAACATCGCACCCTACTGGTGATAGATAAAACTGCATGTTTATTCATGCTTTCAGTTGTGTCTATAGCAAAAGAAATGCAAAACCCCAAGGACATTCTGTTAAGTATTTAACAGAAGTGTGTTTACACTGACTGTTTCTTAAGTTAATAAAAGCTCAAGTGGGAAATTCTGAACTATAATATCAGTACTTACTGTGGTAGCATACAGATTGAAGCTTTCCAGTGGACCGACACAACACAGAGAAATCTAGAGGTACTAGCCTGAGAAGCAGCTGACCTTCAAATAATGGCCGTTTTTCATCTAAAACTCATCTTGCTCAATTGGCAATACTGAAAAGCCGAGCTTAACCCTTAAAAGTATAGCCATGTGCTTTTAATAGTTTCTCTGAAGACCGACGATGAAGAGAATCACAAAAAACGAACGAGGCAAACAATCAGAGACCTCGCCACGAGGCCCTGGCCATGAGAAGCATTTCAATCGCACACACATCTGAATTTTCTGCCCCGATCGGGGGGTAATAACATGAAATGCCCTTCAGTTTACTGAAAGTGAGATCTGGAGCTACAGCAATATATCTGGTCCATAAGTCACCAGCTGCCTCGTATTACACCATAGAGTTGCTCATAATTCGACATGGGAATATATTCTTTGGAGTTCCACAAGAGGACACATGATATGATTCGGTTTATTTGTGTTTTAAAAGAGGGCAGAGACAGCCATTTGTTATCTCTGTCAGTAGAAACCTGTTTATTAGCAGTTGTTATAGGTCACAGTAAACAGAGAGCTGAAAACGAGCTGAAAACTGATAATGTTTCTACATATAAGGCCATTAAGTCTTAATTGAAGGGATTTTAGGTTTCTCATACTGTTGAAAACATCAGACTGAATAGGTACAGATGAATAAATTAGATATTAATATTAAGGAAGACGAACTGAAGTCTGAGCTATAAAAAAATGGTTGAAATGGTTTATCTGTGGTGCATTTTTTTTCTTTGTTTGCCTCGGTTATTTATTGGATTTGTTTAGCTTTGTCTCCATACAAATTACAGTTATAATTCAGTGGATTACAAAGTCGCATTAAAAATGCTTACTGGATCAAGGGCCAGCATAATTTTAAATGCTTTTAATAATAAAGTGAATGACAAAAACAATAATTGTTACATCATTTTACTTTCAGATTTTGTTAGCAGCTGGTGCATTGGAGCGCGTGGAGTCTGCGACACCCTGTAAAATCTGACCCAGTATGAAGAATACGTGTCACTGTAATTGTGTTTATTGGGAGACGGCCCAGACACTGGTAATTACTTATTGTTATAGCTTGCATCGCTATATATCTGATTGATGTATCTTGGCTCCAGCTGACAGATAAATAAGAAAAATTATATTAAGCTGTAATAAATATGAATCATTTTGCAATCTGCCAGGAAAAAATTGTAACCTGTGAGGTGGAAGACTGCTTGTATGCAACAATGTATGCATTTGTGTGAGTGTGCAGCTTTGGTCATAGTTTTCAGAGTAATAATTCACAAGCAGTGTTGTTCTGCGTCTGTGTTTAAAACAAGAGAATCTGTGTTAATCTGCAGTTCATTATAAGAGTTAATGCAGAAGCTGTTTTTACAGTTTGATTTATAAAAGCTATTTTATTGGGAAAGCTAATAACCATGCTGTTGCTGAAATGTAATGAATTAACCACTGTATGTCACTTATTTCCAATATTCAAGTTTAGAAAATTCTAATTCAAAACTAAAAATGTCGCGCAATATTCAGCTTTGTTAAAAGACACTTGTCTATAATGTAAATTTACAATTCAAATTCATATCATTTTGTCATATTTCTGGCTTGTAGGTGGGTGTCTGAACACAGTTATGCGTTTTACACACCGACTATAATCTGTCTGTTCTGTGGAGGGAGACAGCCAAGAGTAGTTATCAGTTTTTCAGCTTTGTGTTGTGTCAGAGGAGAAACCGTGCTCTCTGATTGGACGATGAGCCTCCGCAGCCCCCCGCACGCACCCAATGAGATTGTAAACCCCCTTAAGCCCCCAAGCCACCCACCCCCAATTTCCATAACAGGACTTTAAACTTTTAAACCTTTAAAAAGAATCAGTGTGTATTTATATCATACAGTGCTGTGTTTTATTTTCATTTGATTATTCAGTCTCTTGAATGCTATACTGTTAAACAGACAGTATTGTATTGTATTGTACTGTACATTACTGTAATACTGTACAGTATTTTACAGTACAAAATACAATATAATACTGTCTAACAGTATAGCATTTAAGAAAGAGTTAAATGTATTATACTGTATTATACAGTATTATACTGTACAAAGTACAGTAACAATTAAACAGTGGAAGAACAAACTGGATTTGCAGAATGGAAATTTCACTGTAATTACAAGTCTAAGCTGACTGAATTGGGAATGTGTTTGTCAAAAGGGAATGGAAATCCACTGAGTTCAGGTAATTCACTGAATGCCATGTGTTGCCTTTGTAATTTCAGCACATTTTACACACAAGCTCAACTCACTATATCTGGATCTGAGGGAGGCAGCCAATGTGACGTCAGAGTCTCTGTCTGCACTCCAGCAGCGTTACATGCAGACACTGACGGAGGTCACGTTTAAACTGTTACGTATTACTGCACTGTTTAACTTTGGGTTAAAACACAAATTAGTTATTGAACAAACACATGACAGATCAGTGTTCCACATTGGTCTCCAAGGGTAGTCTTATAATCATGATTTGAGCTGGGGGTCCAGTTTTGTGAGAAATGTCCATCTGTAAACAGAAAGAAGATCCAGCTAATATATCACGTCTGTGTGCTGTATATCGTGCAGAGTTTGTAGCTTGTTCTTATAGAAGTTGTTTAGAATTTAAACTTAATAAATCTGCAAGGACCCTGAAATTTTATGTTTCAAACAGACATGGCAGCAGAGAAAACATTTTATTGGCACTGGTAACTGCGTATGGCTGCAACTGTGTATTGATAATTATATCTTACAACAAATATAAAACAAATATTATGTATACATGCTAAACTGGGACATTTACTTTGTACAATAAAACATGCCAAAACATTTCAAGTGCATAAGTAGGTTTTATTTACAGAAGAAATTCTAACTTGAGTCTGAATCAGCAGAATTACATAAATTCACATATTCAGATAAATTCACATTTTGTGTCATTCCTAGTTACAAGAGTCTGAATTTTAGTATTAAACAAAACTGACTGTGTAGTATAATGCTATGAAACAGAATATATACAGCATAGAAAGGACGGATATTTTCAAACAAATACTTCTCAATAATGAGATAAGCTGGATAAATGAGAGGTCAAGGCACTAAACGCTTTGTTCTTCAACTGCCTCATCCATTGATATTAATACAGTAAATTACAGTAAATGAATTTCAAAATAATTTGACTAGAAAACGGATGCATTGCAGTATCATTGCAAATCAAAACCTGAAGACTGCTTCCACTGGCAATAAAATGTGTAATATTATGAGTACAGTCGGATTAAAGAGATAAACATTGTGTCTACAGGGTAAGACATAATCTTACATCACTCTCGCTTGCCCAATCACGCGTCCCGTTTTATTCTTTACAAACCTTAACACATATAACCTTATCCATGAATATCTTAGTGGTTCAAAATAGAAACGACACAAACTGTGAACATGATCTCTGGTTTGATTTGTGTCCCTCTTCACAAATTGGCACCTGCAGGTGAAAAGACACTATTTGAAATATATAGTGAGAAATACCAATCAAATATACATTGGAACAATTACCTAGCTTAAAAAACAGATGTTTGTCACTGACTGAAACTGAAATTATGTAATATAATCCACTTTTTTCTCACCTTTGTTTCAAGTTCTCCGTCCACTTGGTCTGTCATTGTGATTAGAACTCCTCCTCGAATTAAAGTTCTGTTTGTTGGGTGCTGGCGCTCTGTGACAAGGCCCATTCTGGAGAACCGGAAAATTCATCATATGAAAATCCAACTTTGTCTAATACAAGACAACAGGAAACAAAAAAAAAACTCACCCACTGCCTCGGTTGTTCAGGGGGCCATTCAGACCAGTCAAAATTCCCTTCTGATTGGCCAGGATTCTCGTTCACATAGAAAAGCTCACTCTCTTGACTGGAAAGGAAGCAGTAATTCATGACATCATATGTTTGTTTTAATGATGCAGACACATAATTTGGCATTTGTTAAATATAGTAAATATGACTGATGATGATCAAGCTGCATACAAAGTTGACCTGCGTAGCAACGCAACATGCAAAACTGGTCTCTCAGGACAATGTTATCGAATACCCTTCAGTTCATACCTCTCAGGGGCCATTTGAGAAAAGCCGCTACCAGCTATGGTGATCTTCACGCCTTCCAGTCGCTGCTGTCTTCTCCTCTCCAGGTCATATCTGAGGTCACCAGGGCCAGGGTCAAGCTGCTGTCTCTAAAAAACAAACAATTCAAATTTGTATGTGCATCTGTATCTATTCAAAAGTAATTGGAAAACATTATCCTTGAGAAAAGATGAACTTACAGGCTCTGCACCTATCTTGCAGAAAATCTGTGTTTCTGATAAAGTCATTCCAAATTGCCTATGATAAAACAAAAATGAAACAAAGTTGTTTTGAAATACCACTTTGACAATACCTTATAGTTACCGTATAACTACATAAATCGTAATACACACTCTGAACACAACTAGATTAAATATACAACTGGGGGAAAAACTGCAGCCACAATTCTATGGTGTTTTGGGTGGTTGCCAGGGTGTTGCTATGCGAATGCTGAGGCGTTCCAAATAGGTTTTGCTGTGTTGCATGCGTACTTATTTATGACTGGTCCAACACGTTGCCTCTCCTCATCCTCTTCCTTAAACTCATCCTGAAGTGAGTAATACTGTTCATTTGCAAATCGTTCATTGAGTGTGATGCCTTGACCCCTAAAGTAATTTTCTGTTAAACAAAACAAACAATTATTCTATTTTTAAAACAGCTTTTTCTAGAACACAAAATATGCTACCAAAGTAACTTGGTTCCTGACCTTTGACCTGATGCACAAGCGTGATGATCTCTTGTGCAAATGTCCCAGAATGCACCGCTGATTCCCTGTACGTTCCCGAATGTTCCAGCATAGGCAGGAAATCAAGACGCTGTCGACCAACATTAACTAAATCCAGTGATAACTGCCTATCTGAGGAATATCCTAAATGGCTGAAAAGGAGATTACATGATATGAACAATATTACAGTTTTCAAATTCCCCATTTAAAAGTCCAAGTAATGACACGATTGATTATTCTATAAAAATGTAATGTTTACTTGACCCTGTTGGAATAAAATTAGGTACAAAGATTTGATTGATATTATTAACATATTAACAACCCTAAATTAAATAACAAAAATTATAATAGTATTGTCACTTAACTGCAATGTTTATGATTAAAAGCAAAAAATAAATAACCAGCACACTTACAAAAAACATAAGACATCTCCTCAAGGAAAATGAAAGGTGCCTTTGTGCGGAAAACGACTCATTTTTTGTCACCCAATCAATCCAAAGTAAATGCACAAAACTAAAACTCAAAATACTTAAGTTTGTTAGATACTTAAGCAATTAGAATTTCTATAATAATAATGATAATAATTTGGAAGTTTAGTGACAAAAAAGGTTGAATCACGTTCGCTGCTAGCTTACGTACCACGTTGCTATATAAATATTATAACAACAAACAAAATATGGCAGGTCAAAGTTCATGCCTCTCTTCTCACTGTCTTTGAGTGTTGTCATCCGTCAGTGAGGACACAGCAGCAAAATCTTCATTTGTTCCTGACTGCCAACACATGGTATAGTTTGGCGATCAGACCATCTTAACCAGAATGCTCCGACCAATGAAAAGTACTTGCAGGGCAAAATACTGATTGGAAATAAATTTCTGAGACAAGCATGAGCTTGGTGAGAAAATCTCTTAAGACAAGCATGAGATGATTTGAACCTCATAATCAATTCAACATAGTGAGTTTTCCCAATGGTTTTCCAGACACGATTCCACAATTCAACAGCTCAGAGGATGTGCAGGGTGTTGATATCTTCCACAGGGCCACACCTCTTTGCTGAATGAAATTATGCACAATCCTTAATGCTCATCTAAGATCCCGGACGTTCTCTTGGCATATGGCAAACCTGTGTTATGCATTTAGAATACATGCTTTTCTGTTCCAACAGATCCAACAATCAGAAGATCTTTTCAAATACAGACTTTAAACTTGAACTCCATATTCATGTCTTCCATGTTCTTCTTTGCTGCTTTGCTTGCTGCTCCCAATCCTTTAATTTTTTGCTATGAGTGCATTAACTACCTTGGTGAGTCTTGCAGGTGACTGTAACAGCCAATGACACATCTTCACAATACAGCCACTTCTGCCAAACTTTCAATATTTTGAAGCAGGATGTGCTGCAGGTAGAGCACTATGTTAGCAGCGCAAAGGTGGTGGGTTCGATTCCCGGGAAACATGTACTGATAAATTGTATACCTTAAACACACTGCAAGTTGCTTTGGATAAAACCATCTGTGAAATCATAAATGCAAATGAAATGCTTGATGACGCTGTAAATGAATGGAGGTCGAAGTCAAATCTGTGCCTGTGTGGCATTTACACAAAAATTATTTTCCAATGCAAAATGTATTGACATGATGGTACAGGCCCAAAATCGACAATGAAATTCAGGAGAATCCATGGAACTTTCAGAAGTGACATCTGTTCACACCTAGATCAAGGTCCACATTCCAGCCATTCATCCAAACGTTTTTATGTTCCCATTTCCAGATACAACGTGAATTTGCCCATGGCTTTCTGCCTCCTTTTTATACTTGTAAACACCCACACTTTTTGCCCAATGGGGAAGCCATCTGTAGGGAATAACAGCCAGTCTGAAGACTCTGGACATGGCAAACATGTGAAGAGCTCCTTGAATTCATTTGTAAATCAAAGCCAAAAACCAAAACCACTTCAATAATGCTGAAAGTATTCTTCAAGACAGGCTGTTGACAAATTCATGAGTTGGTGACTTACCTTCAGTCAGTCCAGCTCTGAAAGGGACAATCAGGGCTTAAACCCTTCGCGAACTGGTATTTTGGTGGAGACATCATCTTAAAGAGCACAAAAAACAGACAGCACAGGAACTGAATGTTTTGCCTTGTTAACTGGTGAAGCCACCTTCATGTCCTCCTCTAAACAATCTGAGATCCATGTCAGATTTCATCCATCCAATGATTTCATCCATCCAACATCCAATGATTCATTGTTATTCAGTAACTGTCCAAATGTAAAGTGAAAGTAAAAGCCAATTCAAATGTCCTCTCCAGAAAATCTGCTTTCACGTTTGACTGACAACAAAATACAGAAGATCCAATCCCCAGATCAAGGAAAATAATACACTGTATTCTGCACCAACATCTTCAACAACATTGATTCTGACATCATCTGTGATTTCAAAGTGTAGGTGCTTCATAAGTCTTCTGAAAACCTTGGGTTTGATCACTTACAGTGGAACCTTCAAAGCAGTGCTTCTTCAACTGGTATTGTAGCCATGGATCATGTATATCTTGAAGTCATCCAGGTTCTTCATAGTTCAGAGCTTGGCTGGTGCCTTTCACACCCAAAAGACTTGACACAGATTAGAAATGTGAGATTTATCCTCATTCCAATACCTTCTGCTTTGGGTAGTATGGGTTAGTTATTTAAATGAATCCACAAGGAATTAACCAAACTTTAGAGGATATATCCATTTTCACACAGTGAAAATCTTTCAAAGCTTTTCCAAAGGCAGTGCAGGACATTGTGGTATAGGATATGCCTGGACTGAAATAAAATGACAACCATTCATGCAGATATATAACTTGCCCATCTTCGCAGTAGTTATCCTAGTTTGATCTTCAACACTCATGTGCATTATAATATATATACATGGTGTACCTCCATGGCTGTTAATCTTCATTGGGTTTTCTGGATGCATTGGTACCATTTCTTGATTCTTCTCAAAATCCACAGGATGTTGTTCATCAGGTCTTCATGGTGTACAGATAGCAGACAGAAAGAGGCATGAACTTTTGACCATAACCAAAATTCGTTCAGCAATGATACTATACCTGCTTTGCCCGACGGGGCGACTCATGTCCACCTTGATCTTGAGGGTCTCCTGTTCACCGAAATCCATCTTAAAACCAGCCTTAGTTTTCGGATTTCTTTGATACTGAGCCTCCTCATGTTCCATCCTCCTCCCATTATTCCCTTGAGATCTCTCATCTTCCCATCTATGGTCTCTTTCTCTGTGACGCCGGTCTGTTCGCAAATCAACGTCATCCAACTGCATTTCCCGTTGTCCTTCTGAACTTCTTGAATGTGTCTCCATTCTAGAATGATCCATCTGTCTTGATCTGTCTCTCACCTGATTTTCTCTTCCATACGATGAGTACTGCTTTCTTGAATCTTCTCGGACATTACTGCTTGATGCTCTGTTGTGTCTACCCTGTAAGGTATGTGGACGATGTTCATCCCTTCTATCTCGATTAGGTTCCCGGTTTCTTGGGGGCTCAGTTCTCCTAGGTGGATCCCTGCTCCTTGAACGACCATCCATTCTCTGAGGATCTTGGGTTCTCTGCTGACGTTTTGAAATTCCGTGATCGTGTTCCACAATGACAGGTGCACGACGTGGGCTGAAGCTCCTGTGATCTTCACTGTACTCATCCTGCCGACCCAAATCTGTAAACCTTTCCGAAGATAGGTGACGTTCCCTATAATCTGACTTTGATGACCTGTTTTAAGAAAGCAAGTAACATTTGTCTACGATTAGAATGACAGTAACATCTAGAAACTAACAAAAATTTTACACAACACTACAATTATCAGGAAGTTTAATGCATGTAAAAAAATTATGATATATATTATATGACAGTGACAGGTAACAAATAAAAACGTTTAAAAAACTATTATTAAGAAAGCTAAAAAGTTTCAGAAAACAAAACAAATGTAACAAAGACGAAATTTACAAAGTTACTAACTGCAAAGTGCTAAACTGTTTACAGCGTAACCAGGACCAACAAACTAAAATTTAATTGAAACATTTGAATCCATCACAGAAGAGTGATGGAGTGATGGAATCCTCTCTTCTTCTCTTCATTTCTTTCCATCCACGATATCAGATGTATGAAGCGTGTTTGATTATTCTTGTACCTCTCTAAAAAGGAGCCTATTTCACGATGGCCGTGTTCTTCATTATGAAACCCATATGCCATCTGGTCATATCGTCTTGCTTCTGATTGTCTTGGATAAGACCTCTCTCTTGATTCTCTGGGGTTCTGCTCTTGTCTGCCCAGATTATCAGAGTCATCTTTCCTGTTCCAGCTTTGTGATCCCGGCATCCCATAATGCTCATCCATATAAAAACGTGCACGATCGGGGGAAGGTAACCTCTCCCTGGGTAGCCTACTTGGGGAAGAGGGTGGTCTTTCTTCTTCCCCCTTTACGGAGTATCTGGTCACAGATGAAAACCCACGTTTTTTAGCATGCTTTATTGCATCAATAAATGTGGCCCAGTGGTCAACAGTTAGCTCTCCTTGATATGAATCTCTGTTCCACTGTGTGCTGCTTTCTGCTTTGTTGTCATATTCAGTGTTTCTCCAAGTATCAGACTGTTCTGATAAATGTGTCTGGCCATCAAAGTGTCCATCTGCTCTTCTACCATGAAGGGTTGGAATTCTGTTGATATTCAAGAGTTTTGAAAAGCTGTTAATAACCAAACCAGGACCTGACAACTTAATTCATAGATTTTAAGGTGTTAAGCCAACTGAAAATGGCTGGTTTGGCTGAAATACCTTGAATATAACGGAGATCTCGATCGCGGACGTGACATTGTCCCCTTTAAAAACAAGAAACTGTTAGCGTGAGACCAAATTTATGCAACTGAGGTCTCCGTTACGAAAATGTACAGCAGTTTTTTTTGCATAGCAACCATCATGTATCCTGTGTGCACTTCTTCAATTACTTTCCTCACTCTCTGAACAAATATTTATTATTCTGTGAACACAAATTTTCCAATAAAATGGCCATAAACACCGCCTAAGCAGAAATGATAAAAGACTAAGCAAAATGCTGTTTGAAACCATTTTAGCTGGAGAATAACACAGAGCAAATCATACCACAAGGTATGTAAAAGTCACACAAATAATTCACTGTATTCATACGGTTAGTGTTATTACAGCTAAACTATTACAAAATGGTATCAGAACTGCAAAAAATATATACTTGATTATACTCACACGTAATGCTTATATGAATCAAAACGATGCCAGACAGAAAGTCACTTATATTAATAATTAGGCTTCAGAGATACCGTTTACAAGGCCTACGCAGCAAGCAGACAACGTAAGATAGGTCGTATTTAAAGAACATGTAGTAACAAATACACATTTTAAAGAGATAAAATATGCAAACGCAATTTATACAATAAAAGTGATGTTAAAATACCGTTGTATTGGTTTGCGTTAGCTGCACATACCCGCGCTACGGTTTCCACACACTGCAAGATAATGCGTCCACCAAAATACCAGTTTCTCTCAAAACAAAGTTCACACTGTCACTGCTCGACTGAACGGCTGTCAAAATCGACACGAAGAATAAAAAAAATGAATGAATTATTAATTTTATTATGCCACACGTCCAATCCGACAGAGCGATCCGCACCGACTACCGAACCGGAAGAGAATCGCAATGTGTTTTTCTTCGCGTACAGCAGCCGCGCCACCAAATGCGCAACTGTGCGCGCTACTGCCCCCTACAGGCGCAGTGTGGTATGGCAGGTCGTACACATTTATTAAATCTATCGAGATCATAACACATTTTTACATTTATAAATATGAAAGTGTAAATGGAGGCAATAAACTACACTGTGATTATGCATACAGGACTATATGCTGCGGTACAAAAAGACTGTAAATAATACATCTAAGTTAATATAAATAATGTTGAAGGTTAAGCACAGATAAATGTGACCTTTGCTGTAAAATCCAGGCCAAAGTCTTAATATCAAAGTTTGATTTCAGCCTTTCACGTGTGCTTAGTCAATATTAAACATATCAAGGTTATATTTTCATAGACTGTTCTTCACAATATGCAGAAAACAGTAAACCACAAAATAACCAGCTGGGTTTTCACAGAGTCACAAATTAATAACGCTTTTTCTGCTTTATCTTTGAAAACGAATGCATATTTTTTCACAGTAACGTTTTGGTATATTTGGCATATATTAGAAATATTTCAATATTTCAATTCAAATATTATATTTATTATATATGGCTATACGAACATGGATATACCCCATCATCACATTATATATTAAATGTAAGTTTAGAATGAATTCTGAATGAAAACTTTACTGTATTACTTATAATGCCAATATTGTATTTTAAAACCACATTCATATTTTTCAGCTTGTAAAACACTTAATATTTTTGTGTTTAGTTAACTTAACCTGCAGATCCAAATTGCAACCCTTTCATGGAATGACTCCAGCTCAGGTTATGATACATGTTTTATTGTTATGTTTACAGCTCAAGGTTCTCAAAACAGCTGATTCACTGATTCATGCACCTTTTCTTAAATGGCATTTTGAAGTGCTGTATTCCAGTATCACCCCGACACCCTCTGTTTAATCTAAAATGTGATCAACATCCAAAGTTTGTGATAGATCCTAAACCAGGTCCTGAATCAATCCAGTGCATCACATCAGCTTTACAACAGCATCATAGTACATGCCATTGATAACACAGCCAAACATCAGTATGAACATTGTAAATCAAACGAATTGAGCTTACATGCAACACTCACCAGCACCTGAGTATACAAGATGATAAACAGAGTCATTTTTCTCCACAAGATCAGCAGATAGGATTATGACTGACAGCATGTACAGATCTATTGAAACCTGTACAGCAGAGTTGCTGAAAAAACGTTATTTGTGTTACTGTATTTGATTTTACGGTTACTTAACTTTCTGCACAGAGCGTTGTGCAGTGATGTTATATCTACTTTATAGTGATTAAAACAATACGCAAATAGCCCATGAAGAATTAAAAGCATTATATTATGTAAACACAAAGAAGTGCTGTACTTTAATTTCCATTTTAAAGTTTTACACTCTAAATTACATCAGTACAGGCTTTATTGTGTACATCACCGCAACATCTATTTGATTTTGACTAATATTACAATGGTGCCAGTTTAACAGTGTCATTATGGATAAATTTCACACTTTACATCTGTACTAAATATTTATATCCACTTTCAGACTACAAAGCATGGATTGCTCGGACATCTCAAAGGAAGTCATCAATTTACACTATATACTGTTTGCAAACCCCAGTCATACAATACGGCATAATTAGAAGACAAATCACATGGCTGATTGGTTTGCTGGTCGTGTTTGCAACCCAAAATAAAAGTACTTACACAACGGAGCTGCTACATTTGTCATGGTGTATCACTCATTAATGCTACAGGTGTTTAAGACAGAATAAAGAAGACCACTAAGACTGCGCTCATACAGTTGCTTGTCTGGTGAAACTACAGTAAAATCATGTGAAGTATATATCTACGAGAAGCAGGCAAAACCTTTTTTTATGTGTAGGAAATGTGTTCTCCTGTTTAGAAGATGTTGAGGAAGAGGAGCAATCTTATCAAGAAGCTTTACAGAGCTTGGATGGAGGCACACAGTGTTGGTTTCATCTTTCAAGTCTACTTCAAGCCATCGATTCAGTCCAGCCACAATCTTCCATAGTGTCTGAAATAAAAAAGACCATAACAATCAAATATGATGCATTTTGCCTTTGTTTACACAGCACATAAATCCATTTTTAGCTAATCTAATTCAGATGATGTAATTAGATGCATTTGATAAGACAGTGTAGTCATTTTTTGGTATATCTAAATTGGTTGCCATAGTAACAACATCAGACAGTCGTGAGATATAAGAGGAAAGGTGTCGTTGTGGAAATAAAGAATGAAAAACCTTTATTTCATCAAATATATTATATATTAATCATATTTTAAACCACATGTAAATGTGGTCTGGATTGGATTTATAAATATCTGATTTCATTAGAGCTGGACTAAAGAACCAAGTACCCACATTTCTGGTATGAATTCCTGCCATTGTTTTCTGTCTTTTATTTTTCCGTTCAGGCTACATTCAATAAGTTTTAAATCTGATTTTAAGGCAGTAATTTGGATTTGAGTCAAATGCCCCAAAAATAAGATTTCTGCAGCCTGTGTGAAGTGACATGCAAGTCAAGTATGATGACCCAAACTCTGAATTTGTCCTCTGCATCTAACCCATCTTCTTAGTGCACATTGGAGTAGTGAGCTGTGAGCCGTTTTGCAAGAACAACTCTCTAACCAGTAGGTCACAACTGCCCAGCTGTGTGACTTACAAGTACTACATTTCTAAGGTTGAACAAGTCTGTAGTTTATAATAATTATCTTATACCTAGATGTTAAGCTTGTCTGAGGTTGGTCTGAGATTCTGATAAAGCGATGAGTCAATAGCAGCGCTGCTGCAGTCCTGGATCAGGTTCTTGTTGCAGTCGCCTTTGGGATGTGAGACCTGCCCAGTCAGAAGCAGGATGTCACCCAAAGCCACAGAACTCATGCTGGAATATTCTGCCACGGAGAGGAGCTCATCTCTGGAGACTGGGCTGCCAGGAGAAAGATTTCAGCGTATTTCAGGGACTTCCAGCATTTTATTAATGTAGTAAGTGTGCTTATGATCTCATACCCAGCTAACAATTTTAGGTTGTAAAAATGTTTCTGTAACGTTTCCATTTAGTTAAAAAAAACATTTAAAATGTTATTTTGAAAGTTTTAAGAATGTTCAAAATGTCAAGTTTTTTTAGACGTTGTATTTACATTATTGCTTGGTCATAAGAACGTTATTTAAACATTTCACATATAATGTTAGAAAACGTTCTACTAAAGTTACTGCAAGAACATTTTTGATAATATGAGAACTTTTAGTGAATGTTAGCCAACATTCTGAGATTGTTCACTGTTACCTGAGTAGCTATTGTAATCTGAACATATGGATTTGTATTTCATATAAATATTAAAAAAAGACTGCTGATGTCATGACGAACCTGACATCCATGGACTGGACTCCATCAGAGAGATCATCTGCATCATTGCCCTTTGCCTCCAGTGGCTCAAGACATATGACTGGAGATTCAGTTATTGCCTTTGGTGGACCACCTGATGTAAAACATAAGTGTATTTTAATCTGAAACAAAAGTCTTGTAAATATTCAAGAATCACTTAAAACTACAATCTGTAACTTTTGCTTTCCTACCGCCGTATTTGTTTGAAACACAAAATTGCAGGGTAGCCTGCTTGAAGAGTTACTTAACGTGAATGACAAGTTTCAATTCTAAACAACTGCTGTAAGAACAAGCTACAAACTCACACAGACATATAGTATACAAATACACAGACATATAGTATACATACATATAGTAGCCGGATCTACTTTTTCTGTTCAAAATCATTATTATAAACTTACCGTTGTGAATAGTTAAGAAGATCGTGTTGAACAATGATCTGTCATGCACCTGCTCAATATCTATTTCTTTGTTAATTAACCAGAAAGAAAAATTACAGATTGCAGCTTTAACATTATTTAAAATGATCAACATGGTCACAATTGTTGAAAAGGGGAAACACTGACTGCAGTTCTTAACTACACCACATGATGGCGCATGTGCATTATTTTGCAAACACTATGTTGCTCATATGCTAAGCCAGTGAGTCTGTGTCTATGAATTGCATTACTTGTGCATTTATCCAATAAAAGGAAAGGTTAGCTGTGTGTATGTTTAAGTCACCCCCCTAAATATGATGACATCAGGAGTCTACCTGCAGTTTCCAAGGGAGACGGCGAGACAGACAGAGAAACAGAAATCTGTGGATCTTCTTTCAGATCTTCTGTTGCTGTTTCCTCTTTCTACCCAAACAAGACGTACAACATTATTTGCTACAGTCAGTGAATTTTGTTATATTATTAGTCAATCAATGCAATAATGTGAGTGTTCACAGAAACTGTATCATACTTACCTTTGATTCCCCATCTGGTTTTCTTGTTCTTTTCATGATCTCCTCAATACGCTGACAAAATCACAGATGCAAATACATAATTCAGTTAACTGACCAAAAGATGTAAATGAAACTAAATACAGAAACAGTGATAATGTGACATAAAAAAATTGTGTTCCGCTAATTTGATAAGACAAATAGTCTGGATTTGAACTTGTGCTCATGTGCTGAATAAATACTATACATACTATATTTTAAGTATTATAAACATGGTCGTGAGTCACAGCTGTGCTGATATTCAGAACAATAGCACTCTTGCTCAAATGATGTTATTATTACTAATACATATGATTAGTATCCAGCTAACAGGGAATAGAACGTTGGCTAAAAGTTATTTTAAAGTTATGAAAACACCTTTGCAGTAACGTTAGTAGAAAGTAACATTAATGTCATAAATATCAAGAATTTTATTGATAAGTAGTTATGGGAACATTTTAAATGCTACAGAATAAAAAAATGTTTGAATAACGGTTTTATAATCAGGTAAAAACATTAATACAACGTTTAAAAAATTGACGTTTTGAGCATTTCTAAAACTTAAAAAAAACATGCTTTGGTTACTTAATAAAAACATTAAGGAAGTGTTCTTACAACCTAAATTTGTTAGCTGAGTAGTGATTGGCTATGAAGCTGTAGCTTCTCAATGCTGGTCTCTCAGTCACACGTTAAAATTTTTTTAATTCATTTTTAAATTAGAGACAACCAAAAGCATGTTTAGTGTTTATCACAGGGCCTGTGACAGCACTGCCCTGCCCCAAAATGACCCTGCAGACTGCTATAATCATAATCACCACTTAACTGTCCAGTCTTATAATGTAAATTACATTACAAAATAACTGAGCAGCATTTATTACTCAGTACTCTTTGTTTTGCATTTATTGCTGTATTCGGATTGTAAACAGAGAGAATGAGAGAAACCTTCTTCCTTTGCTGCCTCTCCTGCTCCTCCTGAATTTTCAGCAGCTCTCTCTCCTGCCTCCTTCGCTCGGCCTCCCTGTAAACCCTCTGCACGGCCTCCTCTCTCTGCCAAACATCACGAGACATCTCATCTCCATCCACACACACTGATCCACAGCCACAGAAGGACAGATGGGTGCTGCACATGCGTGAGTGGGTGACTGAACAGATGAGTGTGCAAAATGTGTTTTGCTGAGTCAGCTTTATTTCTGTCCGTCTTATTTGTCCTTTATGATTTACTTTGTGTGTTGCTTGATTTAAAGGGATAGTTTACCCCAAAATAAACATTCTTCCATCATTTACTCACTCGCATGTCATTTCAAACCTGTATGACTTTTGTTGCTTCTGAGGAACACAAAAGAAAGTGTGTTGATAACCAAACAACAGTGACAACAAATGACTTCCATTGTATGTGCAGAAAACCACAGAGACATTTCTCAAAATATCTTCTTTTTCCACAGAAGAAAAAATGACACAAGGGTGAGTAAATGATGACAGAATTTTTATTCTTGAGCTTTAATGACAGCCTACACTTGTTTGTTCAAAATGATGATGTATCGCACCCCACTGTATGTTTTATTGATTTAATGCATCAGGACACCAATAAAAGAGACACACATGGGTCTCCTTTTGTCCTTCTCCTGTCAAAACGGCTTTTATCGAAAAATAATTGGATGACCATTCTGACCTGTCTCTCCAGGTCATCCTGTAGATCCTTCCAGCGTTGCTCCTTTAGTTGCCTCTCCTCCAGCTCTCTCTGGCAGCGCTCTGCTTCCTGTCTCTGTCTCTTCTCCTCCGCCTCACGAGCCACCTGCTCCTGCCGCTGTCTCTCTTCCTCCTGCTGTTTCTGGAGCTCCTCGGCTCTGAGTCTGAGATCCATGGAGATGATGATGTATAATTCAAAGCATACACATAAACATGACACACAGACCCTGGAAACACGGAGTATCTGTACCTCTCCTCTTCTAGCCGTTGCTTCTCTTCCTGCTCCTTCTGAACTCTGGCCAGGCGTCGTCTCTCGGCCAGCAGCCTGGAGGCCTCCTCAGCATCAGTGGTACCTGCTTTCCCAGTGGAAGTCACTGGTGACTCTGATACACATGGATGGAGGTGAGAATCCTTGTCATATTATTGTAATGATCCCATTTGGTTATTGGAGATTTTTAGAGTATTTAAAGTGCTTATGAGGAATCCAGTTTTCCTTGATCTTTGGAGATAAAAGAGATGATAGCATTTGGAAGAATATTAAATTACTTAAAGAGGTGATATCACAAGGAATCAAATTTTCCCTGATCTTTTGAGATAAAAGAGTTCATTGTACTATGAAAACCTGCCGTTGCTTTAGAACCCCAAACTTCCTCCCCAGTTCAAAACCATATTTTATTAAAAAAAAGAAAGCTCTGTCTGAAATATTTGGTTTAACATTAACATGTGTATCTACACCCCAGCAATGTCAATTCACTGCTCAGAAACCTGCCCAGCAACAGTGAGGGAATGAGACAGTAAACGCTAGAAGAACTAAAGATAAAAACACAAAGTGGGAGAATTGTAGTTCAAAGTTAAAAACAATATTAGACCTGACAAACCAACAGCTCATTTCTGAGCACCTGCTCATTTTGTATGAGAAAGTGGGCGTTAACCTTATCGTCTTAAAGACACAGCAGCAACATAAAATTAAAAACAGCCCATTCATTCTCACTTTTAGTTTGTAAGATCATTTGATACAAAAAATTAAGTAACAAAAATGTTATTTTGAACACTCTAGGAATGTTTAAAACGTCCATTTTTTTAGACATTGTATTTTCGATATTGCTTGGTAATAAGAACGTTATTCAAACCTTTTTAAATTCTGTAACCTTTTTAAAGCCAACGTTCTGACAACATTCCCTGTTAGCTGGGAATAGAAAATGATTATAGAACATGAGTTTGTGGCTGTATTAAAACCTATAAAAACCTAATAATTAATATAAGTGAACTTCAGGGAGTACAGTAGATATATATAAACTATGTATATGTTACTACTATATGTTACTACTATAAAAACAGTAGGATATCCATTACAAAACCTGCATTACCTGCATTGTGTTCCTTGCTTGCAGACTTTGGGATTCTCTCTGTTCTGGAGGTCTTCCTCTCTAGAGTGCTGGAGCCTTTAATCTCCACAGACCCTTTCTCCTCCACTTCCCATGTCTTGCTCTCTTTGCCTGGGGTGGTGGCTCTGTGTTTCATTGGTGAAGGGGGGTATTGCCCTGGGGAGGCCGGGGACTGAATGCGACTCTTACATGACTTTGATCTGAATTACAGAGTGTAAAGTCCAACATAAATAAAAAATGCATGACAACATGCAGCTGGCTTATTTGATATAACACATATGATAAACCTTTTTGGTGTGCTGGGGTTCCTGCGAGTGGAGGAACTTCGAGTGGGTGTTGTTGGAGACTCGAGTTTTTTCACTGCAGAGTCAGCCAAGGTTTGGGTGATGCTCTTTTCAGGTTTCTCAGCCTAAATATCAAAAACAAAGATCAGATTTAGATTTGTTCATAATTTACTGTTTTAACAAAGCCACAAAGCAGTGAAAACCTGGTGAAGATAGTGATAGTGGCTCTTAACAAACCCAGGCTCCCACCAAAACAAAAAGTTAGATTTTCTCAGTACGACATATCATGATAACTTTTATAGCCCTGCCAAAAGCATACAAATGATCGTAAATGTATAAAATAGTTCAACCAGCAATACTATCATGGTGAATCATCTTCTGCAGACAGAATATTCTAGTTGATTTACTTCACCAACTAATTTTGCTATGCTCTCTGAGACAGACCAGTACTAACCTAAACCAACCTGTACCTGCCTGGAAAATACATGCTGGTCTATAACTTTACCAACTTTCTGCAACAACTTTACCAACATTCTAAATTCCTCCCCACATCATTAAAGACAGTGTAGACAATCTTTTCCGGAAACCATTTTGTCATGCTGGTTGAAAGTCTCTTCACATCCTGATAGCAATAAGTGGTCTAAATATATTTATATATGTATATTTCTTCTGTGGAAGGTGCAGGACTATAAAATGTTCATTATTATCCACAAAAAATGTTAATTTAAGAAAATCCTATATCTCATTTATCTGTCTACGGACTCCCTGCTGGACCATCAGAGACCCCTGCTGCTGTAGGCTATAAATCTATGAGTAGAACTGGACAACTGGACAGATTTAAACAGATCCTAGTAGTTGCTAGGATACCAGCTCCTCTGTGGGTTTATCCCATGTGTCTACACGTGTGATCTATCTGACAAAAATTAATATTGACAAGAATCTTCATCACATCCATGCAGACCAGACCTGAGGGGTTTTCAGAGTCGTGACTGATCCTTTGGTATCATCCAGGGGTCCGCAGAATGACGCGCTAACCTTCTTCCGTTCAGCTCTACTGGGAGAAGCTCTGTAAGGAGATCTATGAGGGCTGGACGAGGCTAATCGAGAACAAAGACAAGAGACTGAGGGGTCGGAGGTCACAGGAAGACAAAGGAGCAAATAGGGCGGGGCAGAAATCGAAATGAATTAAATAGTGAAGCGAAATGCAAAGCCACTTGCCTCTTTCTGTCATATTGGGTAAAGTAGAGGAGGAGGAGAAATTCCTGCTCAGGGAAGAGTCTGGAGACTCGAGCGGAATCATAAAATCTTCCACTGCGGTGAAATGCATTATGGGAGGTTCCAAAGGGGAAATAAAACACAGGACACAGGAACAAACATTTAGATGAAGATGGATGTGATATTCAATACAGACATACAGATACACTGCAAAAAAAATATTTTTTAAGTCTTTTCTTTAAGTAACACATATCTAAACATCTTTCAGAAAAAGACACATTTAATTGACAAGCAAAATGTTATACCTTTCTTCATACATTTGCATGAAGTCTTGTTTTCAGATAAATCATTGCCAAGCAATAAAAGTAATTCCAATTATATAAATGTAGCCAAGCAATAAAAGTAATGCCAGTGCCAGGGGGCTAAAAATCTGTTTGAATTAAGTTTATTTTTATTTTTCTTAACCGGATTTCCCTGAAAACATTTTGCTTTTCAAGGATTAAAAATGTCTTTTAAAAATGTTTAGATATTTTAATGATAAACACGACAAAAAAAAACGCTTCTGTTTTAGTGTACAATTCTATTTTAAAGCTAAACACCAGAGGCTTTTCTTCTGATTAATAATTTAAGCACACTCGGGTATTATTATTTTCAAATGATCAAAAGGTTTTGAAGAGCAGCAGGAAGTGATTTCACAGGATTCAGATTTGTCTGTTTGCAGATGATAATGTGTCTGCAGTAGCTGTGTGTTAAACTGCTTGTGGGACTTGCAGGAGAGTCTGCTAAACTGGGACATGGGCCTGCATAATCAAATCAGGTAACAGATGAGAGCCCCTGTGCATTGTTTAGGGGGTGTAATGCAGCTCCAGGCTCATCCGGATTACAGATCCTGCCTAAAGTGGATCCGGACGCCTTACTGGGATGAAAAGAATAGAACAAACTCTCTAGCTGATAACTCTGTTATGGGACTCAAAATCCAAAATGTATTTTTTTAACAACACAGTGCTTACAATTACCTTAAAGAAGAAGACGTAAAAAGGTCTTTAATTTTATGTATATGTGGTTGTTTTGGTGGTTTCTTATTGGCAAATGTCAAAAGAGTCTGAGGAAGTGGAATAGGCTTCAAACGTCACTCTATTAAAATCCTGTTATTTAGTTTTTTTAAGATGTGTGCCATAGATTTTGGATTCTCAAATGTCATAATTAGCCCAGCCTTCTTAAAGATATAGTTTGAGTCATACTTCAATGTAAGTCAGAGGGATTTTAATATCAATAATATCTGTACAGTAATTTCTACAAGATAAGTTACATACTACAAATATTTAAGTTCTATGGTGTTTGAAATTCCCTAATCCTTAGTTTGATAATCAGCAATAATGACTTTCTAGCCTTAACAAGCAACCCTAATTCTAACAATCACCATAGAAACGAGAAACAAGCATTAAACGTAACCAAGATGAATCCTGCAATGGAAAACAGCTTTGAGAAAGCAAGTATACATGACAAATGAACTCCAATACAAAAGGACTTTGTAAGATCTCATGCACATGCAAAACATCACAACGTCATAATCACTGCAACTACATTTTTAGGGAAGTGAAGAGTGACAACACAAAAAGCTGCAGGAAGTCAATACCGTTTTTTGATTGGCTGGCAGGAGGGTGAGTAGCAGGGTCATTGGCTAAGGAGGCAGAAGCAGGAGGAGAGGGCGGGGCTATCTTAGAATCACCTGCACGACAGGTGATGCAAAGCAGAGAAAGGACAGGTGCATGAGTTTGGCACAACGTATTTCACAAGATCACCGAATCATAGGCTACAAAATAGTCACTTCAAAACATTGTGTCCCTGTGAAATACAAACCTACTCAGTCAGCAGGTTTTGTCTGATGGGGAGTTGCATTTTGTCTAGCAGGGGGTTGGAAAAATGAAAGTAGTTTTGCTATTAGAAGCTGGATGGTAATGTGAACCACTGCAAGATGAAATAACCCGCAGCGCAGCATGCAGCCGATGACTGTGAGCTTATCAGGTTTTCAGAGAGACTAATGTTTCCCAAAGGCAGCCAATAAACAGATTCTTAATCATACGCCCTAACCTGCGCTACCATACAAATCTTTCTACCATACCAGATATATTCACATTTACGTTTGTGCATTTGGCTTTTATCCAAAGTGACTTACGGTGCATTCAAGCTATACAATTTATCTGTACATGTGTTTCCTGGTTACCGAACCGACAACCTTTGCACTGCTAACGCAATTCTCTACCAATTGAGCTACAGAAAACACTTATTGTATTATCAATGTATTATCAATGTAATTTGGTAAGAGTCTGAAACAGGACAGGACTACCTACTGTTCTCTTTTGGACAGTGCACAGTAAATAATTAATGCAGTTATGAATGCACCACAGAATCTGGGTAGTGCATCTGTCTCGAAAGCAGAGATCTCCTTCCATCAAAAGCACAGAAAAAGATCTGTCTGCTACTGAGGAGGACAGTTTTAGACTTAAAATGTTAACAGAAATGCATGGTGTTGTAAGTATGCAGTACTGACACAGCAGCCTCCAGCTGCGCAGTCTAGCATGCTCTGTGTAGGCACAGTGACAGCACAGTTTATGGTGTTTTAAATTAAAACAGCTCAAATTGCCCCCTGCTCCAGCCGATTTATGACATCTCTGGGTGTTTGATACTGATCAGTCAGCGTTAACCTTGAGACTGAGTTTCCCTGCAGCTGGGGCGACTCTTTTAGCCGCCCACCCAAGTCAGGCAGATTTCAGCAACAGCCCGACTCCTTTGTGACAATGCAGCAGCCACAAGGAGTGGCTGCATCTAACACAGCTTGTAAGAGCAGCTGATTTCCATCCCGTGTATCCCTTGCCCCACTGCTGCTGTGTCTGTCAATACCTGTTTTTTTAAAAACAAAAGGGCTGCATTGCAGTTTCCACACCCTGTCTTTTTTCCTTCTGAATTCCCTTGCCTCTCAGAGTTCACACAAGAGAACCTTCACACCCTCCGAGCATCTATCTTCTCAAGCAACTCACCCTCGCAGACTCCAGGAGGTCCTCCCCAGGTCCAGCGTTTGGGCCTCTGGTCCACCTGCGGGTTACGTTCCATGGAGCGTCGCATCAGGGCCTCCAGCCGCTCCTGTTCGTTGTGTTCCGAAACAGGGAAGAAAAGAGACTCTCTGACTGAGCTGTCGCTACGGCGGTGAAAGGATGGGGATAAAGCTGGCTCCTCCATGGCGACCACCTCGCCCACCCGTCTTTGACTCCCTCTCTCCTTGTTTTCCTCCCGTATGTGTGCAAACAAAATAAGAGGGCCTTATCGCTCTCTCGCCTCACCCTCTCTTGCACTCTGTGACTCTCTCTCTCTCTCTCTCTCTCTCTCTCTCTCACTCTTTCTGTCAGGTGACTCTCTGTCTAAGAGCATACAGCCAGACAGAGGAGAGAACAGACCCATATAACTCCACCCACACCCCCCCTCCAGCAGCTGACACAAATGGGTGAGCACTCACACAGAGTATTATAATGACACAGGTTGCATCAGTGCAATCAGGAAGCCTTTATTCTCCTCTCTCTGCCTCTCTCCTCTAGCTGGTACAGGAGCCATGTTTCACTCTGACATAACATCTTGATTGATTCCAGTTAAATTAGCTTAACCCTTTAAATCCCAAAGTATTGCTTTTCACAAATGAAAATTACCCAGCTTCCCAGAACGCAACACATCCACATGAGCAAATAAATTCGCAATTATTTGCAGGCTGTAGGGCTCAAAACTCTTTTCCAAGAGCCAAACAAATGACTCTGTATTATTTTCTTCTTGACTATCCTGTTTCAGTTGGAAATCTGATTATAAAAACAGAAATGAGCTATCAATGCTGTTCGTGTTGACTTTGACTTGACTGACTGTATGTATACTCCAAAATAAATCATTGTTTTCTCTTTGTGCTCTATGTGAGTAGAATCACCTGTTCATATTAGGCTTCCTTGTGTTTGAAGTCACTGTCCATTACTACCTTCAAAATGGCTTTAAAACTTCGAATGCGTGATTTTTACACGGTTCTTAAGAACACATCTGACTGGTCAGTTGTGTCTTTGAAATAATTTTGTATAATGGCTGCTAAACTCTTATTTAAACCACATTTAAAATTATAATATTTATAAATGTGCACCTTTCCAAAAGCTCATTCTCTTTACAATTACTGTACAACAAATTACAATCAGTACAATAAACCAAAATAAGAGTTTAGGTGCCGTTACACCAACAGATCTTGCTTAAAGACTTTTTGTATCTGTTTTACATCCTCCTGTCATATCTCATATTTCCATTTGATCACTCTAATGAAGAAGATTCAGATGAAGGTGATAAATGGTTTAGCGGTTATGAGCGTACAGTTTATTATAAAACTAGGAGGCTTACACTGCAAACTGCAAGTGGATGTAAGGAGGGCAGGCTGTTACACATTTGATTTTACTGCAGAGACAGAAGAGGCAGAATTCATTTAAATCCAAGCACTAGCCAAGAAGAGTCATCTAAGGTAAAGCTAGACATTATAGAAGCAGCACTAACAGACAGTCTGACTCAAGAACGTTGACATGCAGACTCAGAATCAGCACCACACCCTGCACACTAAACACTCATCCATTCCTGAACTCCTGTAGGCATCTTAAAGGGATAGTACACCCAAAAATTAATTAAAAATAATTTACTCATCATTTACTCAACCTCATGTCATTTAAAACCTGTATGACTTTTTCTGTGGAACACAAAAGAAGATATTTTGAGAAATGTCTCAGTGGTTTTGTGTCCATACAGTGGTTTTTGGTTACCAACATACTTCAAAATATCTTCTTTTGTGTTCCTCGGGAAAAAAGGTTGTACAGGTTTGTAATGACAGGAGGGTAAGTAAATAATGGAAGAATTTTTATTTTTGGGTAAACTATCCCTTTGATAACAGTATTTTGCATAAGAATTCAAACATACTTTGAAACACTGTGTCTGTGCAGGGTAATTTGACTTGTATTTCAGTTCAGAGCAGATATCGGGAATAGTGAGGTCATACAAACACCCCAGAGAGAGTCACCATTCATTACAACATCTGAATGAAGGGGGAGGCTAGTTTTCAATCAATATAATCAAAGACTTTTCCTTCCTGTTTAGACAAAGCTCAGTGTCAAAAAGAGCTCTGGAAGGTTACATTCCACATGACTATTTACCAACAAAAGCTATATAAAACATTAGCATACATTTTTGCATTCGGCAGATGCTTTTATTTAAAGCACCCTAAAGCTCTAATTTTCACCAGAAAACATTCTCTAAGAATCGAACCCCTGACTCTGGTGTTGCTAGTGCCGTACTTTACCAGTTAAGCTACAGAAAACCTCAAGTATGGTGTCACCTAGTATGATATCACCAACAATAACAATATATCTGAAACGAATATAAATAGCAACTGTCTTCTTTCCTTCTTTCCTAAAGTACCTTTGTGGTACAATACTAAAGTGATGGTATCAGATGGTAATAACATGGCACTTTAATATATGCCGTTCATGTACAATGAACCATGTAATCTTGGTCTAAGTGATGTCAGTCATTAATGTAAGTCATTTTTTGTACTACAGACAATAAGACAATAAAACTAAGAACATGCAGGGTCAACAAGGTAAACTTTGATTTCACGCTGACTTTTAAAAATCAAAACAAACATAATTGCTTTATATGTGTACTACCCCTAAAATCCTGTAATGGATACCCCAAAAATCCTGTAATGTCTGAGGTCAAACCGACTACAAAGCAGGACACTTCAGGAGCAGGATCGGACACTCCTGCTGTACACGTTTTGACCCAATTAATAATGTTGGGGCCAACTTCTTTTTTGTGAAGTAGGATAAAACTTTATATGTTGGATATTTTTCATCTCTGTTTCACCTCACAAGGAGTTATGTTTTATCCTAATACTTTATTTAAAAATTGGATAGGTAAAATGTGAGAAAAATAACAACTTGATTTGAGTAATTTATCATATAAAAAACATACTTGGGGTGAAAAAAAATGGCTGAAATTTGCACATAACCAGAGAGTAAAGTTCGGTTATGACCACTGACCTTTTCCTCCTCCATGCGCTGCCTCCTTTTCTCCTCCACGGCTGAGCGACGGAGCATCTCCTTTTGCCTCTGCTCCTCCAGACGCCTGCCTCGCTCCTCCAGCGAGCGCACATACTGATGCTGCGCGCGCTGCTGCTTCTCCCAAAGAGCTTGTTCACGTACAGCTACAAACACACAATGACGGATGGACATGAATGATTGTGTAGATTGAAACTGCCCTGCTACTGTGAAGGCCAAGCCTCTCTCTGTATGATGACAATACTGATTTTGTTATACTAAGTACTTAGGGGTATTATAAGAAGTCTTCTGCCATTGGATTTAGTGATGTATGGACCTGCAGTCTATTGCCCTTTCCTTTAATTTATCCAGCAGGAAGTGTCAGGAATCCATTTAGGAATTAAACTTTACAATGTCTGAAACAGACCTGCAGCATGCAGCTCACCTTGGCTCCTGTCTTTCTCCTCTCTCCTTTCTTTGGCCAGTCGAGTTCTGTCCTTTTTGGAACAGCCATCTTGGAAAAAATAGAAATGTAAGCATAAATATAAGCACGCATTTACACATCTGTGCAATCATCTCATAAGCCAAATATGCAAACAAATATTTAAGACTAAGGGAATCACATAGAACAATAAAAGAAATTGTATTTAAATCATTGATGTTAATTGTGTAATGATATGCAAATATATGCAATGTTGAAATGCTTGAGGCGAACACAACCCATGATTTTGCACAGTTCATGGTGGAGCCTGCGGCACAGACTGTCAGTTCCCTACAAAGCTACATCTAAAGACTGTTTATTGTAGCCGATGGCACATGCATTTTCTAGAAAACCACGCCGACATTTAAACCACACAGCAGCAAGCTGTGTGGTAAACTCTTAATAAAAGATCTTTGAAACTGTAAGATGTGCAAAAAGGTGCATATACATGCATACAAGTATACATGTATGTATATGCATATAAACTCATGCAGAATTTTAAAAACACGTTTAAAAAGTACACATTGAAATACATCATGGTATATAATAACTGTTTGTTTCCTTTTTTAAAAATCTTTAAAATGTCTTTTTTTTAAGATATCGATAGTATAGACTTATTTTGCTGTCTAAGTATCTTTAGAAGGATGTCATGACATAATGTCGACTATTATGCACCTGCACAGGTCAGTCTTGGGGTATCCATCCTCTCGCCTCAGCAGCCTGTTTCCATGACAACGGCTCAAGATGCTGGCTTTTCCCATTTCTCATGCAAATAAAGAAATCACAGAGAAAGAAAAAAGAAAGCCTACCTGCCGGGTTTTCCACGACTGTAGCCATCTCTAGTTTCTGCATGGATGTATTCCTAAAATCAATATCCAGAAAACATCTCAGCTGCAAAACGCAGGGCTCACTGCATGATCACACACCGATTTTGCTTGAAAATGACAACGTGATGAACAGCAAAACTCAGTTTCGCCAATGTCCTCTTCACATACCAGCAGTGAAGCCAAATGATAAATTATAAATGATAACACGCTCGATCAATCGCTACGTGCACGACGCGTAAGCAATGCGCCCAGGAGCTGTGCATTACGTCATACCGTATACAGCTCTATATATGGAAACAGGATAGTGACGACATTTTCTCATTTATATTATAGACGTCAAATTAAAGGCATATTGCCTAGAAACATATTCATAGCCTGGCTGTATGTCAGCATAATATATGCAAAATAGTATGCAATTTTAGTGTGCAATCAGTAATTTGACCACTGTCGTATAATCATATAGTTAGACAAAGAGTTGTGATAGTGTTCTATATAATTCACATCATTACATGGTCCACAGTACACACATTTTCATATGCAGTGTGCAAAAATTCAAACCATCTAGCTTTCTTTTTCAATTACTACATTTTTGCACAGATGTGATTCATTTTCTGAAGCACATACGCTGTGCTTATATCAAATAAAGCAATCCTATATTTAAAATATAACATTTGGTGCTCCCAGTGCTCATGTGGACAATTTCTAATCACAAACCAAAGATGACCTAGATGACCAAGGAACCTATGAGGTTTTTTGCACACATTTCCCCAAATCTGACATTTGTCTGCGCACGCAGACACGTGTGCATCTTTATTTTTCACACTGCAACACATATGACAAGGAGGCTAAAACACAGTGATTGAAACTACCAAGCATATGGCTAGGCCCACACACTTACTATGATTATACTGCCTTTTATATCCATGTGCTGTACCACAAAACACCCCAGATAAATATCAGGAAATTACTTTGCACAAATACAAAGAACAAAAGTGAGTTTTTACATCCTAAACAAATGTCCAAACCTGGGGGACACCACTGCAGGATTTATCAATTGATAAATGCATTATATAACTGTAATAAAAACAATTAGTCAATGCCAACAAATTAGTCAGTAACAGAAGATTCAAAGGTTTAAAAAACAAATTTTGGAATTATGGTTTTGAATGTTTGATTTTATTTCAAAATCACAGGTTTCTGATCAAAACCAACAGAGGACAAAAAGCAACCATCATTATTAGCTCATCAGAACGATACACTTAAAATAGGTTTTAACAAACTGCTTTGCACTTTCAAAAGGACCAAGTCAGCAACAACACAACCTATAAGCTCTCGAAATTCTTGCATCAGTTTGCCGATTTGTATACAAAAATACTTTTTCTGGTTATTTGTTTTTGAGCTAGTAAAAAAAAGTTTCCATTTTTATCTAACAATCATTACAGACACTGGCAAACTTTCTTAAATTCTGCAGCCCTGTAAAATGAGATGCATTCATTATTTTAGTTAGTCAAAAACCAAGAATAGAATGTATTAAAATCAAAAACAATTAGTGGAACAAAGAGCTAACCAGAGACAGGAACAATAAACACACTGGTTAATGCATTATTGTGTGCTCAGTGAATGATAGGAGATTAGAAAAAAACATTCAAAAAGATGGAGGCATTTTAAATGCAGGAGCTTTAGCCCTCCACAGAGTTTCGTTTCACTTTACTCAGCTTACAGACATTTCTATTAGGATACAGACCGCAAGACCAAACATAAAATTGGTTATCTTTTTTATTGCGAATCCAGAGATTCTGTACTTGTAGCTAAATTCCACTTGATGTGAAATCAATATAAATACATTAAAAGATAACAAAATGGCTGAAGGTGATTAGTCACAGAAACCTAAATCAGGAGTCTCTGCATACATATTGTTGGAGGGGTGGCTTCAGGGGGCATGTGAGGATTCTGTCGCTGCTACTTCCCAGCTTCATCTTAGATCTGGAGGAGGGATGGAGCATTGTCGTGACAACAGGCATCATCATCTGCATTAATAGTTAACTCATGTATTTACTTTACTGCAACAAAATTGATTGAGGAGGCTAAATTCCTCAAAGTACTTTGAGAAAAAAACAG
This sequence comes from Chromobotia macracanthus, assembly GCA_036877525.1. Lineage (NCBI taxonomy): Eukaryota > Metazoa > Chordata > Actinopteri > Cypriniformes > Botiidae > Chromobotia > Chromobotia macracanthus. The sequence continues at coordinate 5,370,854 of JAZGTH010000085.1, read as the reverse complement.
CCAGTCAGGGCATTAAAAAGATATTAGACAGCCATAATAGCTTTTAATTAATCAAAATTGCACAAAAAGATAAACAAATGATCCAAATGATCCACTCCCACTGACTGCCATTAGAAGGATGAATAACAATGTTTTAATCATCTTGAGTGTTTTTAAGCATTTTAGAAACTAAACACTAAAAGGCACACATCATATTTAAGCTTTATATAGAGATCTGAGAACTTACATCATCAATGTCCTCATCATCATCACCAATGTCATCAAACTGAATCTCATCATCATCGCCAGGCCCAAAGGTATCGGTCTCATTGATTTTGGCTGCAAGGCACCAACAGTAAGAATTTGACAAGACATTTAATTCAGTGCAGCAAAAACATCTCGCAAGCTAAAACCTTCCTTCCATTAAGAACTGTCTAGCACAGATAATGTTTTGCAGATAGGGATCTGTATACCGACCATGTTCTGGAAGCTCTCCATAGGCTTTCAGACTCCGCGCCTCATCAGCATTATACTTCAAAATGACATCTGCTTTGTTATCCTGATAAGAGTTAAGAATTTAATCTCAGATATTCACCTTAAAATGCATTATTTTAAGTGCAAAAACACTGTAAATTAATTTTATTTCTAAGCATATTTAAATACATTTACTTTGAAAATTGTAATTTACTAATATGTAACAAACCAACCTGGTAATCCCTTAATCCAATCAGTATAATGTCTGACGTGTTAATCCAAACCTAAATTACAAAAAGGCAAAAAAGTGTTAAAACAATAATAATATTTCAATAAGAAAAAAAATCAGTCTGGGTTTTTTTTTAGAATATTATTGTGCTCTGTGCAGAATAATCCTTTGAGTAAAATCAATTGTCACACATAACATTCATTTGTTTCATCAGATGATATTGACTGTTTGGTCTAAAACCTTGCAGTTATTCCCCTGAGATCAACAATCCGGCACGTTCACAGTGATTACAAAGTGCTGAATCTGCATTCCGCCTGAAGCTTTACAGACTGAAGCTGTAAATTGCACCTTTTTCCGGAGCTTTCCTCGAATGTGACAAAGCCGTTTGACTCCATCAAAGCACATGGCCTCCAATCGTCCATTCCCCAACATCTTAATGACCTGAGCATATTCTAGAAGACAGAACAAACTGTAAAATTAAAAGATGAAAAACTGATAGTGTTTTAGGTTAAGATAAAAGTCCTACATTGTGAAGGTTTTATCATGAGTATTATAACGTACCTTGTCCATCCTCTTTAAACACCAACTCCCTCTTCTCCGATTCATTTTCGTTTTTACCACGTCTGCGATTTTTTCCTCCTTTACCTGTACACATAAAGTAGGAATACCGGATTAGACACCATAACAACATTTACATTTTCATGGGAACAATGCAATAATATATAACGTGCAGAAATATCACCAACCTTCAAAATAAGACAATAACCAGTCTAAATAACCAGTCTGAATGATGTTCAGCTAAAACAAGTGGCTACAGCTGGACTGAAGTGACATTAAACCAGCATTTAACCACAGCAGCCTTTCCCTTTAAATAATTAATGCTTCAAATAAAACATTTTTGATTTGTATAAGTATATTATACAAATATTTTGTATATACATATATTTTGATTAAGTACATTTAAAAGTACATCAGTTACCGGATTAAAGCTTTTCAAAAGGAGCTACGGCGCATTACATTAAACATCGTAATGTGCCCATAATGACATTTTTGTAACTGCGTAACACATTGTTTTTTATTAACTTTATTTTGTATTTACAAACTTATAGGCTACTGTTCATGTTTTAAAACAGATCAATCTTGTCAAAAGTGAAGAAATTGACTACGATGCAACACAAGCTCAGATCACTTTACCTTGTGTGCTAAATTCGAAGCTAACATCTACCGTGATTGTCATTAAAGAAGGCCTTACCTTTGTTTTTCGGCATATTCTTTACACCAAGTCGACCACTCTCGTATAATATTCAGAAACGACAGTGAACTATATAATCATACGTGGAATATTTTATTTCTCAAACCAGCAGCTGTAAGGTGCGCAAAGCCGCTAGACAGAGAAAGCTGTGTACGGCGCATGCGCAGAACGCCACATTCAACAGCGCATAACTTTATTTACACCGACACAAGTCAAAGCTGATTGGAACAATTGATTATTTTATTACAGAATTATATATAATAATTGCTTATATTACATGTATATCGAAATATGTATACGCTTATATACGTAGTATTAAAGCAAAACAACTTTAAAATTGAAGTTAGAGTTGAGGAATGATTTCAAAAATAATTGTAAATTGTTTTAAATAAATTATACATATTAAGTACATTTAAAAATATTTAAGTAATTTAAGCGTAATTCTGCACAATACTGACCAACATGGTAAGAAAATGTAAGTGCAAACAACAGCTTGTTCATATCCGATTATATTTATCGCCTCGAATCTGCATATCTGAATATTTATTATTTATTGCTGCCTCGAATCTGCTCCTAAGTTTACTTTTCTCTTACCCTTCTGCCATTAGTTACAGAACACAGTAATGTGTTATTATAGTATTAATGCAGTAATATGCTTTAATATGTAAAATTAATATGCCTTTTTGGTTTAATCATGGTGGAAACATCATAGTAAACAGTTTACTGTGGTTTTAGTATTAACAATAATGTTTAGAATAGTTCACATAATGTGTGCTTGGAAAGATGCATTTAATAAAAACGATAAACATATGTTTTCATTAAGTCCAATGGCTGTTTTGTTTCCAAAAAATTGTGTTTTCCTTGTAAGGTTTCAAAATAACAAAATGTGTTACATTTGTGTGTAAGTATATACACTTTGTCAAGTAAACAAAGTATTGCATTTACATTTATGCATTTGACAGACGCTTTTATACAAAGCGATGTACATGTATTAGTTGGAACTCGAACCCACAACCTTTTATTCCTGCTAATGCAATGCTCTGCCAATGGAGCTACAACAACGCAATTCTCAGCATCACTAAACATTACTTATAGTTTGCCTCCTCTCCAGCAGATGTAGCTAAGTTATTGCTGAACCAACATAATTGACCAAATACGTTATAAAACCGAAAAGAAAGATGCATTTGCATTGATATTTTTGTAGAAATGGCAAACCTTTATTTTCTAGCTGTACAAAAAGAAAAATCAGGATAGCAGCTTGCTTACATAGACAGCAACATTTTTCCAGCACTCTTCCAAGACAACCGAGGTGAAAAGAAAAATGTACAACATTTCAACAAATTTATAATTGCTCAGAACTGCAAAACTTGCAAGGAATTAGAAGCAGTGGTTAAAAAAGAAGGGAAAATGATCCTCAGTCATGCACATAACATTTCCACTAGCTAATATAGCATCTCGCCCATGCACATTTATAAAAAATATGTCAAGGCTGTTAAGTAGTCACTTACAAAAGTCACTACCTATATCTCTGAGCAAAATTTTTACATAAAACAGATACACAGGTCAGCAGGTTTTAGGTGAGGCGATACAGCTGTATACATTTTTGTCCTAGCTTATTTTTTTCTATTATGTATTGCATTTCACCTGAGATCTCCGTTTGACATTCTGTGCTGCTTACATACAGACCTCCACTGCAGTTTTGTGCTTTGGACCTCTTCACATTAAGCTGACACTTGCAGCCATCATACAACCTTTAAGACATCAGCAAGTGCTCTTATGTCTCATACAAGTCTGCGGGTTTTTCCCAGTTGGTTGGTTAAGAATGACTATGAAAATAAGGTTTGCTGGAAAACACCATAGTTTCTATGGCTCAGCGGGGCAACATGTATAATGTCAGTGGCTTTCCAGATTTGGGATATCGGACAAGTGCAAAAGATTTTAGTTCAAACAGAATAAAATAATATTCAGTGTTCACCTGAAATCATAAAACTTACCTTATATAACATCCCCATATAACTGGAGCTTCTCTCAACTATGTGCAGTCTATTAAAACATATGGGATTTGTTACGTCATACGTTTGTGGTCTGAAATCCCCCATATTTCCTTAATATAACAATTTCTTAGCTTTATATAATAATTGAGATGTAGACAGTACGTCTGTAGACTTATTCTCATGTATCATACTGTACACTCAAAAATGTTCGCCGCACAGATGTAGTCCACAGAATTCCCCTGATTCTTCAGTGGTTTGTGTTTGGAGGCAGCAGTGACTGTACTGGTGGCCCACGTAGTAACCAGAAGGAAGATTTTGATTGTGCACCAGGGGTCATTGGAATTAACGTTTGGCTGCAGGCCTTGCCGGGTTTGGGCTGTGCTCAAACCGAGCTGGAGGTCACGGGGTTGGAGGTGGCAGGTATGTACTCATAGAGCAGTAGAGGTCAGTTTTTTCACCCCTCTGCGCTGAGCAAGAATAGAACAACCCACAGGTTCCAGCATTGGAGGAATATTTCTGTTCAAGGCAGAGTAGGTGGCAGCCATCGCCCCCTACAGGAGAAAAGATTAAACACAAACCTTGCTGAATTAAACATACTATCATATTTTGACATAACAGGTAAAACACTACATGCAGTGTACAGTAAAATACACTCCATGGCCAAAATTATGTGCACATCCCCTTTTAATTACTAAATCTTTATGCATGAGCATACAGTGACAGTTTGAAGAGAATTGTGTACCTCCAAATTTCTGCAAACAGTTTCTGTTTTAGCAAGACCAATGTCCGGTATAGTATTTAGGATTCAATTCAGAACCAAACCTTAACCAGATGGGGGGCATCGTGTCTGTTAAGCTGGTATTTGGGGAGCTGCTCTTTGTGAATGATCCAGGGATGTCTTAACACCTGCGCAGCCGATAGTCTCTGATGGGGGTCTACGTGCAACATCTTAGACACCAAGTCCTGTAAAATAAAATTAAAAATGTGTGAAAATTAAAAGATGTCACATTTGATATTATGTCCTCCTTTTTTCCTTTAAAGGGTGTATTAAAGTGAAGAGGCAGCCATGCTTGTCATTTTGTGCTTCATTGACTTTCATGGGAATTGCAGATTTCATGGGAAACCTGCAAATTGTGAACTGTGTGACCAACAAAAGATAGACGAAAATATTTTTTTGGTCACCTTTTCAATATATTTCTTATTTAAAATCAAGCCTTAGACTGCAACATCAAGTCCTGTTCGCTGCTCTTTGAGGAGTTTCTACACTCACCTTGGCCTCATTTGAAACCGAATTCCAGTATCCACCTGTGAGAGAAAACTTCCCGCTGCCGATCCGAGCCAGAATCTCCTCTGGTGTGTCCTCTGGGCCGTTAGCAAAGGGAGTAAATCTGATTTAAAAAATAAAGTGTCAAAAAACAGAACACCTTTTTAAATCTTTTTAAATCTTCACATAGTCAGAAGTAAACTTTTAGACCTACCCAGTTAACATTGTGTACAGAAGGACACCTAGACTCCAGATGTCACAGGCTGCATCATAACCCTGTTTCTTCAGCACCTGGAGACCAAAGTTGAGTTTCTCTGATCAAAACATTTGCTTTGTAGAAAGAGGTGGCACCAGCACATGCAAAACATAAAGCTGTACCTCTGGGGCCACAAAGTTAGCAGTGTAACAAGGGGTCATCAGCAGACCGTTTTCTGCTCTCAGCTGCTTGGCGAAGCCGAAGTCACAGATTCGGATGGATTCTGGATTCCCAGATTCATCAACGTAAAGAATGTTACTGGGCTTCAGATCCCTGTGAACCACCTGATGAGCAGAGAGAAGTTTAGATTTAATGTTTACTGGAACATTTATTGGAACCATTAATTTATTTATTATGGCCTCCATTATAGTGAGGTTCTCAGCTCTGGCCCACAAGGTCCACTAACCTCCAACTCTTGATCAAACACACCTAAACAAACCTCAGGTCTTCAGGACTACTACAAAGTTACAGGTGAGTTTGATCAGGCTGGAGCTAAATGCTGCAGGAAAGTGGACCTCGAGGACCAGGGTTGAGAACCTCTGACCCTACAGTGGAGTTGAGAACCTCAGGTGTAAGTTCTCCAGAGGTTACTTACTCCTTGAGCATGTAGGTATTCCACAGTTTTTGTGATGGTGTAAAGCACAGCACTAGCTTCCCTCTCTGAGAAGAATTTCTGTCTGAGAATCTTATCCAGAAGCTCTCCACCCTTCAGCAGCTCTGTCACCAGATAGACTGAGCGCCCATCGTCATATACCTGCAAATGTTGCAGCAGATCATAGAATCAATGTGATTCCACCATCTCTTTCTTATACTCTTTCTTAGACAATAATGGAGACAACATGAACATCCATGGATGTTTGTGATGAAATCCATAATGCATTTGAAGCTAATCAATACTGTAGAGAACACCTGAAATGGATTTCTTTGAGTCGGTCATTTCTAATGTATGGAAACATAATACTAATACACTGCTGAATGAAGATGAATGATGGACATCCTGCTCCAAGTAATCAAAAAACAATAACAACAGAAACTCATTACAGTGTTCACTCACTCCAACAACGTAAATGTCAATGCACAGCTGCATTTCAGGTAAACACATCAATGCTCTTAGGAAGGAACAAGACAGTAAGATAATATAACTGTGTTTTTATAGCTCAGCTATAGAGCATAGCGTTTGCAGCAGAAAGTTTGTGGGTTCAATTCCCAGGGAGCACACATACTGATAAAAAAAATGTGTTGAATGCACTGTAAGTCGCTTTGGATAAAACCATCTGCCAAATGCATAAAATATAAATAATTGTGTTCAGCCAATAGGACAATGGTCATCACATGATCTTGTCTATCATCTCTGTCATACTAACCTATATATGTATGTATATATCTTATCTAACTTAAATATACTGTGTGTATATAAGATCAAAATATTTCCCAGAAGAATATAAACAATTGTGTCCTTGTGTGAAATCACTCACGTCTTTCAGTGCGATTATATTTGGATGTTGTGCGTAGCGCAACAGAATTTCCACTTCGTCCGTTGGATCCCTCTTAGCTTTATTGATTATCTAAACATCAAATAAACACAGATACATCACAGTTTGTGGGAAACTCACAAGACAAAAATGCTGTGAAAAAATTGCCAATGCAAGACAGTAAAGTTAAGACAGGCCAAAAACTGTACTAAAAAGTGAAACAGTCAATACAAAAACAAGCATAAATGTTAACGATTTTCGAAAGAAAAATGTGAGTCCAAGGTGTTGCTGGGGGCAAGGTATTTTAGCACATTCTAAGTGGTTACTAGGGGGGTTTCCTGGCCCAAGTCAAAAGAACCCCGCCCCCAATTTTCTATGATATTCTGGGTCCCCCTTATGATTTGGGTTCCATCTTTGATGCAAGTCTATAGGATTTTTGCCTATAGATTGTGACTGTATTCTCACCTTCACTGCATACTCCATGCCTGTGCTTTTCTGTATGCAGCGTTTGCAGACAGAATATGAACCAATGCCGATATCCTCCTTCACCTCGTAAGCATCATGGAACTGATTTGCGTTTCTGTGGAGCTGCTATAAGATACAGAGTATAAATGACTTTATGTATCAAAAATGTTAATACACCATCTGAAAAACTTCAGGACTTTTTGAACATCCTTAAACTTCCAAAGTAACTTTTCAAATTCTTTGTTACTTAATGGACATATTATGGAAACGTTCTTACAACATAAAGTTGTGAGATGGGTTGTAGATAGATTTGGGTTATACAGTGTATATACCTGAACTATAGAGCTCATGCTGTTGCTTTGCAGGGGTTGTGACTCTTCTTCTGGGGTGATGGCCACAAAACTAAAACCTCTGAAGAGTTGATTGGCGTTGGCACTGGGTGGTACACCTGGTGAGTCTACACAAATAATCCAGCATAGATTTCAAACATCTAGCAGCATTTAATTAAATAGATTTTGTATTCAGCAGACATTTAATTCAATAGGTACATTGTGTATTTGTCTAAAAGAGGATTACAGAGAAAGAGCCTGTGAAATCTACCTGATCTGGGATCAGACATATCAGGTTATAGGTGGTTAAGCTGATGTACCTTTGGGAGTTTTTGCTGTGAATTCTGGGTCAAAGTAGAATGTGTCATCTGGTCTGCCAGAGGCTGGTTTAAAGGGTGGATGAATCTCTCTTCTAAATAATTTCTTAAAGAAACAGGAGCACAAAATAAATGTTACAACTACCGTGCAATGATAAAGCGTAATTTATTTGCTTATCTGTCTCGTTTAACTGTATTAAGAAGTACATTTCAAAACACACTCACATTCCAGTCAATGGTAACATAGAATGGGTGTCTCTTTATCTCTTCAACTCCATCTGGACCAGCACCTACAGTTGCCATTGAGAAAATGTCACAACTGATAAACAAACAACTCAATGTACAAAAACATTAGTGACAGTTCACCTAAAAATTATTTTTTTTCATCGTTTGCTTGCCCTGTATGATTTTTTGATGAAAAAGAAGATATTTTGAGAAATGTCTCAGTGGTCATACAATGGAAGTCAATGGGTGCCACTGTTGTTTGGTTACCAACATCTCTCTTGTGAAGCATACAGGGTTCTCAAAAGTCATACAGGATTGAATGAAATGAAGGGTAAATGATGGAATCGTTTTCATTTTTTGGTGAACTATTACTTTAATTTAGTCTAATGGTCTAGTCTAGTGTGTGTTTTCTGCTTACCTAATCTATTGGAAGGATTTCGTTTGAAAAGACTCCTGAGGAGACTTTGAGCTTCTGAACTCAGAAACTGAGGCATTCCCAGCTTGGCCCTAGAAAACAAGAGATCAGAGACAGCCTTAGCTTCAGCTAGCACAAAAACTGTATGTACTGATGTACGCTGATGCACTGATGCAAATCAACAACAAAATAGCAATCTACAATAACTTTAATTGGCTTATTTGCCCTTTCTGGGAGTCAGGGAAGATAGGTTTTTATCAGTCAGGAAGAAAACAAAGTCATGTTCACATGTTCCCAAGTTTCTACAGGTGATGTAAGGAGGAACAAGTTTATAATTTGCGAGACTCACAGCATTAAATCTTTTGAGTTGTAAAAGACTTAAGAGTATCAAGTAAACAAAATCACTGAGCACACCTGTATATTCCACTTGGTTTTGAGTTTTTAATTTCATGTTTGTAAAATGTGTACATTTTCTATAGTTATTCCCACATTTATTAATGTAGGTCAGAAGGCTGCTGCAATGTGGACCAGACTTTATTCCAACTGTCAAAATTACCACACAAAAGTCATTCCAAACCTGTGACTTTTTTGCTTCTGGGGAACACTAATGAAGATTTTAAATTACGTTGGTAATATTTATTTACACTGCATGGACATAAAACCATTACTAGCCATTACTCAAAATATCTACTTTTGTGTTCCACAGAAGAATAAAGTCATAAAGGTTTGGAATTACATGAGGGTGACTAAATGATTTTTGGGTTTTTAACAAGATTGAAGAGCAACGACCGAAACCGCCTCTGTCATCCACACTGAGGTCATATCCAGAGCTCATACTCTGGCCATGGCAAGGGTCCTTATCAGCCTCTCCAGAAGCCTCAAATGAACTGTATTACAGTGTTCAAACCCTCATCTCACCCTGAGCTCTGAAGTACTGCAGTCATTCCACTAAAACCACATTACCACAGCGTATTAAAGCTATCATAGTCTTTGCGGACCTTTGATTACAATCATCTACTACAGCAAAGAGCCACTGTGGCATGCTGGGATTCATTCACCACTCAGCAGGCTGTTTTAAGACGTGAAGTGTATTTTCTGTGGTTTCTTGTTTACTGATAGTTAAGTGGTCAGTCTTAAGGCTAAAAAGCACCGTCAGCTAAACCAAGGTCACATCCTAATCTCTACAGCACTTATGAGTGTGTTTAGATTATAGAGTAAGGTGAAGGCGGAAGAATGAGGTATACATGCTTACTTTAGAATCATGGTCATGGTTTCCTTGCGGTCCTTGCCTTGGAAGGGCAGTGTTCCAGTTAACATTTCAAACTGAGGAGGGAAAACAAAACAGATTGTTTTTTTATAAGGCCGATTCCTTTCACTTAAAAGGTACAGTTCACCAAAACATTCTGTCATTATTCCTCAAACATTTCTACAGAATTTTTATTTTTGGATGAACTATCCTTTTAAAAGCAAATAAGCCCATTTTATCAAAAAAACATTTTTTTTATGCTGGTTGAAAGTCTCTTCACAACCTGATAGCAATCACTAAGTGAAGTGATTTAAACATTTATATAAATATATACATTCTTTGGAAGACGCAGAACCATAAATCGTTGCATCATCAATCATTGAGTCTAAATGTGATGATATGATGTCCTACTTGCCTGTCAAACTATGTATGCGTTCATGTATTGTAGGAGGTGTGGCTTTGGAGAGCGCTCTGAAGTGAGGGTGGGATCTTATGCTTTCAAAGCTAGCTTGCTATTGCTAGCTGAAATTGCCTACCCTACCTTTAATAACCAAAAAAAAAAAACAGGAAGTGACACTCCCTTACCATAAGCACCCCATATGACCACCAGTCAGCACTGTACGTATGTCCTCTCCGGTTCACCACCTCTGGGGCCATATACTCCACCGTCCCACAGAAAGAGTATGCTTTATTCTCATGATCAATCGACTCTTTACTGAGTCCAAAGTCTGAAGAGACAAACAAACACACTGTCAGATATCTCAATCTTCCACAGCAAAACCTAATTTTCCACACATTAGCTCTGTGTACTCCACACTGCCATAAATAGAGGTACAAGTGTGGTTTACACGGTCGTAAACCCCCACAGAGGGACGATTAAATGGTCCGTCTGGTGTCCCATGAGTCTGCAGACAAATGGCATCAACACAAAGCCCTTAATGCTCAAGGTGGCTCAGTGCTGATGCAGCTATTCCAACAATATGAAATTACCTACCTGTCAGCTTTATGTGGCCTTCCTCATCCAGGAGTATGCTGAAATGACATGGATTCACAGCATTAAAAAACATTAGGAAGAGTGTGCGCACATCCCAGCTAACAGGGAACATTCTCAGAACATTGCTAACATTCTCAAAAAATTCTTGCAGTAACATTAATAGAGCATTTTTAACATTATATATATTATATATAAAAAGCGGTATTTTTAAGTTGTTAGTTGAATGTTTTAGGAACTCTCCAGAATAAAAACATATTCAAAATATTTGAATAACGTTTTTATAACCAAGCAATAATGTTAATACAACATCAAAAAAATTGATGTTTTGAACACTCATAAAACATTCAAAAAATATTTGTAATGTTTTTGTTACTAATGGCAATGTAAGGGAAATGTAAGGAAAATAAATAAATAAATTATATTATATATGTATTTATATATATATATATTAAAATATTCTCAGCTTTATGTTTGCACATATTTAAAGGTCTCAAACAAATAGTGGAATTACAGATGCTATGCTATATACTGCATGTCAATATAAACTATAATTTTATTTATAGGGTCATATAAGGCCAAATATCAGATTTCTTTAAAAGGAAAGTTATATATCTGATCTGATGTAATGCTCTGAAAGTCACATGTCTGTAATCTATAGTTCAAAAGGTCATGTGTCTTTTGTACTCTGCAATGACTGTGTCTATGGGTGCTGTAAATTGGGTTTATACTGGGAACATTGAGTACTTCTCTGGTTTCAGATCTCTGTAGATGATGCCGAGTCCATGCAGATGATTCAAAGCCAAAGCCAATTCAGCCAAATAAAACTTCACATCCTCTTCTGTGAACATCACCTGAGGGACAACAGCACACCCTTACTGCAGCAGCCACACAGCCACACATACAGGGTGTTTGGGCACTTGAGCCACATAAAAACGTGTCAATGCCATTGTATTAGATAATAAAATATCAACCAAGCGGCTTTTATTTTGGAAAATGGACAGTGCAAAACATTTTAACACAAGCATTTTACAAAAACAGGTTTTAAATTATATATATAACAACAAAATGAAGACTAAATAAATACTTGGATACTTTCAGGTTGTCAAACTTAGTAAAAACTGTTTATAGATAATGTGGTTAACTACACCCGTGGTTGCTCTGCTATGACACTTGTGTGAACTTGAGAGGAAATGACTTCATACATCTACTAATGATAACTGTGAGACCAGCTGGATAAGATTATTTGCAAAAAATAGTTAGTTACGTTCTGGAAAAGGTCTAGCATTTTTTGTTATTTTGTTATGTATACAATGTAATGTACACATTAGGAACCAAATGCTGCTTGGGGACACTGTACATATTTTTGCACATCTGTACAGACACTAACACACATCAGCACATATACCCAGGCCTGGGTTAATCAAACACTGTTTACCTCTTTTGACAGGCGGGTAAAAAGATCCCCTCCTCTCAAAAAGTCCAGAATCAAATAGAGCTTTCCTTCAGTCTGAAATGCTGCGAGACCAACATACACACAGAGAGGGAATTATGGGTAATTAGTTTACAAAACATACAAAATGACAGCTGTTCTTCATTCTGATTGGCTGACGACCAGTGCTCACCATAGTGTAGCTTCACAATAAAGGGATGATTAACCTCCACCAGGATGTCTCGTTCCATCTTAGTTCTGACCCGATCCCGTACTGAAAACACAAATAAATAACAGCATTTCTATTTAGATTACATCTGTGGAGTTCACTAACAACACGTCCTCTCCCCTCTAACAACTCTCCCCCTGCTCAGAAATTTGGCACGGCAAAATCATGCAGATGGCAGAGGATGACTAATTAAATAAAGAGGGAAAAATGCAGCGCAAGAGAGACGAGCAAAGCTGAGCTCTGTTGGGGGGGATGTGAGTTTACTCATGTGAATATAGATATGTTCATTATGTGTTGGTACTGTTGTCTCATAGTCAAAACCCTCCGTCTATTTAGATTTTAAAACAACTTCTTCTGGGAATTAAACAACCAAAATGCTGGAATATACGGAAGTGGTTACTGTGGAAAGAGTGAGCGCTGGGGAAGTTTTCCGAGTAATTTGGAGTCCCATGTGATAACTGGGACTTTTGAACTGCGTTCAGTATCTCGGCTTGCACACCTGCAAAACTTCCTGTTGAGGGCAAAAACAATTCATTCGCACTTTCGGCTGCAGGACCAAAGCCAACGAAAATGAAAAACATACTGATGCAAACACGAAGCTCTCTTCCTCTCCTGTTGCCTGAATATTGAGATGCAAGCTTTCTACAGCGTACCCACACAATTATCACAGTTAACATTTTTAAACATTTTAAAAACTTTACAGAGTTATAAAATGTTGGAATAACATCCTTATAACCAATTTAAAAGTTTTTGTTATCTAAAATTGTTAGTGGAGAAGACTTTATAATAGCGATAGACCGATATATCACCCATCATCAGTCAATGAATGCATCTGCTTGGCATATTGATAGTTTTAGTGGTTTTATATCACAGTTTGAGTCATTTTAGATCATAGTAACGGCATTTATCACAATCTATTTATTCTTGGCCAAAATTCAATAGAAATTCTATTTTTGGGTAATCCAATGAATTAAACACTTTATAAATAAGTTACATCTGCCTATTTCCTATTTTTATTAAGAGAAGAAAAATATCAAAAGCAAAAATATCTTCTCCACATTATACAACAACACTTGAGTTTAAAAACAGGAGCTAAAACATTACAAATCTGCTTAAATGAGTCATACATCGCTTTGTAATGTTGCTCAGCAACATTAAACAACCAACACTTACACAGTGTCTAAAGCAGATGTCTATTTACTGTATGTACTTCATAGATCATCACACTACCAATTCATGCGAATTTGTACCTTTAAGGGTGGCTTTCTTCAGCACTTTCATTGCATACAGCTGTCCAGCATCGGGGCCTGTTATTTTCTTCACCAAAAAAACCTGTAATATCACCAAGCACACCGCCAGAGAAACACAATCAAGTCTTCATCAAAACAACATTAAAAAACACTTTAAAACAGGATATTTATGACTCCTCAATTCTTCCCGAAAACACAATCGGTCACTCTGTTTTACCACGCAGAGCTGATGATGCTGTAACTATAGTGACCATGACTTGTAAGGGTTCTGTGTGTAATTTTACCAAGATTGCCTTCGAAACATGAATGACATGAATGTTTTGTGTACGAGCACATTTACTTACATCTGCACATGACTCAAGCTTTGTGTGCTTGTGCTAAATACATCTGAAAGTACAGCGTGAGTACACTTACCAAATGCTAAAAATGCACCTGTGTTCTTTTCCAAACAGGGAACGATCTCGGAACATTGGCTAGCATTTTCTAAACGTTCTTTCAAAGTAATCAGAAAACATTCTGGCAGTAACATTAGTAGTTGCCTGTCTTGCTCACTATGTACATGCCCATGTAGCTCACCATGTTTTGGAACAGAGCTTAGATGTAACGCACCTTTCCGAAGGAGCCCTGTCCAAGCACCTTACGGAGCTCAAACTGTTGTGGGTCGGCTTTTTCCGAACCCTCTTTAACATGATGTGTGATGCTGATCTCTTTAACAGACACTTCTTCCTGGAGAAGAGAAGAAACACTAAATTACAGCAGTGAAAAACATTCAAACTTTGACAGCCTGATTAATGGTAAAGTGCAGATAACATACAGCAAAAACGTCAACAAAACAACACCGTTGAGCTAAATTCCGACGCTTATAAACCTAGAGACACAGCATGAAATTACACGCCTGGAATAATCGAGAATTTATGCACGCAGCTGGTCAAAGCGGTCGCAAACGCATCACTCTCACCCACGCCACGCACATCACAGCACTGCCTGGTTCTGTCCCACGTGTTCCCGGGCCCGACCTGGGGCTCGGCACCCGGCTCCATGCCTGAGGGAGGAGGGGTTGAGCCCCGGAGTTCCCCCCGGGGTGCGTGCCTGCTGCTGGGTTTCTGGTGCAGAGGGAGAGCAATACCACAGTCTGTAGAAAGCTCTAGTGATGGACAGCTTCCCACACGGTTGCCATGACACCGCCCCCAATCCTCCTGCTCCATCACAGTTTTGGTGGGCGTGGAGATGGGTGACTAAAGACTCAATGCTCAAGCTCCTCGTTCCTCACTCTCTTCCTCCCACTCTCACTCTATCTCTCTCTTTTCCATGCATTTCATTTTCTCTCTCTAATCCTTCAGCTTTCTATCTCCACACGGTGAGATGATGTCATCCTATGTTGGCGTACCGACAAAGTGGCTCTCATAAAAAAGTGATGAAAGTTTATAGGTACAGACAGTCCTCCAATACTCAACATACTGAGACCAAAACAATAACAAACCCCCATTTAGATGCGTTAGTAGTTTAGATACTATAAATGCAAGTTTTTGGTTACAAGCAATTTGTCAGTCAAAGGTGAAGCAAAACTGCTGTGCGACAGTCACGACCAATCAGAACATGTTTACAGCTACGTGGAGAGAGATTTTGGACCAATGAGATTTCAAAGTGGCAGGGGCTTGCTGGTGTGACACTGCAGAAATAGAAGCCATTTACAAAATGTCCTGTCACACGTCAAAGACGTGACTAATCATGACAAGGAGAAATACACAGATATACACAGAATATTTAGCTAAAGTGTAACCACTGAACAGATGAAAAAGGAACTAGCAAACACCTACTGAACATTTCAAACAGGACTTTTTCACCTGTTTTACAAAGTTAATAGCAAACCTGGCTTAGCAAGCCACATGATCTGAGATATAATTTAGGTTTATAGCAAAAATTGTGAGACAAGTTAGGCTCCAAACGATATACCTTTGTTGGTTTGTATTGGTAAAGCATGTAAAGATCTAACCAAACACACCCACAAAATTCAAGTCAGTAAAGTAAAGGTAAAATATACTATTACTTGCACTAAAAATACAGTACACTTGATTTCTGCATGAAATACCTGAATAACCTAGTGCATTTACCAAAATGTGCGGTTTACACCCAAAGCATACTGAATGTAATGTTGCATCCCATAACGGAATGCACCCAACCTTTTTTGTGATCTTGATTAACTTGGCTCTTTGGGCTGGATCTCAAAGGTCAGAACCAAAATTACTGTATTTATTTTTAGGAAGATTGACTATATTGTGTTATCAGAGATTAAAGCATATACTGTTGCAAAACTGCATTGTCTCTTATAATTTTTTCATAGTAGGCAGTATGCCCAGGATAAAGTAGACAGTATGTTAGTAAACCATTCCAAACAAAGATGTGCTACAATCCCTTGTATAAACACCACATTATTCTTAAACTCTAAATTCCACCTGCATAAGGAACCTCAAATTCCATATTCCTCATTTGCATGTGGATCCCCAAATCCCCCCTCCTCCATCTGTTACCTCTTAATCTGGATCATAAATACCTCAGAGTCCCAAGAAAAATGATGTGGAGCCGAGACCAGTGAACACTCCATCATGTTCCAACCAAAATCAGTCTGGCATTGTGTCAATTTGGGCTCCCTCAGAGCAGTCAGCATCCTACCATGAGCGCCTGGATATCCGTCCAGTCTGGACAGCGTTTCGAACCTGTCTGTCACTTCCTGAAGCCCTGCTGGTAAATCTACCATACGACAGTGTACCTGCCTTAGCCTAGTCCAGTTTGGTGAGTTTGTTTTTAGCATCCAGTCTACAGAAACAAGGCTCCGTTGAGGCAGATGAAGAAAGAATGAAACTAGTTGCCCTCCATTATAGAAACCGTGGCTTGATATTGGATGTTCTTGCTGAGGAACATGCAGAACCAAGGAAGAGGGGGAAGGAACTTAGAATCTTCAATGGGAGCATCCAGAACCAAGCAAGACAGCAATGCAAGCTGAGAGCTACTGAACGGATCGGTAGGAGAAAGCATGAATCATTGAGAGCTACTGAACGGAACGGCAGGAAATAGCATGAATCTACTGAACACCTGCATCGTGTTTTGCACATACGTGGATTCAACCAGAAGCCCCACCTCTCTCCTCAGCGCTTGCTGAGCATAATTCACACCTCATCTCAATGTGGCCAGGAATGGAAACTGATTCTTCAGAATTAAACAAGTCTGTAACACTCCAGCTGAGCGCTGGTAGAAAAACAAGACAAGACACTTGCTCTGAATGGTGAACAATATTCTTTTTCATGCCAGTATTTATGTTAGAAATGCTAAGGTCAGATTCCAGGTTAGGAGTTAAGGTTCACTGTGTGTATGTGTTAGCAGTGCGTGCATGACTCTTGTCTGGTGAAGAGCTGAAGTCCGGTGTGTGTGTGTGTGTGTGTGTAGTGGTGTTGTGTGTTTGTTGTGGTAATTTTGAGACTGTGATTCAGAGTGCAGATGGACTATATATATTTATATATATATACACATACACACAATACAAATACAAATGAACATGTTTATATACATACAGTTCGTATGTATTACCTTACATAAAAATGCATACATTGCATACAACAGTGTTCTTGTGGTGCTAATGTAAAGCTATAGTGTTACTGTAGCTCAGCCGGTCAGCAGTGCAAAGCTTGTAGGTTTGATTCTTAGGGAACACACATACTGCTGTAAACACTGTTTATACAGTTAATACAGTTGCTTGGATAAAAGCGTCTGCCAAAAGCCAACATAAATAAAACATCATACAGCTGACAGCTGTTTTTGTGGTTTGCCAGAATGATTTCACAGCACAAATCTACAGAAGTGCTGTATGTAAGCTCTATTACATATTCAATGCAATCATGTGACTTCAAATCCATTCATAAATGTAAGCCACCAATCTACATGATAGATGAATACAAATATAAAGAGAAGACACATTATGAAAGCCCACTCTGAGTAAACATACAATATAACCTGCAATTCTGACACAAACATATAATTTAAAAGGCACCTTTTAATTCCTTAATAATGAAAATACACTAAAGCTGATTGACACACTGACATCTCTGAATTACATGCTGCTTGCAGACAAGTAGACAATTCTCATCAAATCTCTTTCATTTACTCAAGCAAATACAATAGCCTAAATGCCACAACACTAGACTACTCATCTTAAATTTGTAATTTGGTTGGTTTAAAAATGAACAACAATCATTATTGAGCAAGTACTTCACAGAGCAGTGCTTAAAATCTCCTTACCTTACCCCGATTCCTAACAGTAAGTTTATAATAACGATTTATAATTTGAGCTGTCGGGTCTAATTCCCGGAAAGTGTCAGTTTGGCTTCATTAGACTTCAAAATGTGTAACGAAAAATACACAAAGTAAACTTCAGTTTCAATGTTTCAAACACAGATGGTGACAGAGAGGCGAAAATTACGGAGTGAAACTTTAAACAATTATTCAAATTGGAGGGAAGGTAAAAGATGTGAGACCCGAATTAAAAATAACGATCTGTAAAGCCTTACAGGATGAACCACATCCCTTGATTCAAACAATATTAAGTCTTCACTGTTTCCATAATAATTCCAGTGGCTTCACATACTACAGAGCGTGTGTCTGATGCCTTCCGGAGATACACGTCAGCTTTGGAGCCAAGCGGAAACCCGATCACTGCCTGTAGTGCCATACTCACCGTTCTGAAGGGGAATCTTTCTGGCTCCCTTTGGAAAAACTTCCTCAGAGCTTTCAGCCTACACTGTAGTGCCCTGATCACGGTCTCGGTGCAAACCAGAGCCCAGGTCTTCATAGCCTCCATACCTCTGCTGCCCATTCCTGCCCCACAACCCTGTCCAAGTGCGTGTTTGTGCCAGGATATGCAAGTAAAGAAGAGCCTTAATCATGATCACAGAGGGGGGAAAGCCCAGTTGTGAGTGAGGGAGGCTAAACTTTTACTGGGAGATTCCACTCTCTGAACCCACCAGTAAAGATTTCTGGAGATCCCCACACACTTCTGCAGCTGACCAGTCACAGAGAAACACATGCAAACACAGTCTGTCAGTGGCCTGTTTCGGGATGTCGGGCTACAGCTGAGATTAGCAACAACTGTTGTGTAAAGTTTGGTGATGCAATGCGAGAACTGTCCATAGCAAGACCATAGGTGTGCTGAACACAATGAACTTTCAATAAACTTCTTAAACACATACAAAACCTCACACTTACGTTACAATAGTGATTAACCAGTGAATCTTCTTCCTTGCCCCATTTAGATATGCAGAGATCACGGTGGACGACTTATAAACACAATGCATTTTAAGCAATTTAAGAGTTTTTTTAAATCAGTTTATTTTCAGATTTTACTCACCACCATAATTATTTGTTTTGCTCTGTTATTCACTTAGTGAAAATCCAGGTGTAGAGAGTGGTAGAGAAGTCAAATACAAAGTTTTAAATAAGAAAACAAGATGTCCAAAATATAACTGAAATTAAATGAGTATTTGTTTTACAGAAAAATACCTACTTCATATCTTATATATACACCAAAATATATATTTTGATTTTGTGAACTGACGCTAAACATTTTCAGTTTTTGTATCTTTCTGATCTTTTTCCAGTTCCCTCTGTTAAAACAAAAGTAAATATGCGTTGCAACAATGCATTTTCACAAAACATTTTCATCAGACATTGAATTGAACCATTGATTACTCAAGAGGAAATTGTTGAGGGACAATACCAGCTTGTTGTGACCTTCAAAGAGGAACACACAATCCCACCCTTATTCTATTTTCCACCCTTTCATGCTCCCAGATCCTGTCGACTGCATGTACAGAATTCTGGGAGCGAGTTGAACTAAAGCTTCTTGCGCAACACAATTAACAGCTCGACTGGCCGGGTTTTGAGGTCATTCTCAGAAAGGAAAATTCAAGCGATGCTCCATTAACAGGACGCCACACTCACTGCTTTCCACTCAGATAACAAAGTCTCAATGGACAACTCCTAAATGAGTATATTATCAAGGTAGCCATATGCAGACAAGGAGAGTATCCCATTACATTAAGTCAGGTGCTAACAAACGGAAACAAAGTGTGTTGAACTCTGTCCGATTTGGACCCTGCTCAGGGTTTGAGTTTTGTCTGTATGTGTAAGGGGGAACCGAGTTATGCAACTCAATGGAGCAGGTCTGTGACCTCAAAGAGCAGCTGTGAGGTCTTTGAGGATCCAGTTTCTCTCTTTGTACTGATGGATCTCAAAGTCAGTCGGAGTGAAGGCACAAGTGTGAATCCAACATTCTAGAATAACTGAATCCGAAAAATTAATCGTCAAAAACAGGTGCATTGTGGGAGTTTAGAGTAGATTAAAGTAAATAAAAGCCAAAAATAAAATCTGAAATTTTTTAATAATTAACATTCGCTAACATTCTCTCAGTTATCAAAAATGTTTTTTAACATCTTTATTCAAGGATTTATTCTTAAGCAGTTAGTGGAACATTTTAAAAATGTTACAGAATTAAAAAATTAAAAAACAAGCAATAGCGTTAATACAACATCTAAAAAACTGGACTGGTCAAACGTTCCTAGTACTTTGAAAATAACATTTTTAAAATGTTTGTTACTTAATAGAAACATTAGGGAAACGATCCTACGAACAGTAATCCATAAGCTTCAAACGAAATGACGTGTGTGCATGTTTTAGGAGACCAAAAGAATTCTACATGGACACAAATGGAAAAGAGATGGAGGCATAATTTATTCATACACTTCCTAGGAGGGACAGGAAGATCAATAGACCTAATCAATTATAAGTGGGCTACTGTCCTCGCTGTGGACCGCCTCAAAGCTTTGCCTCATACCTCAGAGCTCCTTTAATACTGCAACAGCTAGAACATTCAGGAGCACAATATTTCATTCAAAACGATGTCTAAAGACCACTGAGGTAATAACCCACAAGAATCAGAGTAGGTATTTTAGGTGTGTTTCTATTGAATTCTCGAATTGAACTGGTCTGTGACAAGTCAAAAACTAAAACTTGATTATCTGGTTTCCAGGCACCTCCGGATCGTACGCAAATCACAATAATGCTGACTGAGTTACACAGGTTTTTTTTAAATATTCCCTCTGTACTTTGTGACCGATTCAATCACAACTTCCTTGTGATTTCTGTGCCCTTTGAGTCTCAAGAGCAAAGAAAACATTTGAAAGGTAAAAAAATAAAAGCAGAAAAATGCAGTTCTAAGCTGGAACAGAAACAGAGTTACAACACCTGACCAACTAGGGCACACACTAGGGGATATATACCAGTGTATCATACAGAAATACAAAATCGGGTCTGGTCAGAACAGTATCTCCATCCCTGTTAGTTTTGCTCATCTGAGGTCTTTTCTGGGGCCAGGTCCACTAATTATGAATTTCAGAACGTGACGGACTTTCAGTCTGTATGGTATAAAGCTTTAGCTCATTAGAGACAGATAAGATGACAACATATTTGACACACCAACAAAAACATGCACAGAACAGAAACAATGATGGGAATGAGGACTATGAACTTGAAATAGAAAACCCAGTTTCCTTCTGTAGATTCCAGAAGCATTCTTCAGAAAAAAATGAAATTTTACACCCTTTGATGTGCTTCCTTTCCTTCACAAAAACTTACACTACATTGTCAGCCTACAAACTACAATCGTAGCTCCAATTCCTCCATCATACTCCAAAACCATTCACTACAAAACATCTTTCTATAGATAAACAGTGAGTTTAAACAGCCGTCAGTTAACATTACAAACGCTTAAACAACTAACCATCTTCGAACTCTCCAACCGAGTCAGAGCCTGTATTTACAGTAAAACTTCACCGTTTACCGTATGCCTCTAATGTTTTGAGCGCACAAAACTGAAGGGCTCCTACCCGTGTGTTTCTCTGCCTGATTCGCAGGGGAAACATTTTCAACATGGTCCCGTCCGCATGTCAGTCCCTCCACAATGTGGACGGCCAAACCAGAAGTGTCGTCCAGTGTGGCAGGAGTGGTCATTTAGGCAGTGTGACTACAGTACAGTGATACATACAAAAGAGCAGCAAAGGAAACGCCTGCCCAGGAAGGGCCTACAGCTGGAGGTCAGCACAGATTGAAACATGTCCTGCTCGGTTTCCTTGGCAACACCTGCACAGGAAGAGGTACATCTTTCCAAAGAGAGCATCTCTGAGCAGCTAACCCAATATATAAACAATTTACAAACACGCTCATCATATATACATATGCTCTGTCCTTCTAAGACATGTATTTTTGTGTTGTTACTTAAACTGAGAGAAAGGAAATGCTATTCCAAACCCCACAGAACTGCATTGCTGTTTACTTCCTACATAGGCTGCTGTAGCATCATAACATTAACAGAAGCTCATAAGTGACTGATTTTGAATGCTCTACATAAGCAGCAACAAATTAGTTCTCACGTACAACTCACATTAGATTACATTCACAATTCATTACAGTTCAATTTGCCTTTATGATAACAAAGTGATATACAGCACATAAAATGCTTGGGTGAAATAAATCAGTTCATAATTAGCTTCAGCTATCTTTGTCAGTTCATTTGGGTTATGGAAGTTTATAATTGACAATTCTCACAAATCTCATTATCATAGCAGAATTGTTGCAATGCATTGTGGGATTGCTGTCTCTAAAATGTTAGTCAATGCTGCCTTTTGAAACAGTTTTGGTGTTTGGATCTACATAGGCAGCTTATTAGGTTTTTTGGAATAGAGCTTGGATTTCTGCAAGAAAAGATTCTGGTACCACACAATAAACAGAAACAATATTAAGACAGAGAAGGGAAATAAATCATAAACACCAGATGTACAATGCTCTCTGGCAATTGAGGTTTAGCCCACGTCACATTTCTCGGGGCTAAACCAGGTCGTGTGGCGCCAAATCAAGTTCAAAGGTGGGGTATTACTTTTTCATCTGCCTAACTTGACTTCCTGTGCTGAGTGACAGGGCAGGAACCCTCCCATCACCCCCCTGTTCCAGGATAGCTGTCAGGAAGTGAGACACCCAGACAAGGGCATTACATCACCCTCAGATTCTGACCTCACAGAGACACAAAAAGTGCCAAGACTGACTCCCAACACGTCTCCAAATGTGGAAAAATATTGTCTGTCTTTATCTTGTCACACATATGAAATCAGCAATGCTATTTTTCTGTCTAACTTTGAAAATGTTAGACAGGACAGACCTCAGGCATGTGGGCGGGGCATATCAAAAGGGGAAGGGCCTGTCTGTTAACTCATGGTTCGTTTATAAAAACTCATAGCCCTGTTCACAGGGCAGCAGACGACACTTACTCATCCTGACACAGCACAGACACATGCTGCAGAAAATAGCAGCATTTTCTCACCCATTCACTCCTGCTGTTTTCTAAAAGCCCATGTCTTATCAAAACACTCTCTGGAGTCATTCACAGTTATTGTCGTTGTGGCACCGGGCCACCAATGTATATGAAACAGAGGGCGTTTTAGCTGCAGTGTGAGTGCTGGTGATGGAGACATTTGCATTCAGCCAGCAGAGACAAGATTAATGGATTCTCCTCTCCATATCTCAATAATTTTAACAATCGCCTCCCTCCACAATCTCTCTCATAAAACAGCTCTATTCTTCTGCCTTCAATTTCCTCTCTGCTTCCCTTTTTCCTCCCTGTTTTTTGTACATTCCTCTGTCATGTGTTCATCCTGGCTGGAGAGCAGATCAGGGCCCTAAAGAGAGGATGGCCCAATGGCCCAGGGCTAATGTTTTTGGCCAGCTGATGAAGCTGTCACTTGCCCTGACAGGACTTTACGTTCCAGAGATCTTACATTTGTTGATGAAGCAACCCAGACAACAATATTAGGTTGTAGGAACATTTCCCTAATGTTTCCATTAAGTCACAAAAACATTAAAAGCGTTATTTCAAACGTTCTAGGAACAGACGTTGTATGAACGTTATTGCTTGGATATAAAAATGGTATGTATCATTTTTAAAACATTCCAAATTCTGGGAACGTTCCCTGTTAGCTGGAAACGTGGTTTTATGCTATGGAAACGTAAACATTACATTTTTGTTAGTTTTTTCTGTTCTGAACGTTGTTTTGTGAATGCTGCTGATCTAAACATGCGACCAAAAAATGACATGCCTTTTAAGTTATTGAGTTACATGCTTTATTTTGGGGGGGATCAGTTTTGATAAAAATACATTTTTTGACACTTATATATACTTCAATATTGCTTAATAAATCGTCATTTTTGGTGACGGGCCAGTGAAAAGACAAGCAGCAGATCAAATCGGATGTACAGCGCTGCAGAGCATCTTAAAATCCTTATTGTTAAGCCCTGCTCACTGAAGCTTTGTTGCACAATGCCCCTTATCATCACCATGAGATCTAGAAAGACCTTTGGGGTCCTAACCGACCTCAGCTTCCCTGTTCTGACGCTCTGACGCTGCTGTACTAATGACAGCCTGTCCTTGTAGCTCTCTGGTGGAAGAATGAAGATGAATCAACTCTCCCACACTTATTCAGGCCAGAACAAAGCGCAGAGTTTAACCAACATGAATTCTGCGGGTCTCAGACCGCTCCACAGTCACACGCCGTATCTCTGACACACACCCACTCACGCTCTCTCACACATACAAGGTGCTGTCACAACGCTTTTGTGTCTAGGTTATGTGGGACGTTACAGGAAAGAGATTCACAATGAGAGCTTCACAGGAAGTCTTTATTGAGAATTAATGTCCTTATCCGATATTCCCTGTGTGTGCACGCACAAGCCTCAGTTTATGAATTAGACTGCCCTGGGTTATTATAAATGTAGTTTTAAATTTCATAATTTCTATGTTATTTCTTATTTGTCTTTTTCATTGAATTTTGTACCGACTTTAAGTCTATGAACATGTACCAAGCAAACCGAAGTTCACAAAATAACAAAATAGCCCACAGAACAGAAAAATACACTGAAACAAAATTTAAAAATGGAATAAAATGGTAAAGGTTTCACATTTATATACTAAAGCAATAGGCCATGAGAGGCCGTGCATTACAACAGAAATTCTTAACTTACACTGGCTCCACACCGTGCGTCTCGTGACTGCTTGTTTCATCACAATGTATTCGTCACAATGCTTGTTTCATCACAACGCATATAAGAACTAGTCATAAGACACACAAGAACCAATTAGATTCAAAGTTATTGACAAGGTGCCAGGGTTCCGCCATGTTGGCTGTACTCATTCATACAGATGTTGACATTCCTTTTGTTTATATAAATATTTAAATATAATTTTTTTTTATTTGATATGTGTTTGAGTATTTTCTTATAGACAACACTGCATCATCAGACATCAGCACATATCTTCAGCTCTGCACACATGGATCTACAGCCGTGTCACACTGCTGTGGCTCATTCAGCGTTCTTCATTGATCCTGAAGCATTAAAGGACTGAAAGTCACCAGCTGTGACCCATCACGACGCTGCTGGGTGGTGGAGGGAATTGTGACTGGATCGCAGGCAGGTCACGCCAGCAGTACCACATGAGTAATAGGTCTTAATATATCTATCAGTAAACAGCAGCATGTTTCAGCATCAATTCAGAGGGTATCATGGGTATTTTACAGCACTTGGTGTAAGATCAAATAGGCTTTTTCAGGTTTATATTCCTGCCTGTTTCCCATAGAAGAGACGAAGATTTACAGAACATATACAAACACAGTCTACATAACAGGTTTTAATTTCATTTCATTTAATTTGATCTATTTATCTGACAAACAAATTTTGTATTTTGATCAATATAGTCAAACAGAGTATAACTAAAAATATTTTTAAATCAGAGCTGTTGCCTAGCGTTGTACACACATGTACTTCATTGAGCCGTGGTGCTCATGTGAGCAATATGAGTTTAAGTCTGGTGTACATCTTTTCTTAATCCCATTCTCAAATCTAAAAAAAATGCATGTCATATCTTGTATGTATGTCACTTTCAATAAAACTAAATAAATGAAAACAAAACTAGACAAAACTAAATAAACACAAAATAAACAAAAAATATGAGTAGTGCTTGTCTGTGCAAAACTCATGACCAGTGTTGCCAAGTCCATGGTTTTCCTGTGGA
This sequence comes from Chromobotia macracanthus, assembly GCA_036877525.1. Classification (NCBI taxonomy): domain Eukaryota; kingdom Metazoa; phylum Chordata; class Actinopteri; order Cypriniformes; family Botiidae; genus Chromobotia; species Chromobotia macracanthus. Next base: position 5,344,875 of record JAZGTH010000085.1, on the reverse strand, counting down.
ATTGGGCTAATTTTAAACTGTTGCTGCAGGTTGTTTCATTTTCTGTGGTATAAAGGTTTGACATATTATATGAATTATGTTTGACTTAAATGGTTATAGTGAAATATTTTATTCTGCTGTACACTACTATATAGTGATTTTCAATATGTTTTTTACAAACATATTTTACAATTTACAATATGTATGTCAGGTATGGGTGTGGCATATTTTGAGTTAAGTTATGGCTTTTCTTGCCCATGCTATAGAAAAAAATGTAAGCCTAACTCTTTAGAAATGCACTAGCACACCCTCCTGGGCTATCATTCCTATCTGTGACACAAATGTGTGTGATGAATTACACATCAAAGTTAAGGTAAGGGGTTTGTTCAAATCAATATCAATAGAAATATCAATGTTTATCATAGACTGCAGATCTTGAAGCCAATTAAAATGGCATCTGAGTCATTTTTAAGATAAACATAGATTTAAAATTTGTTAACCATAGTCAGGCAGGTTCTATGAATCAGGTGTGCAGGGCCATGCTGGAGGAGTGAGTCACAGGAGAAAAAAGACTGCATGATGTCTCGCCACTTTCTCACACGAATGACTGCAGAAAAACGATTTAGAGAGAGAAAGACAGAGAGCGGTAAAGAAGAGGCAAGAGTGGGTGTCCGCAAAAAGAAAGACAGTCAGTCCAGATGGCCAGAGAAGATTAAACACCATCTGCCAGAGAGATCTGGAGACATAGCCAAACATTAGCACAAACAAGCACGGCACATAGACACGGATGAAACCGACGCTGTACACACACCTAACCCTGAAATGAGACGGTACATCAGTGTCAGGGGCTCATCACGGCCTCTGAGAGGAGAATGAAGTATCGCTGCTACCTGATTAAGGAGGATCACTAAGGAATACAGCCTTTCAAGATAAATTATTGCGAATCACATGGGCTGTTCACTTTCATTGTGAGATAAAGGTTTAATGTGGAGCCCCAAATGGCTCCCTGTTGCCTTTCCCTCTCTGATGGGGTTGTGTTAGTTGTAAATATATTTTATAGGAAGTGATTCTATAGCAGACTTTCTATTATAAACATGAAACCAGGTTGTAGGTTCGAATCGGAGCAACCAATCAGCTGTCACGATCTCTGCACTGAGCAAGACACGCAAACCCAGGAAACTCAAACAAAAACTCCACAAAATAACTACTTGCTTTTTCAGTAAGTGATGCTGGATAAGTGTATCAGCTAATTGCAATAAACGTAATTGAATTTTCTTAAGATTAAGAACTCACCAGAGGGAGCCACTGAGCTGCCAGTGGAAGTGATTTCCTGTTTTGAGAGTGAGAGTTTTAAATACGATTATCTTTAAAAACTCTGAAATGGCTTCCAGATAAAGTTAATTGGCCGAGTGCAAACTAAACATAGCAAGCATCAGCATTTCCACTCTGTACTTCCTGTTTTACTGCTCCGTCCGCAGTCATTCTGAGAAAAAGAGCTTTAAGACTATTTAAATGAACAAATGACTAATGCATTCACACACTCTCCATCTCATTAACTCTCATTAGGTGACTGAAATACTGTTTACTGTAATACACTCCATTAAACAGAGACAAAAACGTGGCCAGATTAGGGCACACACACACACACACACACACACACTCAAACATAAAAAAACACAATAAATACAACTGCATTAATTTCTGCTTGATGAACAATGACAGAAATGTGTCATATGTACTTTTCCATTTACCAAAGAACATTTTGAAAGGTTTCCTGTATTTGGGTAAATCTTGGGTAAAACCTGTTAAGAACATATTTCATCCCAAATATATAAAACTAGTTAAATTTAACTTTTGCTTAACAAAAACGAATCCTATTTTAGGACCATTAAGAGTTTGCATTGTGACTTATTTCCATGACTATTAAACACATTTCCAATGAAAGATTATGATATAATATTTACATTGTAAAGTGTTGATTTATACTGGAAATTAGAGTCAATTTAAAGTAAAAAAACAAATATTTTTAAAAAATAGTCCTAAACTTAGTCTTCACATCTTAATACAAAAAAAAAAAGTTTCTTTTAATTTTAAGGTTAATTTTGGCTGGTTTTCATGAGATTTAGGCATTCTGTGTTACAGAAAAGATAATCTTTTGAAGTATGTTAGTAACCAAACAACAGTGGCACCTATTGACTTCTATTGCATGGACACAAAACCATTTCTTAAAGTATCTGTTTTGTGTTACACAGAAGACAAAAAGTCCTATACGTTTGAAATGACATGAGGATAAGTAAATAATGGTTAAACTTATTTTTTGGTGAACTATCCTTTTAAACATATAGAGGCAAAATCAGTAAAGAACGAAATACTCAACTACTAATCCACAGCTACTGTAGCAAATCGAAGTTGCAAAGAACCAGCTTTCAGAAACATCATACATCTGAGATGGTGCTTGTGTGTGGGGAAGTTCAGGGGGAAAAACAAATGCTCTAGAGAATGTTTTTAACGATGACCTAGCCTTCCTCGCAAACAAGATCCATAGGTCCATCTGCCCTGCATTTAAAAATCAATGCTTCTCGGCAGCAGCTCCAGAGGAAGACGGGGGAGTGTTTCAGTGGGAGAGGAGACCTAGAAAGTCCACTTTGCTGTTTCCTGTATGAGCCCAGACTCTATGATGTCACAATGATGCCGATACATGTTACAAGAACTCATTAATTCCGTCTGAAAGAGTGTAGGAAGAAGCTTCCCTGAACTATAATGACCGAAACAGATACGAAAGTTCCTAAACAGATACGCTCCCACAAACAAATACAATGAACGCTTTGTTGTCTTGGCTGGAATGCTGGGCCCCCATACAATGAGGATGGTACAGTCTGCACTGTACAATGGCGCTCTAAGGACGTCCACGTATTATGCTGGATTTTAAGCTTTTCAAAATCAGAGGCATAGGGCAATCAGAGGCCTGAGCGATAACTTGATCAATAACTTTTATCACCAGCTCCTCTTACAGAAACATATGCATATGGAGGGAATGTTTAGGTGGTACCCTTGAGACAAACACCATCTCTAGTGCAGAATGTCCACATGTCCAAAGAAGCAGCATCCTTCAGCTAAAGCTTGTGAGATCCTTTACAAATGTCAAGTGTTACAAAACACTGAACAACACTGAAAAATACAAGGAGATCAAAGCCCAGGAGAAGACGTGTCTTGAAATGATGGGAGGTGGAGAGGCAGAGAGAGCCACAGAGGGGGGAAACATGAAACTCACGTGACATGATAGGTTTTCATCTTCTCCCGTGGAGTCCCCCAAGACGTGATGGGGCTCAGTCTGTCACGTAAGAGAAAAGTGAACATGGAAAATCAGTGTCTCACACACAGCTAGGCAAAGCAATGAGTATAGAAACCACAATATAATGTGTTAACAGTCTAAACTACTCTGAACATTGTCTTGCATGACCAGTCCTTTGACAAACAGCATGAGGTCTGGACCACATTGAAGCTAATTCAGGCCAAGAACCGCCAATGACTGATGGTAACATGCACAGTTGTTTTTTATAATTATGTTCTGTTTGGAAGCAAATTACATCTGACACTGATGATACCACAATAATACACAGAGCACACAAAAATTATATATGTATGAATATGTATATATATGAACTAGACCAATGTATGTATATTTGTATGTATATGTATGTTTTAATATTTCATTTCCTGGTGAAAACTTGTGTGCTCCAACCCCCTGAGATCCACTGCAGTGACCAATCTGATTGGACCTTGTAATTTTTCAATAGCATCACAAGTGCCAATCAGCAATAAGAACTTCTAATGTGTCCATTACGTAACAAAAAGTTAAAACTTTACTTTTTAAGTTCTAGGAACGCTCAAAACATACAATTTTAGACGTTGTATTGCTTGGTTATAACATTATTGGTTGGTTATAAAAATATTTTTCATTCTGTAAATTTTTACAAATGTTCCACTAATTACTTACAAATAACATTTTTGATATATTCTGATATATAACTTAAAAAACATTCTACTAACGTTACTGCAAGAACATTTTTCGATAACTTTGAGAGAACATTTCGAAAATGTTTGCCAGCATTCTGAGAATGTTCCCTGTTAGCTGAGGATGTCACTGCACAGGAGTAAATCTGACAGATAACACAATGATCTGCTGGCTGCAGGAGAACACGTTACAGACTCGTAATAACATCTCCAGCTTTACGGTTGACATTATTATGTCTAGGTCAATGGGGTTTGTCTGGACATTGTGTCATTCCAGAATTATGACCAAGCAGTTTTACTGACTCCTGGATACACCTGAAGACGTTTATGCATGTAACTGTGTGTTCACTGAACCCTTGTCGTATGGCATGGCATAGGTCATAGATAATGTCAATATATGTCAAGAAAATCTGCGGTGATGAAACCGCTAAGAAAACAAATGCAGTGATGGTAAAGATATAAAGATTCCACGGTAAATAAATGTTAAAACATTTTATTCTATTAATTTATTTTATTATCATTTAGATCCCAGAGTCCTTCAATGGACCTTCAAACACAGTCTATAAAACCTATTGAAACCAAATTTCCAGCTGTTTTGCAGGCAGCTGTATTCCATCAATCCATGCTGGAATTATGTGGAATTCCTTGGATTGATCCAAAAATGTAACATTCAAACATTTGGTTCCGTCTCTAACTAAACAATAAAACTCTGCACACTGTAACACCATTAACACAGGTTAAAGAAGTTATTTAAAATGAATTCATGCGAAAATTATGTGACACAGTAAAGATTCCCATAAATAATCGAGTCTCGCTTCATCATCATCATCGTCACAGTACCGGTATGAATCAGACTGAGGTTGAAGGATCTTTACGCGCTGTCTGATTCACACATTATCCAGTGTTTGTGTGAAACGGGAGTTTTAATGAATGTCATCTGATATGTTATCTGCAAAATACTTACACCACAGCTAACAATACAGACCTTTTTGACAAAAAGGGTCATTTTAAAAGCGTTTACGCACAGCCATAACGCGGCTCGTACTCTTTAACGAGTAATCCCCTAATATCGGATACACAAGATAAAGATCAGGAACAGGTTGTACTCCAAGACAAGGCCCAAAAGGTATTTAAAAATAAAAGTAGTGCTTCAACAATGAACATGTTAGTCTGGTATCTGGAGGAACGCTGGAGACTCACCTCGCTCGCCGCGCTTCCGATGGCCATCTTTCGCCAAGGGTCAACTAGTTGTGCCAGGGGCATCTTCACTTTGTGGAGGCTTTCTCGTTGATAAAACAGACCCACAACGAGCTACTTTGTTTATGTTCTGGCTGTCGTTTGCCGCGATCTCGATACAGAGAGACAAAGCTGGGAAGCCAAAGCGTGCGTGCGTGCGTAAAGCATCCAAATGCGCCGCCACCTTTTCCTCCACTCACCTCTTGTCACTTAACGCGGAGTTTCCATAGAAATACAATGACCGTGCCCCTGATCTCAAGTCAGTCTCTAGCTCGCTTGCCTTCTCTCTTTCTCTCTCTCTCTTTCTCTCTCTCTCTTCGCCTTCCCCTTTGATAAAAAACACACTCACGCTCTATTCACTTCCGCTTTTCGCAGTGTGGCGCATCGGATTGGCTGATCAGCCTGTCAGTCATGTGTGGAGGGCGGGGCTGAGGCTGCAGGCTCACAGACGAACAGGTAAGAACAGCGAGCGCGTTTTTTTTTCTTTAATGCAAGTCACATTATGATAAACAAACCTACATATCCAAGTGTTTCAGCTTGTTGGACAAATATATAACAGATAATCAAAAGAAAATAATAATAATAAAAATAGAATAAAAACCGGTATTAAATTATCATAACGATCTACTGGTGAGAATATTACTCACCTACTAAACTAAAATCACCTACATAAAACACATTTCTTAATTTAGATTAACATCTTAAGTATGGATTTGCCATTTTTTTTGGATTTATGCATGTTGTGAAACTCTTAATAGTCACCAATGCGGTTTGTGAATATTAAATTCAGGAGATGCCGACGTCCGTGTATCGCGACAGTTTTTACTAAAAATAAATATGATAAATTTTACTTAAAGTAAATTTGATCAATTTGTATGAGGCTTGTAAGCTGTGATTGACACTTGCGTCACAGTGCGCCATCTGCTGGTGAATATATGACCGTGTCTTCGTGCTGTAGTGACGAATGAGATGGAAACGTACTGAAATGAATTAAATAATAACACGAAACATTTTTGTTTTATATTTTTATTTTTTTCTTAATTGTATTAAGTATTATTTTGGCTTGAATTCATTTCATTCTTATTTCTTTATTTAATAACGTTTCCAAAAGCAGACAGAGCTGAATAATCCTACATTTCGCAACACACAGTTTGCAGTGCAACTGTAAGCCTGTAAGCTTTTCTAATCCAAAGTGCAAATGTGCTTACTGATATATTACAAAACCTGTGAACACTTCGTTTCTATTCACATATGAACTTTAAATTAACCGGGCCGTTTTGTATCACAAAGATCAATGTATGCATACTTCAAAACAAGAATAGCACACTATAAATAATAGTTAGGGAATGTACAGTACAGTACATAAACATACTGTATGGATAAAACAAGTTTCATCCTTGTGTTTTGTACGTATAGGTTAAGGAAAAGACTGCATATTTCTATAAGGAATAAAGTCACGAGTAACAGCAGGCTTGTCTAGGCTGGAGCTGATCCTGGAACAGTCATTCCAGGACTCTTCAGCTGATGGATTTCAGCCTCGTCCAGGGGTTGATGCCTCTGACCTCGAAGGGTGGACCATTGGAGAAGATGTGGTTGCACAGATCTTCCAGTGGGGGCTCCGGGTCAGAGATGGCAAACTGTGAAGCTTCTTCTATCTCATTACGAATCTCTGCATCAATCTCCTGTGATGGTTTCACATGGTCAAAGGTTTTTTAACCAATAAAAACACGAATAGTTCTGACTCTGCATTCTGACTGGATGAGTAGGTTTTCTGATTTTTTCTGATTGGATGAACAGACATTATAAAATGACCATAAAGCCCGTTTTTTATTAAAGCTGCAATCGGTAACTTTTGCCTCTCCATCTCTGTTTGAAACATAAAATTTGCAGGTTCTTTAAGTGCTTTTCCTTACGTATGATAAAGTCAAGTGAAGCCAAACTAACATTTTTGGGAAAATTGGATCTGACATCTCAAATTCTAAATTATTATTTTAAACTTACCGTTGCAAATAAGGGTAAGTTAAGGAGATCATTTTAAACACTGACCTGTCATGTACTTGGTTAAAAATGTTAATGTTAATGTTAATTTTAAACCGGAAACTTACAGATTGCAGCTTTAATATGCCTAACAGCCTGCTGTTAGGATAGTGAAATGTATTACTTAACAAAATATAGAAATGGTTATTTCTGAAAATCACTCAATGCACAGCCTCTATAGAAGTGTGTGTGGACTTTACCTTGATCTCTTCCAAACTGGCCATGTTATTGTTGATCAGGTGGTCCTTCAGCAAAGAGATGGGGTCACTCTTACTGCGAACCTCTTGGATCTCCTCCCGCGTGCGGTAACTAGCATGACAGAAAAAGAAGTGATCAATGGTACAGCATGCAAATTTAGTGAGCTTACTGTAAAGAAGTGGGAACTGGCTAAGGAGCATGATGATTGAGGACTGGTGGAAGAGGAAACAGTTTTAAATGAACTGAGAAGCGGTGAGGAAAAGTTGAGGGTCAACCTCACCTGACCCCGGGATCGCTCATGCTGTGGCCATGGTAACGATATGTCTGGAGCTCCATTACTATGGGACCCTGGGGCAAACAGACCAGTGGTGGGTCAAACATTTACCCACAGACCTCCCCTGGATCTCCCAAAAGGATGTCAGTGTCCAGAACTAGCAACGTTACTATGCAGCTAACAATCTTAATTTGTAAGAACATTTCCATAACGTTTCCATTAAGTAACAAAAATGTTACAAATGTTATTTTGAAAGTTCTAAGAACATGTAAAACGTCCAGTTTTTCAGATGTTATATTAACATTATTGCTTGGCTATAAGAACATTATTTAAACATTTTTTCATTCTGTAATGTTTTTCCAACATTCAAGTTCCAAGAATAACTATTTTGATGTGAATGTATCGTCACTACAAGAACATTTTTGATAACGTTGAGAGAACTTTGAGAGAATGTTAGTCAACATTTTGAGAATGTTCCCTGTTAGCTGGGAATCGCCTCATAGACTCAATCATGAAAACGCAACATAGTGTTAAGCACCACATTAATGTCATTTTACTTTAAATAAATGTGAAACTCAGATTCTTTACCTTTCCAGATCTGCAAAAATCTGCCGCAAACCTGGTCGCTTCTCTCACACAGAGAACATCCATTCCATCCACCTGAGGAACACATGAAGGTTGTAAGAACGTTTTTGTTAGGTAACAAAAATGCTAAAATTGATCTAGGAATGTTCCAAATAAAATGCTGTATTAACGTTATTGCTTTGTGTTGTATAAACTTTTTAATGATAAAACTTTTTTAATGGTAAGTGAATTTTTTAATGGTAATGATACGTTTTTTAAATATTCCACTAACAACTTATGAATAATGTTTATGATAGATAAATGTTCAAAAAACATTCCATTACCTTTACAGCAAGAACTTTTTTTAATAACTCAGAACATTTTAATAACAGAACATTTAGGCAATGTTGTCCAAAATTCTGAAAGTGTTTCGTTAGCTGGGTAGTGATAAAAGGAGACGGTAGATACATAAATGTAATATATATATATATATATTTAGTCACCCTCAGACCAGGTATGAAATCCCCTCTCTTGTAGTAGTCTGTGCTCGCTGAGGCGCGTTCTACTGACGTACCCATGCCATATTTATTATTCTCACAGATGAAAATGCAGGGGAGCTTCCACAGGGCTGCCATGTTAAACGACTCAAAGATCTGACCCTGATAACGAGACAGATTCAGCAGCATTAGTTTGAAAGAGCAGATCCAATGCAGTCTGTGAATACTACAGTGCCTGATGGAACGTTCTTCCCAATTTTAGGTTGTAAGAACGTTCCCCTGATGTTTCCATTAGGTAACAAAACCATTAAAAATTTTACTTTGACGTTTAAAGCATCCAGTTTTTAGACGTTGTATTACCATTACAACGTCTAAAAAACTGGATGCTTTAAACGTCAAAGTAAAATTTTTAACTTTGGGAGCATTCTTGCAGTAACGTTAGTATAACCTTAGTTCTACTAACCTTACTGCAAGAATGCTCCCTGTTAGCTCCATTCTTACCTGATTAGCAGCTCCATCTCCATACAGTGTGACGCAAATTTCATTCTTACCCTGATACTGGCACGCCAGGGCCACACCTGCCCCTAGGGGAACCTTCAGACAGTGATATTTACATTAAGAAATGCTTGACATAATATTTTTGAGGTATGATAAACGCATCTCACCTGGGCACCAACAATGCCATTTCCACCATAGAAATTCTTGGCATACATGTGCATGGAGCCGCCCTTGCCTTTGGCAACGCCACCCCTTCGGCCTGTGAGCTCAGCCATGATCTCTTTCACAGGCACACCTCTGGTGTAAGTGTATCCATGAGCTCTGTACGCCGTGATCAGATGATCAGTGGAGTTGATTCCAGCCTCAATGCCAACAGCACAGGCCTCCTGAGATTCAAATAGATGTTTAGACAGCTGTTAGAGATCACACCATTCAGGCTTTTATTATGAAAGATATTTTTCCTGAATATATTTTCTATTTAAAAGGCTGCTGATGTTTAAACGAAAAATATTTTTACACACATATTCTTTCTGTGTCACTAATGCAAAAATAGTGAATGGTGACAGAATTTAAATTGTGCAACACCAAATTTTAGTTTTCAGTTATTCTTATTATTTAACGTTATCTTTTATTTCACAATTTCATTTCAAACTCAACCTTCATGTAATATTGTGTTAGTCATTATGACACATATCAATAATTAAAACATGATTCAGCTTCCATGTGTATTACTTGATCATGTATCGTTCAATATTTCATCACCTGTCCGTCATAAAGGTGACAGAAGCCCCGTATGATCTTCTGCTTATATAGCTGGTCTGCTTTCAGTTCCATGCGCCTCATGGTCTGCATTGTGCGGTAGAACTTCAGCCCATCTTCTCTGGTGAGTACCGTCTGCAACGAAGGGCCTTCGTCCAGGCGATGAAGGTCACATTTCTAGGCAGTAAACAATTATAACATTAAATTGCATTAAGCAGAAGCTTGTGATGTATGTCTGAGCACCTTTTAGTCTTACTGAACTTCACCTTGATGTCAAAACAGGCCTGAGGTGTGAAGCCAGCAAAGGAACGTGCCGACGTCACCACTCTGGAGCCCTGGAGAAGAGATGAGAAGAGAATTTGACATATATATTAACATCTCACGAGCTATTGTGGGCCATTTGGTGGACCCACTGTGAAACATCCCAGCATTACCAAACATTAATACAATGCCTAAAAACTGGACAGTTTCGGACATTCCTTTCAGAACAACATTTTAAATGTTTTGGGTACTTCATGGAAACAGTAAAGAAACGTTCTTACAACCTAAAATTGTCAGCTGGGATGACAATGACGCAAAAGCACAAAAATAATAATAAACTTCTAATTGTAGAGAAAGACTAAGGTACAATATACTTACAGTATATTGTACTGTATACTAAGGTACAATATACAGTACTTATATAGTACTGTATACCTTATATAGTACTAAGGTACTATATACCTATATAATATATACCTTATATAGTACTATATACCTTATATAGAACTAAGGTACTATATACCTATATAATACATACCGTATATAGTACTATATACTTTATATAGTACTAAGGTACTATATACCTTATATATACATATACACCTTTATACCTATATATATATATATATATATATATATATATATATATATATATATATATATATATATATATATAGTACTATATACCTATATAACTAAGGTTATATAGAATACAACACACATTTCACTACTTGTTGTATTCTATATAACTTGTATGTGACAAATAAATCTTAAGTCTCCTGACTCTACTAAAAACAGAGGTTGTAGTTTACTTTAAACCCTCTACAGGGTTGATGCGCAGTAAATCTCTAGCTACACAGAGCTCGACTCCTCTTTTCCTCTTATAAGTGAACAGAAATCAGTCGCATGTACAGTATGATACGTACAGTAACTCTGATCAGCAACATTTTGTGCATCCTACAGACGCAGCAGGTGCGTTTCGGGGACCAGCTCAGCAGCTCGGTACGGCTGACGATTTAAAAATAAAAGTCCGACTTTACATCGACATCTACAACAGCTTATAAAGATTATATTTCAATAATTGTAAGATTAATGTTTAATGTTTATACTAAAAGGCCGCGTTCAATTGATGTACTTGAAGTTTGGGAATTTGGTCATTGCATACGCATGACCATGACTTTTATTTTGATAAAAGAGATATGCGCACTTATAATTAGATACCTATACTACTAACAACTGTTCCTGAATCTGCAAACTGACATTATTAAACTACACGCATTCATTATATTTAAAGGCACTGTTTAGGACTTTACCGAGAGCTATGACGTCCTAAAGCGAAATACTTATACTCCTACTGAACTATTATATTTACTTTTTAATCATGGCAAATGCGATGTGGGAATTGAGCTGCATTATTATCTTTTTCTGCATATCCTTCAGACAAAACGGCCTTTCTGCCGATGATGTCTAATAAATAAAAACATTGTAAATGTGGACGATAAAGCAGGCGCGCGTCTTCTCTCTTACGTCATCGGCGGAAGGTCAGCGCTCAACCGGAAGTGAGAGTCAGAGCCCGTCCGCCATTGTGGAGCAGAGCAGGGGTGATATTCTCTCCAGATATTACGCGGGGTGTGCGTGTTTCGGACTGACTTAAAGGCATCGTACCGCCACCAACCTCCCCAGCCGTTTGACCTTCGCCGTCTCTGCCGCCCGAGAGGACCGCTGCCGACCGTCTGAGACCGGGGGAGGTGATTAACGCCGGTGAGATACGCTGATTATAGGGCCAACCGGGAGAGGAGAAATAACGTGAACCCGCAGCGGTGGCAGGAGAGACCGTGGACAGCTACAACCTAGAGGATGTCTGCGACAACTGTCGATCAGGTACACCAGACAGATCCTCCTCTATGTATATCACAGATCATCATCGTGATGGTGTATGCATTGACTCTGGCTGTGTCTCAAAACCTAGTGAGCTGACTACCTAGAGCGCGTTCACAGGAACCTTGAATAAATGATGTCATGGATGCCGGCTCGTTAGGGTTTGAGACACAGACAATAAGCTAAATGCCCCTAAAGCTGAGGGAGTCTTGGATGTTTGATATGTCCTCCTGCTGGGCAGAATCATTGGCTGTGCATCCTTGATCATGACATGCAATCCAGTCATCATGTTGTTATAGTTCAGTATGGATGTTTGTTTGACATTTAGCCTGGAAAGGAAGCTCGGCCCTTTTAAACTAACAAGGCATGTTTTGTTCACATTGTGAATTTTCTTTCTTTCTCGCTGTCCACACACTCAACATCTCAACATCAGAGACCTAAAGGACAAGGAAACAAAGGTATGTGGACTCATTTTTCTCAGGCATGTCCACTGTTGAAAAGGTTCGGTCTTGCCATTGTTTAAACCTTTACCTGACAAAGTATCTATTGTAACGGCTAGTAAACCATAGAGAATAATTGTTAAGTGTCTTTTATTGCATCAACAACTTTAACAATTGTTTCAGGTAAGGATACATCATTTCTAGGTTAATTTACTTTTTTGTGACCTAATAGATTTGAAATAAAGGAATGAAGAAAGATATTGGTAGATGCATGTTTAGGTTTACCATGTTATTTCTGTATTTAATATTTTGGCACAACTGGGCTTAATCATAATGAATAATAATAATTTATTAGAAATGTTTGAAACCTTTTATTCTCACAGACACACTAATTCACAAACAATGCACGTCAGCTGTCTCTCAGTATACTGGTTTGAAGCATATGAAGCACTGAGCTGCAGCACATTAAAGAGAGAGGGAGAGATAAGTCTGGTAAAATAAACTGACAGACTCTCTGTCTTACTTTGATGTAATTTTGTTTAGTGCAAAACGGTTCGATGCATCAGAAGGATGGTGTAAACGATGACGACTTTGACAATTACCTGAGCAGCCAGACAAATCAGGTGAGTTGCTCTCTGTGGGCTCTCATATTAGATGTCTACTCTGAAAATAGTATCTATATCATTATATTCTACCATTTCAGTGCAATGCTGCTTTACATAGACTCACTCTATACATGTACATGAGAATTGCTTTGAGCCCAAACACATTATGGTATCTGTTAAAGGTAGGGTAGGCAATTTTGGAGAATTTAGGAGCTAGCTTTAAAAGCATAAGATCCTGCCCTCCCTTCAGACTGCTCTCCAAAGCCATGCCTCCTGTAATACACATGAATCCATACGTAGTTTGACAGTCAGATAGGACATCTTATCATTGCATTTGGCCTTCCTTAAGAAGATATATATTTATATAACTGTATTTAGACCACTTATGTTGACCTCTATCAGGATTCGAAGAAACATTCAACTAGCACAACAAAAAATGTTTCTGGAAAAATTGCCTTTAATGTATAATTGACCATTGTAGAAAACAAATTGTAATTTGATATCATTATTTGATTTTTACCGCACATTTTGCAACCATTTTAGTCTTTGTTTACATCTTTAGTTGCAATTTGATTTACATAATTTGTACTGACTTATCTTTAATTACCTCCAACAGAGTAATAGCTACCCTCCAATGTCTGATCCCTACATGCCCAGCTATTATGCTCCTTCTATCGGATTCCCTTACTCCCTGGGAGAGGCTGCTTGGTCCACTGCTGGAGACCCCCCTATGCCCTACCTGACCACCTATGGACAGATGAGCAATGGAGAACATCACTTCATTCCAGATGGAGTCTTCAGTCAACCTGGTGCTTTAGGCAACACGCCCCCTTTTCTCAGCCAACACGGATTTAACTTCTTTCCTGGAAATGCAGACTTTTCCACCTGGGGCACCAGTGGTTCTCAGGGACAGTCTACGCAGAGCTCCGCATACAGCAGCAGTTATGGCTACCCCCCCAGCTCACTGGGTCGGGCTATAGCCGATGGACAAGCGGGATTTGGCAGCGACACACAACTTAGTAAAGTTCCGGGGCTCAGTAGCATTGATCAGGGTATGGCCGGGCTCAAGCTTGGATCCGACATGTCGGCCGTTACGAAAACTGTGGGGTCTCCTTTAGGAGGGATGGCGGGCATGGGCGTGAACAGCATGCCACCCGTCAGCTCCTCTGCGCCCAAACCCACCTCGTGGGCGGCCATTGCGAGGAAACCTGCGAAACCCCAGCCCAAGCTGAAGCTGAAACCCAACATGGGTTTGGGAGGTGGTGCTACAATCCCTCCTCCACCAATAAAGCATAACATGAACATTGGAACATGGGAGGACAAAGGTTCCATCACCAAACCCACTCTCGCTCAGCAGATTCTGCCTCCACAGCCACTTGTGCAACAGCAACTCTTGCCCCAGCCCCAAGCCATGTTGCAGAGTCCATTGCCTCCCCAACCCCAGCAGCTCCAGCTTCAACCTCCCCAGCCCCCTCAGCAACTGCCCCCAGGTCACCTCCCACAACCCGGTCCTCCCCAGCCCCTTCACCCACCTCAACAGCAAAACCTACCACCCCAAAACCGCTGGGTGGCCCCTCGGAACAGAGGAACCACCTTCAACCAGACCAGCGGAATGGAGAACTTTGGCCTTGGGACAGGAGTCCCCATGAGCTCGTCGCCCTCTTTGGGTGAGGTTCATCCTGTACTGGAGAAGCTCAAGGCCCTTAATAACTACAACCCCAAAGACTTCGACTGGAACTTGAAAAATGGACGGGTCTTTATTATCAAGAGCTACTCGGAAGACGACATCCATCGCTCCATCAAGTACTCCATCTGGTGCAGCACAGAGCATGGAAATAAGCGTCTGGATAGTGCCTACCGTTCGCTTGGTGCCAAAGGTCCGCTGTACCTTCTCTTCAGCGTCAACGGCAGTGGACACTTCTGCGGCGTGGCAGAAATGAAGTCCATCGTGGACTATAACGCCTACGCCGGCGTCTGGTCCCAGGATAAGTGGAAGGGCAAGTTTGAGGTGAAATGGATCTTTGTTAAGGACGTACCCAATAACCAGCTGCGGCACATTCGCTTAGAAAACAATGATAACAAGCCTGTCACCAACTCCAGGGACACTCAGGAAGTGCCTCTAGAGAAGGCAAAGCAAGTGCTTAAAATTATTGCGACTTTCAAGCATACCACCTCAATCTTCGATGATTTTGCACATTACGAAAAGCGTCAGGAGGAAGAGGAAGCCATGCGAAGGGTAAGCGCAGCTTTCTGCCACTCCTCACAATAGCAGAAAGCAGGCAATGCACCTGTAGACCAAACAATCCTATTTCCTGTACATTGTTAGCTTATAATGCATGTGCATTCATTTGAAATCAGTGAATCTAAACCTTCTTGACAAGGTCCTCCCACAGTCCACAACAATATTTGAATATTTGGCTTCTCCATTTCACAGATTTTACTGAATGAGATATTCCAGAACTTGGCATGACTAGAAAGATGTGTATTTGTTATAAAAATAACCAAACACCAAGAAATTTCTTGGTTTTTTTTTTAATTTGCTTTAGCTTATTTTAATGCTTGTTTTGTCTTATATAAAGCCATCTTCAGGCCCCTGTCCTCCTGATTGAAAAACCCAGTTTTAAAAATGTTTTTTTATAACTCATTTCAAAGCCAAAATGGCACTTCTGTTTTAATTGCATTTCAACACGGGCAGCAACAAGCATCGCTATTTGTAAAACAATGAATAAAGTGCAGCCAGTCTTCATTAGAAAACACTTTTTTTGTGGTAACCATTTATGTTGTCATCCATATGTGTGTAATAACACAGCTTACGTTTCCCCTTCATTTCAGTAAACCAATCCACTAATGTCTTAGCAGATAGATGTTATGAAACGAATGGTCTGTGTGGGAAAGGAAGAAATCTCTGTAATTTATTGACAGATGACTAGTGTCGAGCTGTGATGCCAGTCAGGGCCTCTGTTCAATCCGCAGGCAGATGTCTCATTAATAGATTTGACTTACATCATTTCCTGCCCATCCAACACAAATAATTGATGTCTGTTCTGTTACTGCGGCACCAGCTGCTTTATCTTTGTCTGTGAGTTATGTTAAGATTATGCAACATTTTGAATGACATTTCACATGATTTTGGTGGTGTATCAGGGCCCATAAGGAAGGATGTGAATTTAGCATTTATGCACATATCTTGCATTGCCAGCACTTTAAACTATAGTTTGTTACAGGTATTGGTTAAATGAAGCAATCAAAACTGTGTATTAATCTTATTTCCACCCAGAACCAATGCTACTGTTTTTGGATTGGAATTAGAAATTTCAACACTCAGTAGTCATGTTTAGACAGCAGGAAAATATGATTGTGTGATTGTACAGTGTTTATTTAGAGTGCTAAATGCAGTTGCATAAAGTTCATACATGGTTCAGGTATGATCAAGAGTGAAAATGCATTCTATAAACAAAATGACTTCTTAAAGGGACTGTTGACCCACAATTGATCCCCATTAACTTCTATTGTATGGGGGAAAACAATCAACATGTTTGTTTTTTGTGTCCTGCAGAACATGTATCACTGTCTCTATGGTTACAGGCATCATGAGAATAGAAAAGGGATAAACTTTCATACAGAAGCACAGTAATGTGCTTCCGTAGGAACAGAACAATCTGAATGTCATAGTAAATACAATTGTTAATCCCAAACACTGACTGTAAATGTGTCCACTGACTCAACATGTACCGGTTCTGTTAGCAAATGCAGCCATGTATGTACCCCAACCTGTGTCCCTAACCTGTGTGTTATTGCTACTTTCTTAATTGTCACTTACACAATATACAGTGAGTATAGCCATTATTGTATAAGCCACTCAGTGCTTGTCAAGAACGTAAATGGAAAACAATACAATCAAAACAGCTCTTACCATAATCAGTGTCATCTTCAACAGATTGCGGTTTCTCATTTACTTGTAATTAAACTGTTTGCTTGACAGATTAGAAAAGCTCAGAATAAAGTTTTTAGAACCTTATATTTTGATATCTTTGATATTTGATTTTGTTGCTAATCATTTGTGTACCTTTAAGTAATAAAGGTAATACCTTTACCTACATTCTTTTAAAATGTTTAGTTTTGCACTCCAGATTCAAAAGTATGTGATTCATTTATGCATTTTAGTCAAAAATGTCAAACATTTATTCAAGACCAGTAACAGATGAGTTATAATCTGTGTCAGCCTGTGTCATATTTTGGCATTTCATTAACTCGCCAACTGTTCATTTTGTTTTTGTTTTTTAACACAGTTCACTACAGTTTACACTGTATACTACAGGACTAAGAAGTCTTAATCTTCTGCGGGCATGTTTGTCAGGTTAAAGCTGCAATCCATAACTTTTTGGGTTACAAATAAACACATTTTTAAAATATCAAGCAAGGACATGACAGATTGGTTTAACCTGATCCTCTATTCCCAATGATAAGTTTAAAATAATGATGTATAATTTGAGCTGTCTGGTCCAATTTCTTGGGAAATGCCAGTTTGGCTTTATCCGACTTCAGCATACATAAAGTAACCTGCAATTTATCTTTCAAACAGAGATGGCGGTAGAGAGGTGAAAGTTACCGATTGCAGTTTTAAATAATTGTATTTTTAAAAAAGTATGGCACATCTATATGAACTAACCGGTAACCATGCTGGCTTGGTCAATTAACAAACCCAGTTGTCTGTTAATTGCCTCAGTTGCTATCATTCAGATGTATTGTAAATTTATCATTAGTCTCTTTCCACCACGCTTCCTAGCTCTCACTAGTGGGCATTGAAAAACTCATATCAGTCGAGCACTATTTAGGTGTAAAACCTTTTATGTTAGTGCACCTTCATCAAGGGTGAGAAATTTTACTCTGTGCATATCAAGATGATGGATAGTAAGATCTAATCAGTTGCCTGTTTTGAAACCACTAGCTGTCTCAGCAGTTCGCATACTGTACTGCAGAATATGTTTTACTGTTACATGCATAAATATTGCATACTGCACATTCAGTAAACTGGTGACATTTGAAACCTTGTTTTGTTAGAAAGATTAGCAACATTGCAACCTCCTCATTAAGTTAGTGGCCCATGACATGCAGAGACTGACCTTGTTCCTCATGTGCAAAGAAGGTTAATGGTATTGCATTGTTGCAAATGATCTCTTGCAAATGATCACAAATACAACGGAATGGTTACAGTGTTGGTGATTGTATCTCAGTTTATCATATGGCAGGTAAAATCGGGTAAATACATTAATTCAATGCGATTACTCAGTAGTTTTATAAGTCTTTTTTTGAAGGGCATGTATTAGAATGGTCCCCCTTCCAAAATCTGTTAATGTACCACAGTTGTGAAGTTTGCTGGATTTACAGGCAATGCAGGATGTAAACAAAGATTATATTGCTTCCCTGAGCAACTTTTAAAATAAATTAGTTTCATGTGAGTTTACAAAACCTTCTGCAGGTTTTAGTGAAAGAGAAAAGCAAATAATGGCTTTATTGTTTGTTTTGATGTCTAATTTTCTTTTTTTTTCTGTCTTTACAGGAGCGAAATAGAAATAAACAGTAGGTTTACAGAGATCTCCCAGGTAGAACGTCAACACTAATGATGTAGAACCTTAAATATTGCAGAACCTCAGAGGAAAAGTGGGGTTCTGATGTATTTTTGCTGAAGATGATGTACGAACACTTATCATGACGGTGGACTTTCCTGTGTCAATTTCTGATGGATCTGCCCTTTCGCTCAAGCCACGCACGAAACGGACAGAAATCACTCACGTAAACTGTATCTTTAAGCACTTTTACCCCTTAAAGCTTCTACCAGTTCCCTTAACTCTCATTGGACATCTGTTCGGTATTAACTGACTAACCAGTGTAGTTGGTTCTGAGGATTTCAGATGTATTAGTAATCTTATTGTTTTGTCTTTTCATTTGTTTGTTTTTGTAAATCCTTCAAAATTTTTGTGCGCTCATTTTTGAACACGCTCAGAGGAGAAATCAGTTGTTCTTGGAAAGAGAAAATCTTTACTTGAATATACGTGAAGCTGTTAAAAAAACGTAATTGTGGCGCAGAAAAAAGTTTTGAGAACCACGTCTGTTTATCGTAGACTGACTCCGCAGTAGCCCTTTCATCTTTGTGTATCAGCATATATTCCTGTGTACCAAGAGATGATAATTATGCAGCTTGGTGGAGAATGACACCAGCCAATGCACATTTTGTTTTCATTTTCTGTCATCTAAAAGGTGCATTTGCCTTAGGAGAAACCTGCTCAGAAGCACCATAAGTTCAACAGTCTCTGAAACTCAGTGGTCTTCAGTCTGGTGTTTGGAGAACCTCTGTAACTTAATGCTGCTATTTGAAGTTCAGCCAGAAGGTGACGGTTTTCTCCTATAGGTGACTCACTAGCGAAAATAAACATCATCTATGTTTAGCGATCCCACGTTTTGAGTTTTACTTTCAGTATGTGCCCTTTACCCCTTATTTTAATGGCGTGAAACATCTGTATCGTCCAAATTTGTATTGCATGAGAAATTTTGGTTCTGCTGTTTGCAGCTATATACTGTGCATTATTCCAAGGCCATGCAAATGAAACGGTCTACTTGGGTCTTGATTATTTTGAACGAATGATAAATAATGTTGCTATGGCCTGATGTTTCAGTCTCAACGTTACCCGCTGGGGCCCAGTGGCACAGGCTAGTGTCTCAGATCAAACGTCCCCGTAAGATATACAGTACACCGCTCAACATCTGTGAGTAATGCAAAGTAACCACAGTGTCTGCTGTTTCCTGTTTGTTCACTGGAAGCTGCCTTCTCCACACACCACGTACGGCTGCTCTTGCTTCTGTGGGATGCGAGTTGAAGTCAGAACCGACGATGGATCACCCCCTCCTCTGTGCGCTTTGATTTAAGGCCATGTTTGTATGGGTTACTGTAAATCAATGCTTAATGATGCTGATGCTAATTGAGGTATGATGTGATTGATTAATCTGATTTGAAAAATAAACATAGATTTATGGGAACAGAGTATGAACGTTGTTTTGACTTGCAGCAGTTTTAGTCTATGTATCCGTAGCATTATGTAATTAACTATTGTAGTTCTTAAAGCAGTTAATATGCCAGAAATCACTTACTATTGCAAGGAAAAAAAAGATGTGGCAAGTATAAATGAATAGTTTAATTAATGTACATTTTGGAGACGCATAAAAATAGGCACTTGTGTGGTGTTTTACAGCGGCATTTTGCTCTTATTGCACAAATCCGTTAGATGGCGCTATTGCGCAGTACATCTTAATCCATGTGTGTAATAATTACCTCCAAGCCAATTTTTTTGTGTTATTTTTGAAGTGCTTCGCCTTCAGAATTAAATATAACTTCCATAACATTTTGATTTTGAGAACCAAGAGAAATCTGAAGCAAAAAGTAGTTAGAAATTTTATGGCCAATGTATTTTTTATTGTCGATTTTCCATTAAACATGAAAAATTCATCTGGCTTTGCGTTCACCACTGAGCCCCTGTATCTTACACACGTGTGTGTGTTTTATAATAAATCAACCCTTAAAAGTCTACAATCGACTTTCCCATAGCGAGATAAGGTGGACATTACTTTTTCACTGAGAGCTTTTCAAACTCCGGTAACAAAACCTAATCACCCATGTGTCTATCTGTTGCATGTCTGTATATTATGGAAAACAACACTAGTAAAATAAATTATATTAACAAGGACTTCTGTTTCACTGCCTATAAAGAGCCGGAAGCAGCAAGAGCTCTCATCTCTCACCCAGACACGTCAACCTTAATCTGGCAATTACAGCATGAACATGACACTTGTTGTCCAATCTGCACCTTAGTAAAGTCAATTAATGGTGCCTTGCCAAGTGTGTGGCTCTGTGTGACGCAGGAATTTCCTCTTTGCTGTATAAAAAGTTGTAATTACTAAGAAGGCAGCTTTGAATTAAGACACATCCTGAGCATATGTAACCGTACACCATCTGACTGAAACCGCCTAATGTTTTCTTTAGCCTTTTTTGGGTGAGTTTGTACAACACAGTCTATGCTATTAATAACCTTTGCCGCATTCTCTCTAATTGCCAGTTTGGCTCACAGGCATGAAGGGAACAAAGGCTGAATATGCAAATGATGGTTTTTATTTCATCAGGCTTTGAGCTGGTTGGTTTCCTGGCCCTTATTATTGAGAATCACTGCAGAACCGAACACGTCTCAGTTTAGAACCATACCGTAAGACTCACCTAGCCGCGCAGTGCTGGTTTGTGTAAATTAGTAAAATATCCACATTTTATAACTGAACCTTATGTAATAATAATTGTAATGTATCTATATACACTTTTGAAAAGGTGCTACATGATGCCGCAGAAGAACGTTTTGGCTGTATGGTTTCATAAAGAACCTTTAATATCAGTAGAACCTTTGTGTCACAAAAGGTACTTTATAGTGGAAAAAGTCCTTGAACTATAAAAGGTAATAAAAAGTGGTTCTTTTAAGAACTGACTGAAAGAACCAAAAATAGTTCTTCTATGGCATAGTTGTGAAGAACACTTTTAACACCTTTTAAAACTGCGATCTGTAACTTTACTGAGTTAAAAATGAACAGAAATCAGTTATTGAGACACACATGACAGATCAGTGCATGATTTCCTTACCTTAACCTCGATTCTCAATGGTAAGTTTATAATAATCATTTAAAATTGGAGCTGTCTGTTCTCATTTCCCAGGAAAAGTCAGTTTGGCTTCATTTAACATCAACATACGTAATGAGAAGTACGTAAATTAACCTACAATTTTATGTTTCAAACAGAGATGGCGGTACAGAGGAAAAAGTTATGGATTGCAGCTTTAAAAATGTATTTGATCTTACAGTTTCAAATGATTGCCAGTGACCTTTCAAGCGATGAACAATGTTAAATCTTAGTGTGTTAAATCTCATTCTCTCTGTTCCAGAGAAAAACTTTGCACTGTGAGTTCTAATGTTAAATCACATAGCTTTTAAACAGCTTTATGTCTGACACTGGATTTTCTTTCACAATGAAACAACACTTTTACTGTAGTACAAATTTAGTTTGCCCTTGATTATTTCATCTCATTCTACAGGGTAAAGCTGCCGTCAAGACTTCAGTATTATATAACGAAGGACAAACTGAGCGAGTGAAGATGTGAATCTGTTTTTATCACAAGGGGCTGATTCATTCTAATGCAGCTAAATAGTGTTCTGTTATTCTACAGATGTTCTTTTCGAAAGCTCGCCATTGCCAATTAGGAAGAGATGAGAGACACAGCCAAAAGCCTTTGATTCTGCTAGCTTTGAAGCAACTGTCGTATTTAACTGCCAAGAGATGGCGGAGAGCAAGGTTAGGTTGAGCTTTATAAGGACGGGTGTCTGCTGAAAAATTTCTTATCCATCTGACTGGATTTATTTTGAAAACAACAGAGAATGATGTTTAGTGTCTGTAGCCTAAAAAGCATTTTATTTAACCACCTCTATTCCCATCTACCTTTTAATGGAGACCTGTTATGCAAAATTCACTGTAACATGTTGTTTAAACATAAACGTGTTTTGTGACATCACAAAAGGCAAACTCCGCCCATGACTGGTAGCCACCTCTGCCCTGCTAGCATAGATACATAAATGATGTGTTGTTAACAGTAAAACAAAAGTTTACTGCTCATGCAAGATGGGCCAGTTTGATCTTTTAATAAATCCTTCAACAAATACTAAGGCTTTTGAGCATTAATCAATAAATCACACTGGTAAATCTGTTATTGTTTTCTTGTATCTGTTGTCTAGGCATCTGTGTGGTAGTTGACGTGACATACAAATTGAAGTTTCATACTGTAACAATATGAACCAATGAGAAATATACAAAGCAACCACACTAAATGTGTTTAGATGTTCTTCTGCACATTTCAAAATATTACATTTAGAAAGAAGGAAGGATCTTCTGTCCTACAAGCTGGAGCTTTGAGCTCTCTTTCTCTCTTCTCAAGCTCTATGCTGCATGTGCAGTTTTTATTGATCTCATCGACTCGGCTTGCTTTAGCCAATGATCCGATTACAACTGTTGTCACCCTCCCTTTTTCTCTCTGCACCCTGCTAAAGTTCTCTGTCATGCCATAAGAACAATATGCTGACATGTGCGTTTCCTAAAGCTCTCAACCTGGACCAGGAACTGGCCAAGAAGGCCTGACTTCAGCTCTGCCAGGCTGGATTACTGCAGGCCAAGGTAGGGTAAAGATCTTCAGAGAACAGGCAGGCTTGACTGCTAAGTCGATGTGAGAACGGCCTAGACACTAAGAATGTTTCCCAAACATTTCCATTAACAAAAATGTTAAAAATGTTATTTTAAATGTTCTAACAACAATCAAAACATCCAGTTTTTTAGACATTGTATTAACATTATTGATTGCTAATAAGAATGTTATTCAAACCTTTTAATTCTGTAACATTTTTAGAAGGTTACATTAACAACTTAAGAATAACATATTGATATCATACACAATGTAAAAATGTACTACAAGAACGTTCTAATGCAGATTTGAGAGAACGTTATCCAATGTTCTAGGAAAGTTCCCTGTTAGCTGGGAAGTTTAACAAGACTGCTGGATCGAAAAGATTTCCTGAGGGACAGACCAAAAAAGTCATACAGTTTAAAAAATTAATAGCAATACTGTTGCTTGACTTAGCAAGTGAAAATAAAATGCATACAGCAATTAACAGTAAAGAGTATGGTACTCTAACCAGGTTCTTAATCACAATGGTTAGTGTCTACATAATAGTCTACAATGTGTGCATGTTTCCTATCCCATCATCAGGGACAGAATTATAGACTGCTCTTCTTCTGTCTGGGTCTGAAAAGCTCATATAAGCTTTTCTGAAGGAAAGTGTGACAGAACTGGGGCTTATTCCACAGAGTGGATGGTGCTGGTGATTACCACATTCCCCTTCTTTCTGTTTTCTATCCTCTAATCTGTCAAGTCACAGACTCTTCATGATTGACAGATCCAGGACAAATAAACAAAGTGCCAAATAAACCCAAAAGATTACGAAAAATATGTGAAAGTTCTCAGAACTTTACTTGAGTTCAGATTGTCTGTTGTGCTTTGGGTCTCAATAGTGCATGTGAAGAATTTACCACAGAGGGTCATTTTTGTTGCTCTGCAATATGATTTATAAGAAATATTTTATGTAGCTTTATGTACGTTATGAAATTTGAGACTTGATACTTGAAAATGTATTTGTTTACAGTGTATTCATGGCAGATCAAGAGTCCCGTCTTATCAGTAGTCTAATAAAAACTGTTTTGCTTCACATGGAGTGGGTCACCACATGGGGGCCGACATATTGAGATCACATGACCAGCTGAATTCAACTTGCATTATATCTGGAATAAATCATAATAATGTGGCCTAAATAAATCATGGCTGGCTGTGAATAATACATTTCTGCAATGATACCAGTTGAAAGAGTTGAAAAGTCCTTCATTACCGCATAGATATTTACGGATATAGCACTCACCTTTGGACACAAAGACACAAAGTCAATCATATCAGGTCAAGGAAGTGGGGTGGGCACAGGGTCCTGACTATGAAAGCTTGTGTTGCAACCCCAGCCTAAAGTGTTTTTGCATATTACCACCTGTCCCCAATTCTTAAGTGTGAGCTAATCTCAGAAGGACCTTTGTCCAAATTTAACACTGATATAGTACATTAACTTCCTCATGTCAACGCACAAGTTAAAACGCAGATGGGTGTGGTTGCTCCTCTGGTTTTATTTTGTATTAGATGAACTAGGCACTCAGCACTGCAATTACATCACAGAGGAGGGCTGCTTGCACTGCATCCATAAATATTCATGCCAGAGCTGGAGGCAGAATGGACACCTTTGATTTGCCAGGATCTGAGCCCCTCCATGCATGACACAGAGCACATATAATGGCTTCTGCTTCTGGACGGGACCCTGTGTTTATCCCCCGATCAGGAAAGATCAAAGAGCTACACACGCTGCTAGCAGGCAGAAAATGATGCAAGTGACTGGGAAGAGAAAGTGGGGGGGGGGCTGTATGAAAGAAAGATTGAAAAGAGAGAGAGAGAGAGAGAGAGAGAGATTTTACTGCCAGGTAATAAGCAAGGCAGATGCAAGTTGTTTGTGTTTAAAGATGATATGCTGCGCTGTTTTATTGGTATATCTAGGGCTAAATTAAATCTAGATTAAATTGGCTGACTGGCCAGTTTACCAATGTGAACAGACCAGGGCATTTCTAATTAACCAGTGGAATTCCATTCAATTCAGATAACAAAAATACACTCACAATAGTTTTCCGACTATTATAGTTTTTGTGAACTAATCGAGTAGCTCATTTAGTATGCTTTAGGCTGTTTATTTAGTTTTTAACTAAAAATCAACCAGTTAGAATATTATCATCACTGTCACATTTGGTTTTCATGGCGCTCAGAATTTGCATTTCAAATGAACACTGGCAGGTATGTGGCGTTTCTTCCCTCCTGTGCAGTGTAAGTGCTGGGCCTTGACCAGTAGAGGGCTTGAAGTCTGTTGAGGGACTGTGTCTGCTCTCAAATAAGTACTCTAGGCTGGAGACTCAAAACAGCTGTGACACATTGACTCTCAAGCACAAGAGGTGTAACCTGGATTTCAAGGTAACAGCATTGTCTGAATAAACACAGAAACCGTAAAAGTTCATTCAAAGTTCTCTCAAATGTTTCTAAAATTACATAAAAATAACATTTTTGATATGTAAGTTATTAGTGGAGCATTTTAAAAAACGGTGCAGTTTTAAAAAAGTTTGAAAAACATTCTTATAACCAAGTCATAATGTTAATACAACGTATAAGACTGGATGTTATGAATATTGTTCGAATTTTTACAGTAACATTGTTTAAGTGTTTGGAACTTAATGAAAACATTAGGAAACATTTATTACAACCTAAAATTGCAAGCTGGGACAGCGTCCATTCAGTGTAAACGAGGTCACAATGTTACACCAAACAACAGACACTGCAGGCAGTAATTCCTGTCACCGTAACATTACGCTTCTGTTTACATTGAAAGAAACAAATCAGATTCCATTTCCCTCTCATTTCCAGGTCTCTGCTAGGATCAGAACAGAGACAACACTTGTATCACTGTCATTTCATTCAGACACTGAAATCACCAGACACTGCACTGATCAAATATCACTGTATGTGTGAGCAGCTGAAGGACCGCAGTGATATCACACAGTGTGTGTGTGTTTTGTGTTTCATTAGCAATTTTTCCTGTCCTAATTACTGTAAAATTAACAAGCCTCCATCTGGCTCCAAGAACACTTAATAGAAAATATTTAATCTAATCAAAATATGCGGCGTGAGAGAGGAACATGTTTTAACAGACTGTTCGTTTAATGTTTTCACACAAGATATATTTCAGAACCACATCTGCTTTTGGGCTCATTAATGGGGGTAATTATATCAGGAAAGAACCTCTAAGATACAGAACGCTCAGACAAATAACAATTTTAGATTGTAAGAATGTTTCCATAACGTTTCCATTAAGTTACGAATAAACATTATTTTAAAAGTTCTAAGAACGTTCAAAGCGTTGTGTTAACGTTACTGATTAGTTATAAGAACATTATTCAAACATTTTTTTTAATTCTGTAATTACATTTTTTAATTCTTAAACTGTGCTTAGATTTGCCAAGACACTAAATTCTGTGCTCAATTGTTGCACTTAAACATCTTACAGTATGCCAAAAGTAAAAACTCATTTTGTAGAAAACGTCAGAAGAAACTAATTATACAACACTGATACTTAACTGAAGAATAACTGAGAACTCCAGAGCAATGGAAATAACCTGAAATGGCGAAAATACATGACTGCTGAAAAGTCATTCAAAAGATTCTGGGCTACTAAAGTGGGAATACAACTATTAATATCTAAGGGTCCACCCTCATATTTGCATACACACACAGTCTCCTGTGGAATTCTTGACTCATAACCAGAGCAAGAGAGTAAAAGACTGTGTTTACAAAGGCTGTATCGATCCACCAGAGAGAGGTTTCTGCACAGCTGTGGTTTCACAGTTTCCTGTGCTTTGGAACATAGATCACGCTCTGTTGACTGAGACTCTGCCCGGTCCACAGATCTCAACCCTTAATTCAATTTAAGTATTACAACCACACAGTCCATTTCCTTTATAAAGACTGCTTAAATCTAAAGTCACTGCTTTAAATAAAATTGAATTGTTGGCTGGATGGATAAGACTGCATCGTAAAATTTAGATAACACATTTGTGGGAGTGTGATATTTGTACATCTGTGCATTTTGTTTGAAAGGATAAAGACAAACTGTATTTTTAGACACAAACATGTGAGCTCAATGAATTCTCTCAAAGTTATCAAAATGCTCTTGCAGTAACGTTAGTAGAAATTATTGTTAACATTATGTATCATATCTCAGAAACATAATGCTTACGTTTTTAACGTTACTAGAACGTTACTAGCTGGGACAGTTCTCCCCCAAATCACAAAGAACGGCAAGCGGGATGTTGTTTAGAAGAATGTTCATACATTGTCTTCCGTACCATGAAGCAATGATGAAAACCAGGACTGTCAAGTTCCAAAAAGAACCTGAAGAATTATTAAAGTAGTCCATATGACTGTACAACAGCTTTTTGTAGGGAAAAAAATAAAATATGGTCTTTGACAGCCATGGTCACTATTCACCCTCATTATATTGAAACACGCTGTATACTGTCATAACTATTGCCATAAAAATAAAACACCTTTTATGCTCTACAGAAGAAATGAAGTTATACAGATTTGGGTGATTACATTATAACAGAATTCTCATTATGGGGTGACTCTATCCCTTTAAGACAAAGGCAACGCTTGTTTTGTTGCAAGTGAACATGTCACAAACTTAAATGTTTAAAATGAGCATAAAGTAGGTTACAAATAATTACTGAAAATTACAACCAGTAATTGCAGCTGTTGTCATTACCTGTCAATCAAGAGAAATTAAATCATTGCCAAAATCTCTCTCACACACACACACACACAACATTTACATACTGTCAGAAGCCATCTGCTGTAAATGATGGGCAATTAACTCAGTGGCTTTGTCTTTTACTGCTCAGTTGACACGTATGGACGTTTTCAGAGAATATATGCGGTTGAGATAACAAGCTGGATGCACCGATGGAGAGACAGACAGAGAGACAGAGAGACCAGAGAGATGGGTGCAGAGACACATGAAAAGAACAGAAAGAGATACAAGTGCAGCAGATACTTTTAAATTCACTTTGCTTGTCTGTAAATTTTCCTATAGCTGAACTGGTAGAGCATTGTGTTAACAGCACAAAGGTTTTAGGTTCGATTCTTAGGGAACACGTTATGATAAATTGTATACCTTGAATGCACTGTAAGTCGCTTTGAATAAAAGCACCCTCCAAATGTATAAATGTAAATGGTAGAGCATTGCATTAGCAGTGCAAAAGTCATGGGTTCGAATTCCAGGTAGTACACTGATACAATTTAAAACATATATAAATGTAAATGTATAATGTAATATATATTTATAATGTAAAACCTTATCTATTTTGGATTTTGTTTGTCTGTCCAAATTATATGTATTGTTTGTTATTTATACTGTATATATTGCATACATTTGGTATCATGTATATCTTCTAATATGCTTTATTGTACTACCCTTCTTTTTTTTAGGATTAGGATGTTAGGTTAGGGATTATCTCTCTATATAATTAGCCTCATATTAAAACAACAGGCGCTGTTGTTCCGCCATGTGTGTTTATGTGGGAACTGGATGTTTGTTTCTTTCATACATGCATGTGCTAATACAGGTTGTCAGATTATAGTAACAGCTTTCTGAACCGTTTCTCCTTCCTCAACCTTCCAAGATTCACCTATCTAGTGGGATTCAATTAGCAAAGGTAGAGTAAGAGAGAGAGCGAGCGAGAGAGGGTGAGAATGACAGACTAGACTCTATATTTGTCTAGCATGCTGGAGGTACTTCCTCCAGAGTTTTATATGGTAATGATACAGTGCAGATCTCTGACCTGCAGGTGGAGGTGAGGAGAACTCGCCATATTAACTATTTCACAAAACTGTCTGCTGTCTAACTGTCTCAGATGGAAGCCTTTGCTGAATCTATCCAGCTAACAGGGAACATCCTCAGAACAATGACGTTCTCTCTTTTAGAGAAAGCATTCTTACAGTAACATTAGTAGAACGTTTTATTAACATTATATTAAATCATTATTCTTCAGTAGTTAGTGAAACAGTGAAACAATCTAAAAATTGAATGTCTTGAACATTCATAGAACATTCAAAATAACATTTTGAACGTTTTTATCACTTAATGGAAACAATACAGAAACGTTCTTGTAAAATTGTTAGCTGGGTAAATGTTTGTGTTTATTCCACATAAGGAAGCTACAACAATATTTTCATCATTGCTGCTTTCTCTCAACCAGTAGACATTTATTCTTGTCTTCTCTCCTCTGTCTGTAATAGTGGATTGCGGGCGGAAGGTTGCATGTTATCAAGTGTGTGTGTGTGTAATAGGTCGCTGGTTAGCAGACAGCATGACTGTGTGCCACAGTGCCGGCCCCTGCTGTGCAGTCACACAGAAACGAAACAAACACTGTACTACAACAGCCAAACACAAACAAACAAACAGTGTTCTGTGGTAATGACTGTGATTAAGAGATAAGGGAGGTACGAGGGAGATGACCTTCAGAAATGGCACAGCTCTCCAGTCAGTTTCTGTTCACACACTCTCAGCATGCAGAGTCGGGATTGGGCACAGGTCAGACCTGTTTTCATCCAACTAACAGGGAACATTCTTAACCTTGGCAAATGTTCTCTAAAAGTTCTCTCAAAGTATCAAACCTTATATATCATGTCAAAAACTTTATTCTTAAGTTGTTAGTGCAACGTGTTAAAAGGTTACAGAATTTTAAAATGTTTGAATAGCGTTCTTATAACCAAGCAATAACGTTAATACAATGTCTAAAAACTGTTGTTTTTGCTACTAAATGGAAACGTTCTTACAAACTAAAGCCAGGACCTAACTTAAAAACCTTTAGAAGAAATAGTTTCTATTTGGAAAATGTACCAAAAAAGCTTAACATTTAGCCATTTGTTAAATATGTGGTGTTACTGTAAGGTGACAATCCACAATAACTAACTAAAGAGTAAAAGAGTCATATATGTTGAAGTTAGTGCGCACAACAGATACCATGAACTAACAATAAACAAGACTTTTACTGCATTTATTAATCCTGGTTCATTTTCATTTCTATGTTATATATTTTAACATATACTGTACTGTTAGTAATGTTAATAAAAATGCAAAATAACCATTTTTATTTCCTTTAACTGAACAGTATTTGCTAAATTAAACATGCATAATGCAGCCATGTGATAAACGGTACACCATACTGTCTATATTGAATCATGGCCACTGTTTCACATACAATTACAAAAATTGGCAGACAATTTTACAGTGTGCACGCAGTGTGCAGTATGCTAGCATTCCACAGTCATTGAGAACACAGCCAATGTCTGGGGTCAGATGAAAAATACATCCCGTGGCATCTCCCTCTAAGCCTTGATTGTGAATTTTTAAAAGCCCCACTGCTCTCATGATTATCCACAAATCAATACACTTCCCATGCCTCACAAAAAACAAAACGGCCCCGCCATCGATCCGCCCAGTCATGTGTGCTCGCCGCATCTGGAGGAAGCGTGCTAGACCTCCACCTCCCACAGCTACTGGCCACCCAATTAACAATTTTAGGTTGTAAGAACATTTTCCTAATGTTTCCACTAAGTAACCAAAACGTTAAACATGTTATTTTAGGAACGTTCAAAACGTACTGTTTTTTAGACATTGTATTGTTACTGCTTGTCAAAAATTCAATTTTTGACATATGATATATAACAAAAAAACTCCCACTGACATAACTGCAAGAATGTTCTTTGAACTTTGAAAGAATTTTTAGAGAATGTTGGCCAACGTTCTGAGAATGTTCCCTGCTAGCAGAGACACAGCAAAACTTTACATAATATCGATTTGTGATAGCAGAGATGCATTGCTAACAAGACGTGTTGCAATCATGGGAGATGCGTGATGTATGAATGCGTCCAAATGAATATGTAATGTCACGGGAAGTCTGAAGGTTTGATTGACAGCTGGAGATATGTGGGTATGGATGCAAGAGGCAGGGTGATTTTTTTCAGCTGAGAGCAAAAACAGGTTAAAAATGAATCGATTTATTAGCCAAGAGTCAGAGCTCCAGAGAGACAGCAGTCTCAAGTGAGTTCTATTGATCTTCCTTTTCAATTATGTAGTGGAAGGTAAATCATAGTCAGTGACGTTTTAAAAAATAAGCAGCATAAACACAAACAGAAAGTATGTGATGCCAAATACACACTACCCAGCTAACAATAGTAGGTTGTAAGAACACTTCCCTAACATTTCCATTAAGTAACAAAAACATTAAAAATGTTATACATTAAAAATGTTATATATCCAGTTGTTTAGATTATGTGTTAGCATTATTGCTTGGTCATAAGAACATTATTTAAACAAATTTTAATTCTGTAACATTTTTTAAAACATTCCACTTACTACTTAAGATTAACATTTTTGACATAAGATATAAAACGCTAAGAATGTTCTACTAACATTATTGCAAGACCGTTTTTGATAACTTTGGGAGAACATTAACCAATGTTCTGAGAAGGTTCCCTTTTAGCTGGGTAGCACTAACCTCTACACAGCAAAAAACTTGTATCGTGTGTCCGAGTATCAGAAAAATGGGTCTCAGGTCTGTTAATCAAAACAAAAAAATAATAAATAATAAAATCCAAACAACTATAATCACGCATGGCTACATTCAATTAAACTATCCTTAAATTAACTTTTCCAAAAGAGTAAAAAATGTTACCATATCATTTGTTGTTGGCTTCACAGGCTGTGTCCAATCAGACTCTACAATTAATTCGTGTAAATGTATCTGTCACTTGGTAGAAGGAAATTTGTGGGGTTGTGAACACTGTGAAGTTGAATGTAGTTCTCAACCATAAAAAACACAAAAAAGCTATAAAATGTAAAACAATAAAAAGGCAAATTAATCCAACACAACCTAGATCAAATACGGGTTCACTTACAACAAGAAAAAGCATTTGTTTTGTACAGAAAATTATTGATTTAGTAAATGTTATGAATATGCTAAATAATAATGCATTTTAGTTTAATTGCATTTAGATCTTAATGTCTTACCAAACACTATCATTTGAAGAGTCACACAGCTCTTCAGATGTATGTGGCTGTATCTTACTAATGCAGTTATTTTTTTTTATAAGCGGAGCACATAATAATGCAAAATACTGCCACAAATATCACTGAAGCATTGTTACAGGAACATTAGATGTGAAAGAATAACTCAGAAATTAAGCACTTCATTATGATCTAAACAGATTTTAATGCTTTATTCTCATTGTCCTAATGGGTTCATTTAGTGTATCTGATAGTGTGGGTGGATTCAATAAACAGCTACAGAGAATGAAGGGAAAACAGGACGAGTGTTTGTGAAATGCTAATAAGAATTAAATGAGGAATGGTAGTCATTTTGATAATGGTAATAGGTAACATTTAACCTTTTTCTCCCATTTGTGAGTCACACAAACATCGTTTGAGTGAAAAAACGAGTGCATATGTTCAGTTTGTCAGAAATCTGACTGTATTTGGAGACTGGTATGATTTTTTTATTGTTTTTTTATGAGTGCATGTCCATCTTGCACCAGGTGATGGCGCTCTTTTCTCTAACCTGGCTTGACCAGACTGCCCCATACAACAAACTTACTGCACCAATACATGTTTAATACATTTAATGTTTAAAATTGGTGCTCAGGTCATTTACAAATAAAGTTACATATGGAAATATAGGTCAAAATAAGACCACCCCAGCTAACAATGTAAATGTTAAAATATTATAAAAGTTCAAGGAATGTTCAAATCGTTATACAAACATTATTAATTATGTAATGTTTTTTTAATTGTATCACTAACTAGAATAACATATAAGAATAACATTTTGATATATATGATATATAACATTACCAAAGCGTTGGTAACTAACGTTACTGCAAGCACTTCTTTTAATAAATTTGAGACAACTTTTAGCCAACATTTTGAGAACATTCCCTGTTAGCTGAAAAAAAAGATCTGTATTTGCAGTCAGGACAAATGTATGCCGGCCTCAGAGAGCATCATGGGAGATCAGATCTAAGTGAAGACCACAGGAAATCTCACAGTGGTGCCTTCATGTTGATGGACTCACAAGCTTCAGCAGATGGTTAAACCTCAAATAGATGCTGTGAAGAAGCAGCAATCAGACACACACAGCTGTCCCGAAGGGAAGTCGACAAAGTGAACAAAATCACAATGTGAAACACAAAAAAGCCCAGTAATTACTGTAACCAAAACAGACATACTCACCAGGATCAGAAATTAACCAGGGCTCAGGGGAACAATCCACAGAAAGTCACTAAAACATCCTAGATATTTCAAATTTGGGAACAAAAATGCCCTTATAGTAAACGGCTCAGATTTATTATCGGTTATCTAACCATTTATATATTCCATTGTCATCTTGTTTTAAATGAGTTTGAAGAATTTAACATACAATATAATAATTAGAGAATACACTGTGCGTTTATAAATGGTAACAAATAATGCCCTCATAAGTGTAAAAAAACACCCTTGAATAAATCAATTATAAGTGGGCAAATACCCAAATGGGAATTCTCTTAGAATGTTGTCTAACATTCTCTTAAAGTTCTCTCTAAACTATCAACAAACATTCCTGCAGTAACATTAGCAAAATGTTTCTTAACTTTATATCTCTTAAATATCAAAAATATTATCTTAAATTATAAGTAATTTAAGAAGTGGAATTTTTTTACAAAATTTGTATAACCAAGAATTCTATAACTAAACTTTCAAAATAACTTACTTATTTTGGTTATTTCATGGAAACGTTAGAGAAACATTCTTACAGCCTAAAATTGTTAGCTGGGTATCAGTCCCTAATAAATTTAAATCTTCTGACACTGCTCACCACTACTCACAACATTTACAGCATGCTATTACAATGACAATTTTCATCCTCCCCCACCCAGACAAAAAACCTTGTACCTCATCCCATTTGTGGGTCACTACAGGAGAGCTGAATTACATCTTGTGGTTCAGGCTGTCATTTTCACCCTCTGTTTTTCCCCATAGACTGGATCGTAGCCTTCCACGTGATCATGTCATGCTCAGTTAACTCCCGCAGCCCACACCAGAGCCTCACACTGGCTGGATCCCCGCGGAGGCCTTGGCCCCAATGAGCCAGAGGAGCGGAGTGCAGCATACAGTGATACAGAGCCGCCTCGTTTCCAAGGTCATGAGAAGGACAGTGCAGAACAGGCGGTGTGCAACCAGCAGCCCCCGCTGTTACCCTGACTCGAGACATAAATGGATGGCAGGAGAAGAACAAATAAAGGGTGAGAAGGTTGGAGAAAAAAGTAATGCGACAGGAGGACAGGAAAATGCTTTGCACACAAGCAGGCAGACAGGAATATGCATGGCTGGGGAAACCCAGAAATAGACTGGCTAATGATTCAGTGCAGTGGCGTGACCCCTGCATCACAGGTGAAATGCATGAAAGCAGCAGGAGAATATCAGGTTCTCTGCTTCTGTCTCACATCAATAGGCTCAAGGCATTGTGGGTAGAGGGGGGATTGTAAAATGCACCTAGTCACAGATGGGATTCACCACTGCACACATTTGCTGTGCTTCAGAATGCCGGCACATTTTCTGTATTTGATTTTTTGTAAGTACATATGAGTTCATTTAAAAGATTATGTCAGGTATATAAGAAAATAATTTGTGTGAATCAAAGTATAAATGAATGATACTGAATACAGTCTCCAAATCAGTGGCTCTCAAATGGTGAGTCATTTTGATGGGGTCGCAGACAGCATGAGAAACCGCATTAAATGTGAATAAAATGCAACTAATCTTATAGCTCAATTATATATAGATAGGATAGAAAATAAATAGGCTTATCACCAGCTGAAAACGACTGCTGTATATGAGGAATATATTGCTTCAGGCCTGATCAGTGTAATGCAAGTAGAAATGCTAAACATACATGCGCATCTAGGGATTTCAGCACCTGGTAGTGGACAGCTCCCTCCTGCTTACTGGAGCTATAATAAGCACCTCTCTTTCACTCACACATACTAGCATGCGCGCACAGACACGCGTGCAGTCGCATACACACCCAGTGAAACTCTGTCAACATAACAGATGCAAATTTGTCAGCGTGCTGCAAATGGCTGGAGCGTGTGTGCGTGTGACTGTAATAGTTCGCTTGTTGCTTTGATGAAAACGACGCATGCTTCTTCCGGGCTTGGACATCTGTCCGCACAGCTGCTGTAGCTGTCCTACTGTACTCCATTATCAAAGATTAAAGTTTCTCAAATCTCTCTCAATCAGTCTTAAATTTAAAGACCACAAATTTAAAGACACCATCAAGCCTAAAAGGATAAAATGTTAGAAGCTGCAAATTTGTAGAGTTTATCAGTGCCTTATTACAGATTGAAACGTGATAAGAACGTTGTGGGAATGTAATTAACAGTAATGAAACTTATTTACATTAGAACATTAGCTTCTTTTTAAAGTGCATGATCCTGAATATATGCTATATGGGTGAAACCAATCATACTACTGCAATATAATGAGATATATTCAGGCATATAGGACTGGTTTGTTCCTATGTGGGCTTTTAGGAATCACTTTTAATATTTATACTTACATTTATGCATTTGGCAGACGCTTTTATCCAAAGCAACTTACAGTGCATTCAAGCTATACAGTTTATCAGTACATGTGTTCCCTGGGAATCAAACCCACAACCTTTGTGCTGCTAATGCAATGCTCTACCAGTTGAGCTACAGGAAAACTGTAATATACTTCTAAGCAAATCAATATCACTAAATGGAGTTTGAAAAATATGTTACCCTGCCACAAATACAGCATTAGCTAAATCTGTAATGCACCAACATGATGAAAACGTTAAAAAGAAACTCTCCCCAAAACTTTGTTGGAAATTATTTCCTGCAAAGTCAGATGAAAGCAACTCATCCTTAATGAGAATCTCTGCAACACATTTGTGAGTCTCTCTGCTGAGTTAAACTTATTTTACCAACACCACAGAGAGAATGAAGGTGCAACAACAAATCTAAGGTATTCTCAATGCCATAAGAAACATACACAGAATATTTAGCTGAGTAATTGCACCAGTAATGTAAATGGATATTTAAAGATGCCTTATTTGAATGCTGGTGCATACATTGCAATGCCCTCTTCACCCTGAACCCTGAAACTGTTCCTACTGCTGAAATCCCACTCTAATTTAGCATTTTAAAACAACTTTGTACATTCTCTAGTACATCAAAACACAATCATTAAAATCGGCCAGAAGGTAAATCTTAATGAATCAAAAAATAAAGGACGAGTAGGTTTCCATAGAAACATGTATAATTATGATAATCAGGCGAGCGTGAATGTTGAGTTCGCGTGAATTGAGTAAATATGCATACAAAAGCGGATGGAAAAGAAAAAAATTCCCTTTGACGTTTTGAATGTACTTGAAGCTATACCTGTTTATGGAATCTATCTGATTGATACAAGCTGCTTACAGCCATTAAATGAACAAAGAACCCTAGAATTATCATAGCCTACTCTAATTTTTCTCTCATGAATATTCATTCCACCGTGTCATTATACTGCCATATTTTTTTGTATAAGTCTACAGTTCTGACCTCTCCAAATCACCAGCGCTCCCAATCATGAGTAATACATAATTCAGGACCCGCACTGATTGTCTAAACAACATCATCTAAGCAAAAAAGCCATTTAATGAAAAAGTTTTTTGTATCAACATGATAAATGAGCACATTGCGCAACTTGTAGTCTTTGTTTCTTACTTCAAGCCTGAAAAATGATGAAAAATTACTGGTGAGTCATGAATTGAGCCTTTCATACCAGACTGAAGTGAAAATCAGGTTTTGTCTTTAAATGCCATCTAGGGTCTCACCTTTATAATTGATGACAGGTCTGTATGCACCAGAGATTGTGGCAGTGAGTACTGGTGAGGGCTAATGTAAAAATAAGGTATTCAAAAACTCAATCAAGAGTCGTGTTGCTGGTATTATTCATCTGAACATTTTCAAACAACATTTCAATTTGTGGGTCATGACCAAATGTTGCAGGTCTGTTTCTAGGGTCACTTAGAGGTCACTCTAGGGTCACACTAACAGGAAAACATGCACAAAAAACTCAAGTTCTTTAACACCGTACAAAATGAAGAATAAAATACAGCAGATCCTGCTATAGTCTGTTGCTATACAAATTTGTCTATTTAACCACTCAGCCCATGTCGTTTTCAAGATTCAAGATATTTTACTTGTCTCATACAGTTATAAACTTTACCGTTATAATTTTACATATCGCAGGGCTTTTAAATTTTTGACTATGCTGATAAAATTCAGTATTTGATTTTAAAGTCACTTTTAAACGAGATATTTTTCGTACTGTGTTGGCTGGCCAATTGTCTAACCAGGTAAAAATCGACGAGTACTAGTCAAGAGCGGTAAACGAGAGAAAGAGAACAACCCTACCACACTGCATGAGGGGTCAAGACTAAATAAGTGGCCACTGAGAAAAGGTCACATGACCGTACTGGTTGTCATGGAGATAATTTGTCCATTTCTATTGGTCCAGCCACTGCAATAGCAGAAAAGTTCTAATTGAAAATTCACACAATATAGAGCAGATAATCTCTCTACTTCCAAACATACCACAAGATAATAATAATGATTTACAATGGCTTATAAGTAAAAATAAATGTACAGTTTGGAGGCCCTGTAACAATAACTAGCATTTCTGTTCTTTGACAGTGGTTATTTCTGGCACTTATGAAAGGTTATTTTAAGTCATTATTCTGACATACTGATCAATACTCTATTCACATAAAAAGTGCTGAAGCCCCTCAAAGAGGCCTAATTTCACCAGCCAATGGGGGAAAACGAAATGGTTTTGTGACTATTGGAAAATTAACTTGCACAATTGACAGCCACCAAGCAATTTTAAAACCAGGAGGGCTTAAAAACTAAGATAATTCATTAGCATTAATGTCAGACGCTCAAACTGAAAGATAAAGCAAAATTACAAATCATCATATCATCTTGTTATGAGAAACAAGCTTGTTCTTTTGTGCTAAGTGTACTTAGCAAGCTAATATTCCACTCCAGGTTCTTTAAGGAGTATATGTAGATATTCGTGTTTAATTGAAAGCTATTATCATAATGCACCCCCTATCTGTTATTCATATTTAAATGGACTCATTTGAACCGAGTACAATTTACACCCCACTGAATGATTGCAAATTGGGGCAGAAACAGGCCACTTTAAATTACTGCTGTGGTGACACAGGCTCATCTCACATATAGATTTCCATTATTTGATTTGCAAATGAATGTGTTGAGTATATAAGATTTACATTTAGATTTGAAAATTAGTGTTTCAGTTTTAACAAACAGGTTTATTTGTGGAGTTTTTCCAAAGCATATTTGACAAATTAGAGGTAAATGATGAAAACAAAGTGGGGAAATAAATCAGAAATAAAAGACAGGTTTCATATCATGGGATGTGACATCTCTAATTCACACAAGTAATCAAAGTGGCAGATGTCTGCTGATGGGAATACAGGTGTTATTTTTTTTACCTGGTTTGACTTGCTTTTCATAATGTGTAAATAAAAAAGGAGAGTCTTGGAAAACAAGAATAAAAATCTACTTCTAAGAACAACCTCTCAGATCTCCAGGAGATCCTATGCTTTCTACTGTGCAGCTGTGAGAAAACCTCGTAAAGTTGGGCTGAAGTGACACTTGGCTTTAGCTGTGCCTGATTACCTCAGATCTTCAGGCTAATTTTCTTCACAGAGATGCTTTCCTCTCATTCAGGGCCTAAAGCGATTTCACCTACTCCTGAAGAACAAACGTGCTGCTTAAATCCAAACTGCATCTCTTAATTCTTTATAATTAAGAAAATCTCTTAATATTCTCTCAAAACGTCTGTGCCTTGATACGGTTATGCGTGGACAGTGGATTTCTCTGGAAATCCAGTTGCTTGGAACGAAAACAATGCACTAAATATTTTGACTTGTCATAGCTGGAACATTCTACTGTACCATTTGATTAAGTATCACAAAAGTAATTAGGGCATCTGTTCCACTGTACGAAGGAGCATTATTATTATGATCCTCATTATAATGTTGCACAGCTGCACCATCCTTCTGAAAAAAAGAAACGCAAACAAACAAAAACATTTGATATGCCATAAATATGTAGCAAAATAAATCCTGACCTTTATAACATCAAAAATGCATCACCATTTAACAGGCTGCTTTGATGTGCATGATCTCATGATCTTTTTCTTCATGGCAAATTCTGAAATGTTAGCAACTTATCTTATAAACTTAAATTAAATTGGTGATCGTGAACTTAACAGTTATGTTTTTATTCCTCAAATGAGATGATTATATTGATGCTCTGTGTTTGCATGATACAACGACTACAGCTGAATATGCAGAAGCAGCTGTGTGGCGTGAAATGGAAAAGCAGGACAGTGGATTTCATCTTTGCTCAGAAAAGAATGAGCAGCAAAGACAGACAGAACTTCAAACAGTAAACGTGAGAACATCTAATGTCAAGGGATTATGGCTCTGCAGAACCAAGAACCTGACAGATAGAGAGAGAGAGAGAGAGAGAGAGAGAGAGACAGAGAGATAGAAAGAGAGAGAGAAAGAGAGATAGATAGAGAGGGGGGGAGGATAGAAAGCAAGATAGAGAGAGAAAGAGATGGAGAAAGAGAGGGAGAGAGAAAGAGATGGAGAAAGAGAGGGAGAGAGAAAGAGAGACAGTGAAAGAGTGAGATAGAAAAAAGAGAAAAAAGAGAGCGAGAGAGAAAATATCAGCCTCCACATGATGCACAATGAAATGCAGGTGCTGCTGTTCATTCTTTCTTGGGATTTTACCCGCAATAAAAACAAAACTGATCAACATGGCTAAATATATTAGATTAGACAGATGCCTGCATCTGACAAATCTATATACTGACTAAAAAACACATATGGGGACACAGGGGCTAGTTGTCACAAGGCCTTAATCTCTGTAACTACAATGTTTTGACTAAATGTTTGAAAGTAAAATTTTACAAATGCTGATTTTTTTCTAGAAGTGGTTAGTTGTTACAGTAGAAACTGTGACAACTTGCCCTAGACTCTCTAATGTGTACACACATTCTGTTTGACCTGGTTTACGATTAACTTTGTTTTATTTTAATAAAGCTGCTGTTACATACTTTGTCCTCTCCAAATACAATACATTAATCTACCTGATCTCACACTGCCCCACAACTGCCCTGCATGTACCGCTCTGCCCAGAGAAATGATCCACACACTTACAAACGTGCAAACACTCATGTTAGGTTTCTATGGTTTGTGGGAACTTAAGACGGAAGGATTTTTATACCGTACAAACTGAATATTCTATTCCCTACCTCAAAACTTAACCTTCACAGAAAACTTCCTGCATTTTTACATTTCCCTCATCGGAATGTAGGTGTGCGAGTGACTTTTATCATCCTCGTGGGGACATTTGATCCCCATAATGGTAGAAAAACAAGACACACACACACACAGCTGCCCTGAGGAGAGCCTGCATATAAGAAAACTTTCTTACAACAGCCTTTGACTTTTTATTGTACTAAAACACAATAGAGAATTGTGGGAGTTTGTTGTCTTCTTTGAATGGACAGCTTCGACCTAACCTGCATGAAATGCCAAAATGTCTTCTCACGCAAGTTGTTTGTGAAATGATGCGTTTGTGAAAGACAGGCTGTTTATCTCCAGACAGGTTGAAGATGGAGAGATCAGGTACAACATTGCTAGCTTTCATCTGAACTGAATCCCTGCTGCTCTCAACATGATAAATTGTGTTTACTGAGGAAAGATGTTGTATCTCTTTTATAAGCTCTCTTAAAAAGTTAGTGAACTGCCTCACTTCTTGCTGTCTACATAGGCCCCTTCCTATTAAGGCAAACTCATTACCATTATGGAACCTCATAAGTGACAAATTTGCAACGTTCTATGGAAAGCAAGTCACTATTACACAAACAGAGACCCCAGAAGAGAGAACGTTTAGAAAATGCTGGCCAACATTCTGAGAACATTCCCTGTTAGCTGGGAATACTGGGTGAAATAAACTGATAATTTTATTAAACAGTTTTTTAATCAACACTTATTAAAGGTTAAATTGCGTTTATTTAGAATTGATATTTGTCTCACATTATCCTCCAGCTTAGATTAAATTTTTAGAGTTTGTTGCAGTGCATTCTGGGATAGCAGTCTTCGTGTAGGATAGTAATTTTCATGCAGTACTTTCCTAGAAAATGGCTGAAATGAAGTATCTCTGTAGGCATCTTACTAAGATTTGGAACAGAGCAATAGACTTCAGAGCAAAATTATTTCATGCATGCTAATAACCTAAATGAATGGTGTTTTCAGTTAACGATACAAAATTATACATGATCAGTCGGTCACCATTATTTAAACTACAATATTTCACATTGTCCTCCCATGTTAGTGCTGATTTGAAATTTTTTTGCATTAAGTTCCATGTGTTAGACTCGCTGCATCGCCGTTCATGCATCTACCTCTGCCACTCTTCCTCTTTCCTCACCAAGCTTAGTTTCCTCCATTACAAATTCTCAGTGATGTGCAGGAAAATGGCCGTCCCTGCTTTTGCCGATGTCACGCTGAATTTAGACGGTCGGAGATCAGAGCTGTGCGCTCTGGGCTCTGTAACGCGAACACTCGCAGATTAAGATTAAATCTGCATGGGTGAGGTTGCAGGAAGAGAGACTCTTTGTTATTAATAGTGTGTTTTAATCAGGCACTATCCCAGGGCTCCATATCTTTTGCAGGCCCCCCAGCAGCTGTCATCTCTATAGAGACACACAGTGGAAATAAAAATGCTGTCCTAAGAGGGATAGCAAATAACATCGCTGCCCAACACCCTGTACTGCATCCAGTCTCCCTGCACTCCTAAACTACAATGTGTTTGCTTTCCGGGTACACATTATTGTTATCTGAATCTCAAAGCACAGATTATGGCATTTTGTGGGCGGAAGTGTCTGGGCTCTCCTTCTCAATCTGTGACAGGCAGGGAAGGAAGGTCAATGAATTATTAAACCAGCTATGAGGTGCTGGGACATCCACTGTAATACATGGTGTCCCATTCAACCCTAGAGATAAACAGTCACCCGGGCTGGCTTGACAAAAATCGACTGTGACTTCTACCTCCCCAGTCAAAACCGGTTTTAGCCTGATTGCAGACACTGCTGCAGCTGGCAATTTCTAGAATAATCTGCAGCTAAGGCTCAGCCCCATCCCCCACCAGCCCTTCTCTTGTGCCATCAATATTATAGACTGAAGCATGCCTCTTTCTGCTGAATCAAAGCTCTTCTGACCACTGATGGAACATGCAAATGAAGAGTGACGGAGAGAGAATGCGCTACATACTGAATTTTGCATCGATTTTGCAATTTTGCGTATCGATTTTACATATTCATCTAACATTCATCGTGGAGGAGATGGGATGCACGGCATTAAGAGCATAATTATTTTAACAGGAGTGCAATTTAGGCATTTGGCTCTAATTACAACATACTTTCTTAGGTGAATTATGAAGTTACAGCAATCATTTTTACAAACAATAGTATGTGCATGGTCTTTCTTTAGTTTGCAATATTCATAACCATTTCTAAGGTCCCACTGGTGTTGAGAAAGAGCACAGATCACAAAAAATCACATATTACAATACATCTTTTATTTTCTAATAATGAAAGATTTTCTGATAACATCATAAAACTCTCAT
Source organism: Chromobotia macracanthus (assembly GCA_036877525.1). NCBI lineage: Eukaryota > Metazoa > Chordata > Actinopteri > Cypriniformes > Botiidae > Chromobotia > Chromobotia macracanthus. Next base: position 5,301,531 of record JAZGTH010000085.1, on the reverse strand, counting down.
TACAGCAAAACAAAATGTGTTTATTTTATACGTGCAAAAGTATGTTTACATGTTACATTTTGGTCACATGATCAACATTTTGCAGTCACAAATGTATTCCAGCATTTGACAGAGATAAACATGGACCTACATGCGCTGGTTGCATTAGAATGAGCGATTTCAAGGCAGCATGTGAATGCAGCATCAAGCCCAGCACTTTCCTGCAGTTTCTATGTGTTTTGCAGGCTTAGCACGCTGACGGATCAATATTCAGCACTGACAAAGTCCTGACCTCTTTAATAGATTCCAAGCTAACAGCGAACATTCTCAGAATGTTGGCTAATGTTCTCTAAAAGTTCTCTCAAAGTTTTCTCAAAGCTATCAAAAAATGTTCCTGCAGTTATATTACTAGAACTCTTTAATGTTTTGTATCATATATATCAAAAACGTTATTTTAAAGTAGTAAGTGAAATGTTTAAAACATTATAGAATACTGTTGAAAATGTTTGAATACATGGTTTAATAACCAAGCAATAATATTAATACAACGTCTAAAAAACTGGCTGTTTCGAATGTTCCTACAATTTTCAAAACAAAATTAATATTTTTATTACTAATGGAAACATTTGAGACATGTAAACGTAAAAACAAAGTAACAATTGATGGGGACTGTGTGTGTGAGAGGCTGATCTAGCTCTCAGTGTCACTATATGTGTGGAAGTGATGGGAGAGGAAACCTTCATTAAGGTTATTGCCATGTCAGTCTTGTTATCTTATGCCTTTGTGTTTTTGTCCTTTCAGGGTTAGTGGATTGTAGGAATTCAATTTCAGGGAACAATAGACTTCTGTGAGGTGCTGTTTACGCCTCTGTAAAAAAAATGACAGAAAACAGTAAAACAGATATTTTGCTGTAAATTATATGGGATAAACTTAGTAAATTGTTTTGGGTGATTGCTGGTGTGTGTTTATGAATTTAATATATACATTACGCAGTTTACATTTCAGTTCATATAATAACAGATGCAAGATTTTCATTTCGCACAAAGAGAAAGATAGCAGCTGAAAAACTAACAATACACTCTCTAATTAAACGGAGCCTCTTTAGGGAAATGAGGGAACGTAGTGTTAACAACCTTATGTCTACGCTAATCACCGTGGGTTATGCATGCGACTAATTATGAACTTGTTATAAGGGCCTCTGCTTGTGCCGCTCGAAAGCAAGCATAACGAGAAGATTCCTAATCCAACTGATGTCTTCATATTGTTTATATCGTGCTATTTTCAAACCAGGGCGCTTGTTGTGGATTAAACAGGGTTGTTTTGAGCGCTCTGCGAGGAAAGTCGTAACACGCAGACGAATGAATAATGCACAAGTTAATGCTAATGCAACGTGGACCACGCTGCAGAGTCACGGTTGTGATGCACGTTCAATGGGGCGGGGGTTGTGAAGCAATGTCACAGAAAACCCACAGAGGACATCATGCTATCGAGAATTGAACAAAGCAAGGTTTGGCGCAATATCTAATGCAGCTTTCTGGATTCTTCTTGCATTTAAGGCAAAACAAAACAAAAATACAAATGAGTTAAGCAGTCCTAATAACTCTAGAACACAACGGTGTGTACAACGCATAATTGCATTGCAGCAAGGGCACATGGTTTCTCAACACAGATAAACAAGGAAATTCTGCATTTATACATGATATAAAGGGAGGCATCAAAATGGTGTCTTAAAGTTGAATAAATTAGCATCTTGGTTATAAGAGGACACAGTGCCACATTTTTGCCTCGGCCATATTCTGTTAAAAGGGGAGATTTATCGCATTATATCTTAGATTTATCACAAGTTTTTATATCTTTATGAGTCAAACTATTAGGATGGAATTCATTTAGTAATAATACATTCAGCATCTATCCTACACAACTGAATATTCTTAGGGGATAGAATATTCAATTTGTACACTATAAAAGCCATTATGTCTATGGACAGTCTCCACAAAGCATAGAAACCTAATGTGTCTATGTGTGTGTATAAAAGAATCAAAACGAGAGTAAACAACAGAATTGCTTGAAAACAAGCTAAAGGTCACTACACATTAACAGCAGTGATGGGGAGTAACTAACTAAAAGTAGCAATTCTACAATACTAACTTCAGAGTTTAAAGTGTCATGATGTCTAAATGTCTAAAGATGTTACACAGAAATACACGGACAGCCTCATTATATAGAAAAACAGTGTCGATATTCTTGAAAACTTCCACAGAAGTAAAAAACAATTTCATGTTAAGGCATAAGGGTGACAGAATGATGACAGAATTTTTATTCTTGTGTGAACTAGTCCTTTAAACACAATTTTCAGTAACCTGGCAGCATTTCAGCTGTTTTCAAAACAGTGTAGCTTTTCCAATAACAAACCGCTGTTTCCAACAAGCAGCAGTGTGGTGTGACAAAGCGCTACATCACTGTTTTTAATGTCTCTTTTTATTGCAGCTGCACTGTCAGCTTTACAGCTGAGAGAACTAAGGCGATAATAAAACATGCCTGCCTGCACTGTCTTCTCTCTCTTATAGCATTACAAAATCTGGTTCATTCCAGTGAATAGCTTCAAAGTCCCCGTGTGGCATTTTAACATTCATTGTAAAGCAGAGTATTTACTGAAATGCTGCAGTTTGTTACCATGTTTAACTAATTTATATAAATTAGGGTGTATTCAAGTTTTTATTTGGGTATTAGGGTGTATTCAAGTTTTTAATATAAATCTCATATTATATAATCTATATATAATTTAATTATATAATCTAATATAAACTAATATATCATATAATTATATAATGTATTCATCTATATGCACAATAAATATTCATAATATATTGCTCTATATATTGCTCAAAATATTGCTCTATTAAGTAGTTTGTAATCAGCAAGTTTGTCACCTAGTTTGTAGTGCAACTGCCTTTTCAAAGCTGTATCCTAAATAAAAACAGAAAAAAGATATATAAACATATATAAAAACTTCATATTGCAAAGCAGAACCAGGATGTGCTGGAACCAGTTAGCTAAATATGAAGTAGGTTCATATTTACAACAGTAAAATTAGAGCACAAATTTTAATAAAAGGGTCAAAGGAGCTTTTTAAACATTGATAGCTGTTTACAGTGTGGTTGGTCAATTATCAATGGACCTTTGATAGTTTCACTAAACCAATGCTAATTAAAATGATTTTCTTTCATTATTGACTGTGTGATTATGGAAATTCTTGATTCGTTTTCTTTTAATTACAGAATGTTTTGTTCCACTATTTAATTATTTTGGCTTTGCTGAACTGCTGTGAAACACAATTATAACATAATAAAGATTCAGACATATGCTTACAATCACTTATACAGGCAGTAACCCCAGCCAACAGGAAACGTTCTCAGAACATTGGCTAACGCTCTCTAAAAGTTCTCTCAGTTATCAAAAACCTTCCTACAATAACGTTAGCAGAATGTTTTCATTGTTACATACCATATGCATCAAAAACAGTATACGTAAGTAGATAATGTATGTTTTAATGTATGTTAAAAAAAAATGTTTGAATAATAAAACCAAGCAATGGCATTAATACAACATCTAAAAAAAAACTAAACGTTTTGAACTTAATAGAACTTTCAAAAAAAATAAAAATTTCACACTTTTGTTACTTGAAAACGGTAGGAAAACATTTTTACAACCTAAAATAGTTGCCGGTACTGTGCTTATGAATTCATTTAAAGCCATTGGAACCCACGTGTCACCATTACAAATGCATTGTATTGTCCTAATCCATGTAAGACCATCAATTGCTAAAACTAAGTGGGAGTCTGTGGGTTGTGCCCATTGGCTTTAATTAAGGTCGCACTGTCGGCTTAATGCACACGTGCCAGACACATTCTCTCCGCCCGATTGTTGAGTGAAATCTCACAACTTTGAGGTTAAGATGTTAGTGGCCCGTGGTGTCAAAGTTAATGCCCGTGATATTTACGAATTGGCGGCAGAATTAATGGAGACTCTGTTAGTCAATTGGTTCTTTGTTGGCTAAGCTGGAAGCAGGACAAGTGTGTTTGGTTTACTTTTAGGCACTTGTCCCGGTAATTGGCGACAGGCTGACAGGGCCATTCTTGTGCTGTGGTGCCGAGCATAATACTGAGTTCTGCCTTCAATGGGGAAGCTGTAGTGGAGTCTCTCCAGAAGCACAGAACACAGTTAGCGTTGCTTTTAATGCCAGTCACTTTGTTTGGGCCTTCATTAACTGAATTCATTACCCCGCTGTACTGTTTGCGCCACACAAAATAATAGACATGCTTTAAAAAGACTTTGTACTTCAGTTTTCATTTTGTTTAAAGCTGCAATCCATAACTTTAGACTCTCTACCGCCATCTCTGTTTGAAACATAAAACTGCAGGTTACTTTATTCACTTTTTCATTACATATGTTGAAGTCAAATAAAATCAGATTGCCATTTTATAAATCATTCAAAATCAATCAAATCAACAGCTCAAATTATAAATCATTATAAACTTCCCATTGGGAATCAGGGTAAGGAGACAGTTTTGTACAATGATCTGTTATAACAGATATATATCTAAATATATTTATACATATAAAACAGGCTACTGTTAAAAATTAATTCACAGACATAATTAGTGAGTTCAGCCTAACTGTTCTCAGATTGCATTAAACTTTCTAGATTTTCCACTAAATCCTACTGAGCCTTCCTGTTGAACTATAAAATATTTTAACAAAATCACTGACATTGTGTGGATAAAGTCATGTTGCACCATCAAACGTGGGAGAAAAGAAATCAGATTTCTGTGTGTGAAAATTGAGGTGTGAAACCATTTTATGTTCTGCAGTGAACTGTGAACTTTGGAAGAAAGAAATCATTATTTAACAAACATAATGATAGGTGACATAGAGAAGAAGAAATAACGAATGCTAACAAACACAGTCAAACATGTACACAGTAGCTCTAAATGAACTCAATTAGCAGTCTGCCCACATCACTGAATATCACTTCCCATAGGAAACAGGCAGAAAGATCACACACCCAAAAAGACTGGCCTGCTTTAGATTTCACGGATGGTCTCACAGGACACATTTCATATTCTAAGTATTGTATGCATGACTTTGGCTCACATCTTATCAATTTTCATTTCAAATGGCAGAATTTGGCTCGCTATCCTACATACATTACATGTGAATATCTAAAGTACAGACACAACTGAAATGTTTAAAGGTGTGTAATTTAAAACAACTACAGAAATAATGACTACTTTCAGGCATGTCTTCTAGGTACTTCCTGCCTTCCATTGGTCAGACAAACAGATAATCATGCCCCAAACTCTCAAAATGTTAAGATGTTCAGACAGAGTAAAAAGCTCTTTTTTCTACATTTTTCAGGGAATCACCCTACACGCTTACTAATAGTTGTCTCTGCATCTTAAACCTGGATAAGGGAAAGGATTTAAATATTTTTAACATTTGCATTTATGCATTTGGCAGATGCATTCCAGTGCATTACAGCTATGCATCTGATCTGATCTGCTAACACAATGCTCAGCTGCTATCAGCTGAGCTATATGAAATATTATTAAAATGTCTTTCTCATAAAGCTCCATTATTAAACAATTCAGTTTCCCATTTCAAAGTAACTGCTCAGGCAGTACACAGGAGTCAAAGTTCTCTTCATGTCAGCTGTCTGTAAACACTTATCTTCTCAACAGCCTGCTTTAGATCACTCAACCAACCACAGTACCAAGGTCTCCCATCTTTCAGCTTCCAATCAGCATGCTGTATGTGTGTGTGTGAAAGATCTGCGTCCTTGGTAATGCGTATGTGTGCAGTAATATCCTTCTGTTTTATGGAAGACAAAACCTTCAAAGAAAGCAACAAATATCCTGCAGCAGGGCACCATATGACAGTCCCCTATGAGTATTTTTGAGGCCTAGGGCAAAAATAGCTATACATGTAGCTGCGCTGTTGTGGCACGCTAATGTGGATGGATTGCAGTTAATCTGTTTGAGTGCTGGCACATGCAAAAACAACACCTGCTGCTCCACAGTGCAAGCATGCACGCTGGAAAAAGAGCCACACGCAGCCTCTGTGTGCAAATGCTTAAGCTTAATGCAATTAAATCTTCAGTACTCAATGCGCAAAAATTGCATTATGGCATTTCTTACATTTAATCTAGGGGGCATAAAATGAAATTGAGGCAAATGCAAAGACTTAATGAGAACTGGCTCATTCTGAACTGCCTGTATCGGAACCCAATCAAGTTAAGTGTGCCGACAGCTGACACAGACAAACCAAACCACGGCCCGATCAATCTGTTCTCCACCAACCCAACCCCCGCTGCATAGTACAGCCATACTGCAACAGAGAATTAAACAATGCATTTACAGTGATGAGGATCGGAACTGTAGTTATTGAAAGTCAAGTTAGAGCGCAAGTTTATGTTTCATGTGTCATCACATTTTCTTTGTGTCATTAATCTCTGCTTTGGGAGGGTGGTGATGTTTTAAGGTGGTGTTCATCATTGCCTTATAACATATTTAAGCTGAAGCAGAGGAAGAGAGAGACAGCGAGAGAGAGACAGAGAGAGAGACATAGAGGCAGAGGGAGAAATAAACCACTGCAGTGGCTTTTTGAGGCCTTTGATAAATAATTTACAACCATACTGCTCGTCCCATGCTCCTTAGACCCTCTGCTAACCCACACTACAGCGCTCTCTCACACACACACACACACACCTTTTCATGTTTAAAGGGGACATTCCATAGACCTAATGGTTTTTATACTGTACAAACTGTATATTCTATCCCCCTACACTAACCCTTACTCATAAACCTAACCCTCCCAGAAAACTTTCTGCCCTTTTAAATTTGCTAAATATATAGATCCTTCTGTATGATTGTGGAACTATACAAAAACTATTACCATAAGACGTAGATGTCATATAAAAGGCTTCCTCTTAAAAGCATGTGTAGGTCTGTGATTGCACTAAATGAATGTGGATAAAACTGCAGTAATTGCGTAAATGAGGTCTATTTTCTGATGAGAAGAGAGCAGAACTGCTTCTGTCTGTGCAGCTGCTGGGACTCTGATGCATGTATCAGTGCACATTACTTACTGCAGAAAAATCTATTTGACAACATACAGCATTAGAATGTGTGAACAGATCGCATTAGACAGAGATCTCAGGACAGTACATTACTAAAATAATTCAGCCTACTACAAAACAGATGCAAAATCATAGCAGTGTACTATGCAAAATATTTTCTCTTAATCACCGTCTAATGACAGCGACTTATGTCCTTAGCATAGCTGATTTGTTTCCTGGTTTTTAAAAGCAGATTAATTCCATGGAAGAGACTTAGGATAAGCCGTGTACAAAACACAAGTGCTCCACTTCATTTTGGGACTGTAGCCAAGCTTAATCTGATTAAATCAGTGTTCCTCTCTCTCTCTTTCTCTCTCTCTCTCCAGCATGCCTCACTGTTCAGTGTTTTCACAGTCCTATATTGTGGCTGGTCCAGGCTGACAAGTCCGAGGAAGTAAGTTGTTTGGACTAGATTCAAAGCAGGGTAGACAATCTTTTCCTGAAACATTTTTTGTTATGCTGGTTGAAAGTTTTTTTACATCCTGATAGCAGTCCCTAAGTAAAGTGGTATAATTATATTTATATATCGTCTGTGGAAGGCACAGGACCATAAAAAGTTTGTCCAATCATTGCGTTCAGTCCGAATGCAATGATTGGATATACTACTTGGTTGTCAAACTATTTGCATACTTTCGGTGCTTTCTTCTGCTGCCACTTGGAGAGAATGTGTTTTCCTTTGCCCAGGAATGCTGGGAGTAAGATGAGTTTGCTCTGACCAAGATATGGCCATGATGTAACGTGCAAGGAAACAGCAGACAAGACACAATTCAATACTAATTATTATTATTATTATTATTAAAATACTAATTATTTTAAAGGAATGATGTCTTAAGTGATTTAAGTGATGCCCCTGTGTTTGTTTAGGGGCGGAAGAGAGGAATTGAATAGTCTAATTCTAAAGAGGAAATGATGTTTGTTGTGCGGAAGGCATCTAACGCAGATCAACAAAATTACAGCAGCCATACGAATCGACTGAGAATTGTATTTGATCTGATGTTTGCTTAAACTCTTTTCACAGGAGTCGATACTCTGTGCTCTGGTCACAGCTTCTCAGAATTTAAATTTTTATTCCAAAACTTTAGGATTTTAAGGTTTGAAAAAAGCCCTGCCAGGCCGCCTTAGTGGGGTGACCTGGATCCATCAGTATGAATTAGGCGCATAATGCTCTTATGAAGGGTCTCACCACGAATTCCCCTGCCACAGTGTCCATGCGTTATGAAACATTTTTTGAAAAAGGGGGTCTGATACGGTTCCACAAAATATATCAGTCTCTTTCAGCTCTGGGGAACTAGATCGAGCGAAGAAGAAAAATATAATCCGAATGAAAAATACAATCCCTCTTGCATTGAAAAGTCAAATAAAAAGTGCTAAATAAAAAGCATGTTGGGTCGGGCCGGGCAGAACTGGGCCCGGGTTCCGTGCGCACTCATGCTGCAAATTCCATCAGTTATTGATTCAGAGCCCCTGAGACACAGACTGTAATACTGAGAGAAATGGGAGTTTTGGGTAGCATACAGGTAGAAAGCTTCTGCTTTTTGGGCACCAAATACATTAGCTATAATGTAACAGTACAGTGCAAAAACTGGAAGTGTATCATAATTCCTTCTGGCTGCTGTAAAACTGCCCTCTCAGGTGCATGAGGGGGTTTGCCGGCAAAAAAATATGCTCCCATGCATATGTAGATCCCATGCAACAGATCACCAGTCTCTGACTGCAGCCTCTGAAAACAGAGATATTCAAACACGTCCGTCGTGCAATGAACCAACTACCCAGTTTCAGAAGACGCTGGAAGAAAATCCACAACAATTGCATATCAGCCGAAAGCAGCTTTCAGAGACAGTGAGGAAAACAGAGCGGTTGAGACAGGCTTGAACAAACAACAAGCTCTCAAGATATTATGGGATGGCAGCCAGGCATTTACAGCTAACAATAGTTGCCCACAGATTCAAACCTTCAAGGCCCGAATTCCGAGTCCATTTTCTGTTAATGGTAAACATGTCTATTACTGTCTACTCAGAGAGGTTCTGGTGGGAGATTTCACACAGAGAAACGTGAAGCTCCTCCATATAACTGAAATTACTGTTAGCTTACAAAAAGCGACAATTGTTGTCTCAGAAATGACAGGAAATGGAATACGTTCCACAAACAACATCTCAAGAACATAAAGGACAACAGTCAAAGTAAAATCAGGTAAAAAAGCAGAACCACTGGAACCCCCCCAATCTTTCATGCTAATGACAAATTACATGTATACAAAGCTAAGGTGAGAGCTATATGAATTGTATATGTATTGTGTTGCTTCAGTCACAGCAGCAGTTCTCAATCTTTTTGACTCTGTGTGAAGTCACGCCCACACTCACAATTTCTACTAAATAAAATATTCTAGAACTTGGCATAATTAGAAAGCTGTGTATCTGTTATAAACAACCAAGTACTAGGACAAATCCTGATTTTTTTGTTTGTTTTAGGCTATTTTAATGCTTGATTTCTTATTTTAAATCATTTAAGTCATCTTGAGGCCCATTAAGGAGAAACAGCATGTCTGATTGTGGTGTATCTCTTAGGTCCACAAAGATCTTCAGTGAGAAAACGTAACAGCTTTAATTTAAATCAGTCAGAACTAAGGTGACCTTGATCCCTTGATGTTTTAACCTCTTCATCTCCAGTGCTAACACAGTATGCTCACATGCAATTTTAAAACATTTTATTAATCTTTTAAGTTATTCCTTCTACATTTCATGCTGTTGATGATAAACAAAGAAACAGAGCTGGCACAGAACCAAAATATTAAGATGCAAATGATGTGAAACATCTGTGATTATTAGTTTTCAGTTATAAAATCTAAAAAGTTTTATCAAACACTGAGTGCAGTTTACCAGAAAAGTGAAACCAGCAACATTTGCAACATTTTTACAACTTTTAGAAAGCCATTGTTTCAGTGCAACAAACTTTCATCAGTATAAATGTAAATATGAAACTCAATGTCTGAGTTAAATTACAAGATTATCTATGATGATCTAATTTGATTTTAAGCATTTTTATTACTGTGTAGTTTCTGTACAACATTAAATTTGAACAAAATTGACCTGGACAAAGTTTATTTAATAAAACATTCAAAAATAAGGGTAAATGGGTAATCATTAATGAAAATAATGACAAGCTCAAAACTGTTTCTAATCTAAAAACAGGCGTGTAATTAAAAGAGAGGGCATGCAATTGCATCTGTGATGGTTACTGACCTGGGTCAGATTGTACAGACTACAGCTGGTCAATCTGCCATTGTATTGACTTATCTTAAATCTATTCAATTGTGCTGCCATGTGTCTGTTCTCCTAGAGGTCCCATTAAAATGCATCCCTCGGATCGCGCTTTGATTATTAGATAACCCACTCATTTGGGCACATATTCAAAGCTATTGCTTATCAATACAAAGCACTGGGGGTTGGTCAAAAAAATAGCACATTATAGCGTTCAGATTTGGCAAAATGTAATTATGCCGCCTACGCAGTCTGATCGCACACAACTCACAAAGATTTTCTGAAAACATATTTAAAAATGTGAAAATATTACTTAATCGTGTGCAATGAGAACACACACAATTAGTCTCAGTGAGACAAAAACTCTTTTTTATAAAATGAAATATATATGATTTAAAATGTTGTGAAAAGGACACGTGTTGGTTCAGAATAAAAACAAATAAAATTCTCTCATGATCCAGCTAGCAGACCATTTAAACTATTGAAATTTACATTTACTCATTTAGCAGATGTTTTTATCCAAAGCGACTTACAAAGAATGAGAGCATTTGACATTTTCTTCTAAGAAACAACAAATCTAATCTAGAAACGACTTTCAAGAACGTTTTAAGAAAAGCACACACAGGGCCAGAACTGCCTATACAGCAGCGAGCGAGCCCCCCACCCACACACACACACACTCTATAAATACATGAAATACATGCAGTTAAAGCACATACATGCATGTCACAGCTGTTGACAGTGTGTGTGTGTGACAGAAAGAGAGCAGTGATGCTTAGTAATTGAAGAACAGGACTGTCATTGGTGACCTGTAGGAGGCCAGAGATGAAATGTATTCCATTCTCTCAGTTTTGTGTGGCATTGACAAGCTGCTGAGCTCCAGTTCTGACAGCCCTGACTGAAAAACAGCCCATCCTGATCGCTAACCTGCTCCTCAAACCCTGCCCTTTACATACACACTCATATGTGCACAAACACATTCACTCGTTGTGTGCCGTGACACTGTACCCACATTATGACAGTGCCACAGGTCTTCTGTCATTGGTCATTATAACAATGTCATACATCCACTTTGCCACATTCCTAAACCTGTGTCTTTTTTACACATGCTAAGTGGTGTCCGTTTCGATCCAGCATGTCACTGATGTCTAATAAATTGTGTTCATTATTTATTTAATTTTGGCTCCATATCTGTCACCTGCCATTGTCACCCGTTTTCCGACTTGCATCATAGAAGGTAAGTAATCTGAAAGCGTTTTAATGTTCATTATGGCAGCTCTCAAGAATAATATTATGTGTGTGTGTTAAAACACATAAGCACTCTCAGTGAACAATTTTAGGTTGTAAGAACATTTCCCTAACATTTCCAGTCACAACGTTTCCAAGTCACAAACATTAAAAATGTTACTGTGAATGTTCTAGGAACATTCAAAACATCCAATTTTAGATGTTGACTTAATATTATTGCTTGGTTATAAGAAAGTTATTTAAACTTTTTTAAATTCAGTTACTGTCTTTACAACATTCCACTAACAACTTAACATTTTTGATATATGGAATAACATTAAAAAAATGTTCTGCTAACATTACTGCAAGAAACTTTTTGATAACATTGAAAAAACTTTTTGAGAACTTCAGCCAACATCCTGAGAACATTCCCGGTTAGCTGGGCTAGTGCCCATTACCTCTTCTCTGCTGCAGCCAACCAGAATAATGTTGGGAGAAAATAAACTCAAAGCCTGAGGCTTGTGCACTCTGTGTCACTCTGCTGATTTGTTCTGATGTGAATGTCTAATCTGGATTTGGAAAGCAGATTACAGTGCATTAAATTCTTTTGAACTGGACTATATTAATACCACATTCGTGTTGGAAAGGGCTGCCCAGATTACAGAGAAACACAACAAACGTCTAAAGTGAAACAGCAATTTCGCTATTGAGAATAGACGTACGCAACCAAATTGAATTCTAAATATACATACAAACAAACATTCATTTCACTTGCTGGAGTATGTTAAATAGTCACAACAAATAGAAACTAATTATTTGGGCAATATTTGTGATAGCTGCTACACTTTGGAAATAAACAGCATTTATTTGAAAATAGTCATATTGAAAACAATTTAATGAACGTGCAATATTATTAAGGTCTTTTCATGAATGAATGAGCAAGTTACTCACACATTCAAATAAGGTTTATTAATAATGCAGTGCAAAGACAAAGAATAAGATGAATATTCATTAATTTATTAAAAATGATCACTGTCACAAATTAGTTGCAACCTACAATCCTTCTACAAAACACATCACAATCTGTGCCACCATCATTTTTGTACTGGAACACACTGCACACAAAGAATCTGCAAATTGCATTAAAAATGACGTTGATTGGGTATTTTCATAATCAGGAGGAAACCAACATTGGAGAATAAATATGACAGCTGTAAAGTTACAGACCAAAAAGCACTGAGAGGTTTATAGTGGGGCTGGAAATTGCAGTCTCACAGCACATCAAATCCCTCTAGCAAAACCTGTCCAAATGAAGAGCTGCGGGGACAGTCCTGCACAGAGACAGGAAGAGCTCAATCTCATTTCTGCTGTGCCTACAGGCGAGAGCTTCCAGTGCTCCACATTAACCTCTCAGTCCATCTGTGAGGAACTTATTACAACAAACACTGCTGGACGTGTAATCCAAGATGCTTAAAACACAAAAAAGAAAAGAGCAAGAAGATAATGTAGCACACTGTGATTGAAATGTATTTTTCCTGGAGCTTAGTTGGTAGAGCATTGCATTAGCAACGCAAAGGTTGTGGGTTCGATTCCCTGGGGGGGGGCACATGTACTGATAATCTATATACCTTGAACACACTGTAAGTCGCTTAGGATAAAAGCGTCTGCCAAATGCATAAATGCGAATGTAAATGTGAGCTGCAGACGTTTACTTATCCAAATAGGGACATTTCATAGACTTCTATCGCTTTTATACACAGTTATAAACAAATATATATATATATATGTTCCCGAAAGGGGGTTCTGCTAAGATTTGTCAGGTTTTGCTGACTTTTGGATACAAATTTGTCCCCATTATATGGTTAAATAGACCCCCTCTACCCCCACCCAAACACACACATATACATACATACACAGTACTACTGGTGTTAGGCTGTCTAACACCATTTAATCCTAGAATCTCAATGCTCAGCAATCCACTGAATATGGATTAGGACTTTATGCACACTCAAAAATATACAAGCCTCTGATGCAGATCTGCTTGACTGTAGGCAGAACCCAGGTCAGATAATTACACACCCATCTGTTCAGTAAGATGCTGAGCCAGGATAGGCCATGCCATACCAGCCTGACCTTTGACCCCAGGATTAGGTTTAGACCATGTGGCTTGCTGCATGGCAGACACAGTGAGGGAGGAGGAAAGATCCCACTGCCTGACACATAGTATTACTTCTGATACTGTATGACGCAAACAACAGCATATCCCCTATTGTATGAGACAAGGTAACAAAGAGATCATGCATCATGCAGATAAATAAATACCATCCTTCTTAAGGCAAGTAAAGCAAGTTTAATGTGATGGCTTAGTAATAATTTGTCTGGTTTTCAGGGAAGAGTCCCGACTCATTACTCATGACTGGACTTCCTGCTGCTCTTTAGTCAATTATCGTATAATTATTTATAGCTTATTTGAACTGTTCAAATCTAAAATCATCTCAAATCTAAAACCTCAAATCTGGCCAAACAGAGGCTTACTCACACAAAAAAATAACAATCACAATGTACTTGACTGGCTCGTGCTTCTCGTTCACAGCCTGACAGCAAGCTCAGGCGTCATGCATGTGAGCATATACACACAAATATGCAAGTATACATGCGTCCATGCATGTTTTATCTGAATGGATGGATGCATATATGAGTGGAATAAATCAACGTACATTTATATACAGGTTGGAAAAAGAAATCAATCTTTGCTTTCCTTTCAATTCCAGTGTGCACAGGTATCAAGAGCAAGGAAGCAGAAACAAGCTCACACACTCCGCAATGACAAATGACTCTACAGACAACCTTCAGAAGAAGCCTTAACTATAACAAAACACGCATCAGAATTACCTCAAACACAACCCACTGAAGCCTGCAGGCTGTCTGAATCACCCTGCTGCACTGAGCCTATATCCACCTATAGAATTAGATAACTCAAGGTTAAAACCTTGGTTATACTTTAAATGACATATATGAATTCTAGAAAACGAGTCTGTACTAATGTCTGTTTCTGTAGCTTAACTGAAGAGCGTGACACAATGTCAAGGTCAGGACTCGGAACATGAACTTATAAAATGTAAAATGTCACAGTAGTTAAAAGCACTTGCTGAATGCATTAATAAATTCTATATGTATAATGCATCAAAATGCTTTTATCCTGCACTGTTTGCTAATTTAATACAATTTGACAAATTATGACAAATGACAAAAATCGGAGTGAAAAACGTGCATGCACTGTACGTTTAAATTTGATTTTTTTTTCCGTACTTGTTTTATCTCAACTAGTTTTTCTAAAACTTGTTTTTGTAAAGCGGCTTTGCAACAAGGCAAAATTGTGCTATAACTGCTATTAACACGATAAAAAACAAACTTGTATTTCTTAGTATTTGGTACTTTTTGCTTTCCTGACAGCATGCACTTGTAGCACCATGGACAAAATAAACTGATGATCCATGTACTGTACTCATATATGTATATATGTGTTTCCTATAGGTCACAGTATGTACATGGGACAGCAGGCTGATGTGTTTAGTATGTATGAATCTTTTGTGCATGAATGTATACACACACACACACACACCTTGTACACAACACACAAACTATTAATATCAAAATGACATTCATCATAACAATTCATACATCACATGATGACGTGTCAATTAGAGCTACAAAGTCAACATGCGGGCCGAGCCGACAGAATAATTAAACTTGAATATTAATGACTGAAGTGTCCGTGTAGGCCTACAGCCTGTGATCAATCCACAGCTAATGAGTCATTCATCTTGGTCCGTTCGGTACCCCACCTTCACTCCAAGGGCAGGGAAAGTTCGAGGTCGTGGATAAACTCTGCACAAATCCACATCTCAACAAATACAATTTGTCCTTAATAGTTTTCTTCATTGCAACGCAAGAGGTGTTGCAACCAGTGTAAACAAATCGTTTGTAGAGCAGAGCATAGGTTTGTGGAGGGGGGGCTGAACAATAATTTATCACTTACAACACTGTTCTACATTCTAGAACTGCTATCCAAAGACATTCTTCACTTTAAAATTTGACCTTAATTTCACCTCTCATTCAGTATACACCATTTCTCCAGGAAGAGCACATCGTTCCTCTAGCTTAGAGCGGCAGAGCATGGGCGCCAAGGTCACGGGTTCGATTTCCTGGGAACTGGACTGATCAAATGTAGCTGCATTTACATTTATTCATTTAACAGATTCTTCGCTCTCTCTCATTGTAAGTCGTTTTGGATAATTTAACATTTTCTCCTAAGAACCAACGAGCGTAGTCTATAAGGCAACATTTACAGATGGAAATAGTTTTGATGCAAGAGATAGGATTAACAGTAGAAGAAGAGGGTTTTTTTACATAAGTGATACTAGGTTGAACATTGGGATTAGGGACTAGGGATTAGTCTGTGAAACATTTGAGTGAAAGCTTTTGCCTTTGGCACAAATATATGTCAATATATGTCAATAAGTGCCCCTTAAAACACCCATCAGTTTTAAATAATGGGCTATATGTGCCTGTTATTACATACTGCAGTCTGTCTTGTGATGCATTCTGGGATACGTTGCTACACATCTAAGGTAAGGCTGCTGTTTAGGTCCAGTATGCCGCAGCACAGCTGGACTGACTCTCTGTGCTTGTTTGTTTGTGGCCTCCCGTGTTTAAATCTGATTGGCTGGTCTAAGGTTTATGAATCTTGACCTGGGCGGTACAGGTCGGCATGCCGTTAGAGGAATCAGAGCCAATCTTGTCCAGTTCAGTAATAAGATTTTCAGCACCAGAATGACTGAGCACTTAAATATCCAGGTGGGTTTCTTCTGCCAAAGTAGTAATCGGAGTTAAACCATTTAACCATATGCAAAGTCCTTACAAAAGTCGATAAGTGACACAGTCAGTGTGAAGCAAGCTACCTTCGGTTATTTTGTCATTTATTCACGCAAAATGTGGACAGACAAGTTGGCAAACAGGATCTCGATTACGCCTCTGTTTGAATATGCATTACCTCCCAAAGGGCAAACAAATTAATGAATATTCATGCTCAATCTATAGCCCAGGGCTTCCTATACATTATTCATACATACTCTGCTCTAGATGCAGACACATCAACTTTGTCACAGAAAACAATTATTAAAAAACTTCCTTGAACTTTCAGCATTTTATTTATTTAATATTTACAGTGTATTTCGAGATGACGCATCACACAATGTCCACTCCATCTTCCAGCCTGCAATTAGATTTAGGACGATCAACCAAAATGAATTAACAAACCTGTGTTTTGAATCTATACAATACTGCCTCCATACTGTCCTGTATAACTACAGTAAATATTCATATAGACTGTACATATACTTTGACAACATATGCCCATACACTACATTGCAATACATTTCTACATATAAAATGTAGGTATATAACTATTTATAGACTTTGAGTAGACAATGGATTTCTCAATTATGTTTCCGATATTGCTCCTACAATATAAGCACATGGACAACAGTATGAAGAAGATATGATAGAAAATAACTTCATAAAATTAATGCGCATAACAGATAATTTGATCTGGCAATATTTCAAATCCTGTAATCAAGTCAAATTAGGTCTCCATTTAACCTCACTGCGGTTTAGGAGAAGTGACCGAGATGTTAAATAGATTATTAATTAATAGTTATATGTGATTTGTCTTTTCTTTAGTTATGAAAGAGAAAGAAAAAGCAAAATAAATCACTTGTATATTTCCCCACGATGCTTCAGTGAGGTCAGAAAACAAGTGGAAAAAATTAATTGATAAAAGGAGTCAAAATCATCTTTGATTCATGGCTGACATGTCATTTCCCTGCAGCTCTTCAAACATGCCGAGACAGCTTGTTGAAAAACTCAATTTTTATCACTGTCTCCTCCTGTTCCATGCATCCGGTATCTTTTCTTTTATGAGAATGAGACAAATGCTTATTAGTGGGTGAAATCCAAGACCATCACCCTATTACAGGGGCACGTAGTGTTTCTCTACCATTAGAGAACTGAAGCCCTACAAGAGAACCTTCCCCGTTAAAAGGTTTCCTCTCCGGAGGGGAGACGGTTTGGGTGACAGTTTAAAAGCTTCTCCCCTCGCATGAAAACGCTGCTGCCTTCTTCCATGCAATTGCACGGGCTGGTCAAATTGCATTAGTGATGCACTCTGTCTTTATATTGCGACACAATGGGCTTTAAATGTGGTGCTGTTTTGAAGTCTATTTTGAAAGCTCTTTGCCACCACCAACAATGATTATAGTGCTGTGACATTTTCTCTTACGACAATCAAATATATCATCATCTGGAAGATCAATACAGACCAATTAACCAGAATTGCAGGTGAAGCTCTCCTCTCCTCCAACATAATGATCAATGACAAAATGTAACCTTCAAATAAATGGTAAACAAATAAGAACACTGAATGATGTGTGTTAGTTCATTTGCTATACTTTAAAAGCAGGGTAGGTATTTTATTTTGTTTTGTTTTTGATAGCAACCGCTAAGCGGTCTAAATATAGTTAAATAAATATATATCTTCTGTGGAAGGTGCAGAACCATAAATGTTCGTCCAATCATTGCATCCAGTCCGAATGCAATGATAGGATGTCCTACTTGTCAAACTATGTATGTGTTTTGAAGGAGGCGTGGCTTTGGAGAGTGTTTTGAAGGGAGGGTGGGATCTTATGCTTTCAAAGCTAGCTTGCTATTGCTAGCCACTCCGAAACTGCCTCCCTACCTTTAATAGGGATGGAAATCATACATCAACATTTTCAAAGTCAAAATGAGGTTTTACTTTCACCTGGTCAGGTGTATTTTTCTGGTTTACTGTTGACGTCACCGAGACAGAAAGTCATTCCCAACTTGGAGGAATGTATGCATTATATCATACAAACTTCTGAAAGTGGCTCATCTTCAAATGATGACCCATTAGAATTGATTTAACAGTATGCATATGCAAATTGGGGCTTTTGCAGCAGTCTTTGACTAAATTTAATATGCAAGCTTTATTGTGAGGAATAATTGGGGGATATTTGCATTTATTTTTTTGTTTATTTGTACTCATGAAAGTGTGTTATGTTATTATTCATTACTTGAAATCTAGGGAGGTTAACATTGCAGTTCAAAATGTCTTTATACTACATTGAGTATAACTATTTGCTGCAGATGATGACACAGACGACCAATCAGGGAGTCAGCTTTAAAGCTAACACTCAAAACTTTGCACATTTGGGAATGCACAACCTGTAATGGGGAAATTCCAGCTTAATGCAACATTCCAGGCTATATATCTTAAAAAATCAATTAGCTTTTTATGGAGTTTTCCCTTCTGATCAGTAACCTTAATTTACAGGTATTTACAGGCAGGCTACAGAGATGAAACACTGTTTGTTAGAGTCAGACACTAATCTGAAAAATCACACATACCAAATTTAATTGCTATTATAAACATTCAAATATAAATCAGTAATTTCAGGCACTGGAATACCATACCACCCATTTTCACTGAGGAACTGGGCAGCATACAATAGAAAATGCTGGTGTGAATGAATTGTGACACCTTTACTGAACATTTCAAACATTATTGTCCCAATAAGGTCATGTAATGAAGATGACGACAGTGTGAACTGAATCCCTCTGAATCAACTGTATTGTGAAGATGGAGACGTGTGTATTATTGAGAGAGGAAGGTGAAATGGCAGTCTCTCAGTTCTCTCTCACAGACACATGTAACGAATGCAACACACACACACACACACACACACACACAAAATCATACTACTTAATATTTGAGTGACTGACACACGAACACACATGCCAACAGTTTTTAATACATTTTTTACACAAATATAATAGACTGACTCACATGCAATTAAACAAAGGAATTATTTTAGCCAAATGTTTTCCATTTAATCTAATCTAATTGATTAAAATAATTATACCTTATTCAGATCATTTTAATGTTTCTATTTTCCACAAATTCTAGAGAGTGCACATACCTATTTTATTAATCAATAATATAAATAGTATTTTAAATATTTTCAAATACAATCTGGTGTGATGACCCTCTCTCTCTTTCTCTCTCTCTCACATATAATGAACGCCTGCCCTAATCGTAAATCAGACAAGCTCAAAAAATAAAATTAATGGTCAAATGCATCAGCTAAAGAAATTTCTCATTTGCATGACTGCAGATGAGCGCGTGTGTGCGCTCGTCTTTCAAAGTGTGTGTGCTGCAGGGCTGCAGCAGTAACTACACTGCTGGGGAAACCTTCAGTTTGACCCATAAATCATTCATGCTTTTTCTCTGTATCGACACAAAGAACTCTGCCACTGCATCACAGAGCAGAACAAGCAAGCAGTCGACAAGACAAATAACAAATAAAAAACAAATTAAAAAAACACATATACCTCATTTGCACAAAACACTAAAAATAATCAATGCACAAGAATTTCTTTTTATCCTGTCCTTCACTTTCATGTACATTCATAAAGGATCTTCATTAAAATTGTTACGTTTAATTTAACGTCATTAAATAATGAAAAGAAAAGAGTAACTTAATTGGTCAGTGCCGTAATGTAATGAATTTCCTGCTGTATAAGAGCAGTGCGGCTCGACGGAAGGATTCTGTTCTCCAGAGGCGTGTTATTGTTGAGCGATGCTGCGCTGATCTCAGTAGCTCCAGACCCAACGCAGCATTAATAAATAGGTCATAGAGCTTTTTTACCCTCTGAATGTTTCAGGCTCGGCTTGGCAAATTGAACATAATTAAAGCCCAAGGCAAAGGTTGCACTTTCCTTGAAATAACAGGCTGTGTTATAGGCAGCACACGGAAGAGAGAGAGAAAGAGAGAGAGAGAGCAAGAATGCTCTAAGGATCTGTGCAGCCTCCTTTAAGGACAAAAGAGGATAAAAGCAAAGCAGCAGCCATTACGGTATAGCTCACAGCTACAAAAACTGAAAGATGCTGCTTGCCTGCACTGCGGCTGCATGCATCAGTATGTTGTGTAGCCCTATAAACATCTTTCACGTAGATACTCAAATTGTGTGTGCATGTAGATATATATATATATAAATAATCAGAATTGACACGTTTCAGAATTGTCTTTATGTTGCATGTTTGTGTGTGCATATATATGTGTGTGTGTGTACCTTGATAAGAAGGGCATTTATTGGTGGGGGGATAGTGGGTGTCAGCAGACATTACTGTCAGTGCCCTTTGTAAGGACAGTACCTGGGCTGGCCCAGGTCACCCCAGCATCACAGGTGCTTTTAGCCAATAAGGTTGCAAGCAGATTATACTCAAGCAGGATAAGAGATTCCTCATTTGAACCAATGAACCGGCGTTGTTAATCAGATGAGAGGAAGCAGGACTTTTCTTCTGCACCTGGACCTGCTCAAATATAAGGACAACAAAAAATAGAAACAACACCATAATGATTAAAAATGTGCATGTGTTTGGTACAAGGGATGTACATATCTGCATATGACATTGTTGGTTTAAAATTAGCTACTTAAAGGCAGGGTAGACAATGTTTTCCAGAAACATTTTTTGTTAAGCTGTTTGAAAGTGTCTTTATATCCTGATAGCAATCATTAAGTGCTCCAAATATAGATTTGAATCTTCTGTGGACGGGACAGGATCATAAAATGTTCGTCCAATCATTGCATTCAGTCCAAATGCATGATAGGATGTCCTACTTGCCTGTCAAACTATGTATGCATGGCTTTGGAGAGCGCTCTGAAGGGAGGGTGGGATCCTTATGCTTTCAAAGCTAGCTTTCGATTAATAGCCTCTCTGAAATTGCCTACCCTACCTTTAAAACTGAAAAAGCATTAGGAAACATTAGGAAAAACATTATTTATTAAACTTAAAACTGTTTGCAAATAATGAAACAGAATTGCAAACAGAATTGCAAAAAAACACAAATACAGATCATGTTTAGAACATTATAAGCAGCCAGTTTATGGGTAGTTTATGTGAAAGCTGAGCTGTGGGATGCGTCATACTGCAGTACATTTAAAACCGTTTTAATAACATTTGCTTTCAAGTATTATGCATGCAGTTTTTATTAGTTGACACTACATGGAATATTTATACTTTAAAAAATTAATACATGTTGCAGAATCATTTGAAAATAACTAGAAAAAGCAAAAAGTTGTTTACAAATTGGAAAAATATTAATCTAAACATTTACTTTAAAAGTTTGATATAAAGTCTATGGACATGTTGTGCATCAACTACCCTTATAACAGAGTGAATTGTCTTGCGCTACGACATAAGCTGCATGCATCAGCGACCTGATGGTGTGCTGAACGTTCAAGATGTTTAAAGGTCCTGGTGTGTTTTTGTGGTAATGTAATGGGAAGGACATTAAACGATTTACTCTCTATTTGAAAGCCCCAGCTGGGTTAAATGCCTCTTCCACGTCCTCACAAAATTAATGACAGAAAATCTCAACCTGAAGGCTTTGATCCGCCATAGGGCGCCTGGGCCCTGATTAATATGCAACATTTATTAACTGTCTGCGAAAGCCAGCTCGCAAATACACACACACACAGATTAAGTGTGCATACCAGCACAAACACATACCATTGTTCACCTTTAAAATTTAACATTTAATAGTACCTCTGGTTAAGTTTGGGCTAAACTGATGAATGCCTTTTGCCAAACAGAGATATTATTTGACTTTAATTATCCAGTATGTGTGGAAAAACCCGGGGAGGAATAACAAAAAGAAGCTGAAAGACAGAGAGGAAGAGGAAAATGGAGGTAGAGAGAAAGGCAGAGAAAAGACAGGATGGCTCCCCTCCTCCAATCTCCTCAGCTCAAACGCTGCATGTGTACAGGTCATGATAGCAGCACAAAATAATGACTGTGTTTAAACGTGTGTGTGTGTGTGTGTGTGTGTGTGTGCGGTAAACAGCGCTAAAATCAAACAGTAAATATTTTTGTTCAGTTTTGTGCTCTTGCTGTAAAGATCCCGAAACACAACGATCAGTAAAAACATTTTTATTACAGCATCATAACACACCCAACAAATACTACTTTCACATGCAGTAATTTTTCATATGATACGTTTGTGATAAATGTGTATTAAAATATGCAGATTACTCTGTGTTGTACTGAAAATGAGAAAGGCTCCTTTTTTGTGAAAATGTTCAGGATTTTCATATAACTGCCATGATTAGAAGAGAAAAACGAGCCAATCCTGCATAAATTATCTGGCAATATTATGTGGGAGAGAAGCATTTCAGCTCTACTTAACTAGGTCATCCCACACGGCTTAATACGTTTTCATACAGCACAGCAATGTTCATGTAAACCACACACGCATATAGAATCCACTCACATGACCATAAAAATCATTTAGCCAATATTAAAAACAAGCTTATGACTTTTACAAAATTATGCCATTAAATTAATGCAAACAGAAACAGATTTAGAGATTTAAATTAGGCACATTGGCGGAGAGGTCGGGCCCTTGGGATTTGGGCGCCCAGCGGCCCTTCTTGCGACATTACTTGGTTCTGCGCCTGCTGAGTGTGACCTCTGTGTGCTGTCACAATGTCATCTGCCATCCGCCCAACACTGCCTGCCTGCCTGCCTCTCGTTTTCTCTTCTTGTTGCTGTGTCTCTCTACCCTTCCCCTGGCAACAGAAGCACCACATGCATGCCAACACTAGGGGCAGGTGCCATGATGGACAGATGGAATGGATGCGATCAACAAGTGTAAAGTGCAGAAGAAGTTAGCTGGAACAGTGCTGCAGAGAGAGAGAGAGAGAGAGAGAGAGAGAGAGAGAGAGAGAGAGAGAGAGAGAGAGAGAGAGAGAGAGAGAGAGAGGAGTGTATTGGAGGTGTAGAAGTATGTACCTGTTCCTACAGATGGCTGGCAGGTCCACAGGGCCCTACTGTCATTATGTGCTCTCAGCAGGGAAGAAAAACAGTTTTATCCAGAGCCCTGAAACTCAGGCAGCTGCTCTCAGCACTATGGAAATCCAGCCAGTGCGACACAGGCCTGAAGCCACACTGTCCAGAGGTTTTACCAACCTCTACACGCAGTCCATGCTGCCTTGTAACTTCATTTGAAGCATTTAAATAACAAAAACAAAGATTCATTTCCTGTTTAAACTTTTAGATTTATTATGACTTATTACTATTTATTTTCCTGGCAAAGCCTTGGTGATGCACTGCCAAAACTCTATTAGTAAAAACACACAAGATACATTTACCAAAATTTAAGGAACAAGATTTAAGTGCATCAAGATTTGTTTACAAAGAATGTTTTTTGAATAAACACATTTTGTTCTGTCCATTCCCAGTTAACAGGGAACATTCTCAGAACGTTGCCTAAGTTCTCTCAATGTTCTTGCAGTAACGTTATAGATTAAAAAAAATGTTATTCTTAAGTAGTTAGTGGAGTGTTTCAGAAATGTTACAGAACTATAAAGCTGAATTGTGTTATTATAACCAAACAATAACATTACTACTATGTCTAAAAAAGGGCATTTTGAATGTATAGAGTTTTCAAAATAGCATTTTTAACATTAACATTTCTATGAAGTAGCAATAGAGAAACATTCTTACAACCTAAAATTGCTAGTTGGGTTGGCTAAATATTTTACTTAAATCCCTAACCGTAATGTCCATCTCATTTCCCTCATGTTATTCCAAACCTGTGTTAGGAACTGAAAGCCTCAGTTTCATTTTACTTTTACTGCATGATGTGTCAACATTCTTCAAAGCTTCTCTTCTTCCACTGAAGGAATCAAATCAAACAAGCTTGGGACAACATGAGATTGAGTGCATGACAAGTGAGCTATCCCCTTAAACATACATTTTAAGCATAAACACAGTATTTTATTTATTAGCTAGCCAAAGAGATAATGAATAAATTGCTGTTAGAAACTAAGGACACAAATTCAGTACCAGCATGAAACATCAATAAGAATGTTGTACAAATAAGATCGTAAACCATCGTGAATCACTTTATTGTTGTGCATACAGCGTTGATGAATCGCTGCAGACAAAGAAATATCAATATTTTTCTGCACACCAAGTTCTGGCTGAACTGAACTTGACGACTGATGTCACTGCGCTGTTTTTTTATTTTAAATCTAAAAATGAGTAAGAATCAGAGAGAATCTGTTCAATGTCAGGCAGAAGGTTTGAATGGAAATGCAATTTGAGGCAGGTGACAAAGCTGGCTTGATTTATATTCTCTGTGTCTGTGTTTATATACACACACAGCTGAGAGGCAGCGACAGTATTTGCCGCTCTGCGTATGAATTACTCTGAAACACTAAAAGAGAAAGCAAACTGGCTAACAGACTCCTAAAAACAACCACTTTAACCTAAATCAAATCTCAAAGCATACCAAAGTCCATTACAGGGAATTAGAAAGAGCAACTATCAAGGAGAAAGCATCATTCACATTTATCGAGTCAGAGCACTTGCCTTTGGTTTATTGTGTACCTGCCAATAAACTGCAGTTCAGATAAGACTGTTGTCCTCAGAAATTGCTGCGCGCTAACACGCTCAGTCCCTCACTTGCAGCCGGGCCCCAGGGCATGCTGGGATGCATGGGTAGACTCAAGCTTACCCTTGGGAACAATGCAAAAAATAAATATCATGGGCCTGGTTTGAAGTTACCCAGCTAACAATTTTAGGTTATAAGAATGTTGTCATTAAGTAACAAAAACGTTAAAATGCTAAGAATGTTCTAGGAATGTTCAAAACATCCATTTCTTTAGACGTTTTATTAATGGTACTGCTATTTGCATTCATTTATTAAATTAGAAAGGGGCAAAAACTGCAACAAAAAATATTTTGCATGCCACCAGAGCATACAGATGCTTTGTCTTGTACATCTAGTTTGTAGTAGTTTGCAGGCAGAATAAAGCACAGACAGACATCTTCAGCAGAAGATAAAAAGATAGAATAATTAGAAAGAGAGAAAACAAGTGTAGGTAGCACACAATCAACTGTGTGTGACGTATGCAAGCACATACATGAAGTATGATCTAACCGAACATTCAGACAGGCCGCACCAGTGATTTCTCGGCAGTCGGCCTTCTTGATATCTGCAGTTTGAATGCAAACAAAGCCAGCAAGCTGCAGCACACCCCACCCCCTCTCCCCTATTCCCCACGGCTATCCTCAGCAGATAAATGAAGACAGGATCCTCAGGCCCATATCACATCCACAGCCCTCACCCTGACAAATCCCTCACAGGGAGACGAACCCACAACCTCTGCATGCACCTTGAAAGATAATTTGTGCAGCGTGAGAATCAATAACGCAAAAATGAAT
Organism: Chromobotia macracanthus; assembly: GCA_036877525.1. Lineage (NCBI taxonomy): Eukaryota > Metazoa > Chordata > Actinopteri > Cypriniformes > Botiidae > Chromobotia > Chromobotia macracanthus. The sequence goes on along the minus strand of JAZGTH010000085.1, from coordinate 5,275,520 downwards.
ACATTTAAACACACATTACTGATCCGGTTTAATTAATGGCACCTCGGCTGCAATTTGTCAATGTCACTTGTTGTCAAACCTTTGATATTTATACCAATATTCCGTTTTTTCTTCTCTTACGGGAAGAGCCAAATTATTACATGAGCTCCCACCCCCCACAATAAAAAAACAGGCCATGTTTCTGAACAGCCTGAATAGAATTGATAATGAAATCATGTTTAAGGATAATAAATGGACAGGAGCGAAACATATAAAACAGGAAATGGCAAAAATCGAATTCATCCAGCTCTTGTTCAAGCCATCTGACCGAATGCTTAAGCGAAACACGAATCATGCTTGATAATGACACAATATTGTGAATGGCAAAATTATAGATATAATGCCAATATATCTATAGCTTCATTCTACAATTCTCAAAACATAGAGCCAGTGTGAATAAGGTTAGCACAAATAAACCTTGAGTTTTGATATAGACTATTTTTATAGCGGCACCCACTAACTTCTATTTAATGGAAACAAAACAACTGAAACATTTCTCAAAATATCTTCTTTTGTGCTCCACAGAAGAAAAAGTTACATTTGGAATTACATGAGAGTAAATGATGGAAGAACTTTCATTTTTGAGTTGAACTATCCCTTTAACCCACTTCTAATTATTCTTTGGTAATATTGGGCATGTTGGGTTAGATTTACTGACTGATCTTAAGAGTCACAGCCAAAAGGAAAATACAAAAACCAAACTACTAACCAAAAAGGAATCTCCAAACCTACTTGCACACATGCTGTTCCGCCAATTCCATGGCTTCAAAGCTTGCGAGAGGGTTTGAACGGTCTTAAGTATGCTATCATGGCGTCTCTTGTGTGGGGCATTTTTATTTGCCACCGTCAGGGTAATGAACCACCAGCCCACTTGATGTCGAGAGGCCTGCCACAAAGACGCGTCTCATTAGAGGCCGCCTGGCACTGCGCTCCGAGACAAAAAGCACATTCACTCACTTTAAATACCGTCATGCTCCCCATTGATGCCAGCCTGCAGCGTCGCACCCGTGGCATCTATTCTGCACACGCAGGCACACGTCCTGGCGCTCGGCCAGTACCACCTCAATCCTCTTCTGCATGAGAGAGCGCCCGGCAGGGCTCAGCCGATCCAGGGCTGCACGGGAACAGAGCGGGCACACGGCGGAGCTGGCAGAGAGCCAGGGACTGCAGCCCAGCCTGGTGTGCTGCAGTGACAGCTTAAACTGCACGTGCATTAACTCGAAGAGGGTTCACTATTGTTTCCGCACACACACACAGCAGAATTTGTGTGTGTGTCTCTCAAAGAGAGAAGAAATCGAGTGACTATCAGCCAGTTACTCAGGTCTGAGAGCCATTAACTCCTAAAAAAGGGGGTTGGGGGGGGGAGTCTGTCTATCCACTGTACGGCTGCAGCGTTATCACCATGTAAGCAGGTGCAGCCCTTCACCGAGCCCCACAGATGCATGCTGGGAAAACAGCGCATCTTCTGAATCTGTCCTGGTGGGATGGTTGTGGCTCATAAATTTGTTTCTATGTTAGGAAATACAACATAAAAATGCAGAAGATCTATGACTGCCTTAATGAATGTATTGTGCATCAATGTTTTGCATATATTGCATATATTTACATACATATAATCATTTTGTTGCTTTCATCTTTGAGATGTGCACACACACAATTTCTTTAAAAATGCACATTGTGAAAAGAGCTACACAAATTAAATCAAATTTGATAAATCTTCTGGTCTTTATTGAGGTTATACAAGATTTGTCTGGTTGAATGCAATTATATATATAAAATATATATCAATTTATATAATTTATAAATTTAATTAAATGTTGTTCTATACATTACATTGTGCTGTGCCACAAACTAAAATTAATTTTTTGAATTGTTATCAAATGATAACAGCATGTTCATACAGCATATGAAAACAGCCATTCAACACTTCACTTAAATCAAAACCCTTCATGGAAAAATACTAAACAAAATACAGACTGCAAACAAGATTATATTGTTTTGTATGGTAAGTAAACAGTGGGATACATTACAACAAAACAACAACATTGTTCATAATACAGGCCTGGCAGAGTTAGAGCTTCTATAGAGACTCTTATTCTCTGTCTCCACTGCAATTTATAGAACACAGGCCGAAACAGCTGAGCGGACTGCAGTGATGTCACATGCACTGATGGAATGCTTTGTTCCTCAGTATGCGCGCATGCCACCTGGGTCTGAGCAAGAGGCTGCGAGATGCACACTGCATGTGCTGCGAGATGGCTGAGGGTCTGTTCATGTACACTAGTCAGCGAGAGTGCCCGATTCCAAACCCTGTTCGAAACACGTCTTATTGTGCATTTTACGTCTTGATCTTTGCTAACGTTAGATGTTCCATTGTTTAAAATCTGATTGCGATGCATGTTTAATTCTTTGAATTTACAAGCCAATTTCCATTACGATTCTTGATACGCAGGCACCAATCTTTGACCGTCCCTGCTAGTACATGCAGCGGGAAACAGCAGTAAAGGTATCTGGAGCATTACTGGGGAATTATACTCATATATTTTTAGTAAGCCTTTAGGCACTTCCAGTGTCCCTAAAAGAACACGGTTGCTAGGCAACCATTATTGTTGCCATGGAGATTCACGTGTTGGCAGCTGCTGCAATCAGCATTAACTCAAGGCACATATTCTCATTCCAGCAGTCAGGCGATAGCAGGCAACTAGGACAGCACGTTACTAGGATAGTAATCGCACGGAAACATATGTTCGCCCATCATTGGCTGCATTAATAACATCATATATGGCCAAAAAAGATCACTGCAGTATGGTGCAAAAAAAGGCCGACAGAATCAAAAATTTATTCCAATGACTAACGGCTCCACATGAATTGTGTTTAAGGTTTGCACCTTTTCTCAGTGGTACGAAGACAACCGTCCCATAGGCGTTACATACTGTTAAGAAATGCTTAGAGCATTTCTTTTCAGAAAATTTCTTTACAGAAAACATAGTGTTAGAGCATTGAGTTAGCAGCGTAAAGGTTGTGGGTTCGATTCCCAGGAAACACATGTACTGATAAACTGTATAGCTTGAATACACTAAGTAACTTTAGATAAAAGCATCTGCCAAATGTATAAATGTAAATATAATGTAAATGTTGTGGTAACATCTAAATAACCTTATTTAATAGGATTAAATTAACCAGAAATGACACAGTTTCCAGTCAGTTTTATACAGGATGAATTATAAAATATACTTTACAAAGAGGTAAAAAACAATATTTAAGTAAGAATTCAACTTTTAAAAATCTGATCTAATACTCAACAGAATGTCTTGCTGCTCCAGACATATGCACGTGATTTCACAACCAGATACCGCATAAATCTGTAATCAATTTATCTGAATTAAGCTTAAGCCTTTATATCCTTCAGTGGTGCCACTAAAGCACATAAAGATTCAGCAGCATGTGTGGGCGGATGCGCAATGCGAAGTCGTTGCTGCAATTGAAATTTCCAGCCCCTTTGGTTCTGTCTGTCTATTTGTTTATGCTGACAAATTGACTATTTCCAGTGGAACTGCGTTAGCCGGTTATACAGCATTTCAAAGGCTGTGGGGGATAAGTGATATTTTCAAAAGATTAAATTGTTTGTTGCAAAGCTACGCAAACCTATTGGAACAATTGTGGCGTTGGATGATCTGCAGCAATGCGCAGAATGAACACACACACACTTACACGCGCACACACGGTGTAATAACTGTTATTTGGCATGCTGTTTTATCTGTCACTTTGCAGGTGACATCACCGAGATGCATTGTAATAAAATAACAGATTTCTTCTGTTGTATAGTCCTCAGGCAGCATGGGGAGAGATTCCCTTTGCCCTGTATATCTGATTGTGTGTGTACTACTGGCTGCTGCTCTTGGTGGATATATAGACATTTACCACTGATGTTTTTACTACTGAGGGCACTAGACTGCAGACCACACAGATGTCGAAGCACATCATTTTTCTACACACAGGTATGATAACAGGTATCAAAGTAATAAATGTGAAACCTAAGAATATAATACATTATTTTAATATTGTCATATCACAGCACCATACAGTATGGTACAGTGGACTTATGCTGTTTGGGTACAGTAGACGCAGTCTATAGAAATCAGTGGCTATGTTTGAAATAGCATGCTACTAACATACAACTTATAACAATAGTAGGAAGTATGCAGTATGTACCATTACTGTATGCAGTCAGTTGTAAACTAGCAATCTATTCCAAATATAACCTAATTTTAAATGTGTATTTAAAAAAACACATTTGTTTAACATGTTAAAAATACAGGAAGTGGTTTAAAAATGTTAATTTATGCTAAACTAATGTCCTGTTGTTTCAAAGACCAAACTTAAAACTCTCCCACCAACTTGAGCCCTTCAGTAAATATAAACAATGGGTGATTTTGCCGGGTGATTTAAGTAAAGACTAGGTAGAGAAAGGAAGTGTGGAGACAAAAGAGCAAATGAGTGTTCACACAGGCTAAATCTGGTCACTGCCGCGACTCTGTGTTTTTAATGTCTTTGCACATATTCATCCTTAATTGCCAGATGAAAAACTAAAGCTAGCAGGGAATAAAAGAGTGAGGCTCTTGACAAAAGACTGTAATGGCCTTTCTTCTTTCTTCTGACATTTAGCAGCGTGCTGGGAGAGAAGCTAGTAGATCAGGTGCCTCTACATGCTTGTTTGACCTGAGATATGTAAGACAGGAGAGACCCAAACACAGGCGCGAGCTCTCTCGACCCAGAGCAAAGCCTGAACAACACAAAGGTTCGGATGCACAAACCTGACAATAGCTAATGCATATGAATGGTACACAGTCACATACAATTAACAAAGCCTGTAGTGCTATGGATCTGAAATCAGCTGTGTGCTATGGATACTGTATCTCAGGAATAGTTTTAGCCATCATCTGCTACTGAGTGCACGGTATAAAATACTTCACAGGCGAAATGGATCGATTGCAGAAAAGAACTTCGAAGACCTGTAGCACAGACAGTCAGGTTCTTTATTGCGCGTAAAGGTTCTTAGATTCTCTGCTCCTCTTCAAATAGAGCAAATGGACCCAGTACCTAGAAATACTTTACAGCAACACTCATCAGGAGATGCTAAGTTACAACAGCTTATTAACAATTAAATTAGGTCACAGCTGGAGAGACAGGGAAAGTCGTACGTTCTTTCACATGGATGAGGACAGAGTCCCTTATACAGTCAAAAGTGGAAGAGGTAAACGCACACACACACACACACACACACACTTCCCCCCACTCCAGCTGAGAGCAGAAGGTGGCGGAACAGAACGAAAGAAAACCAGCACAAAAATGGGTTCTTCAAGATATGACTTGATTGATCGGTGGAACACACTATAGGGCAGAACGCAACTGCTAAGATCTGATTTAAAAAGCCAAAACAATCACATGGATGTTAACAGGGTGGATACATGGGGATGATACATGAGGTATATGTTTCTCAGGCATTTAGCAAGATTGTTGCTAACTGCATTGCTATTAAAGCAACCAGTTTTGAACACGTTTTCAGCTTTGCTCTTACATAGATGCTACACATTAAATGAGACAAACAATTAATGCATTCTGAAAACTAAAGTTGGTGTTGCATTAAAATACATACAATTCCCCAGGAGCATGATAAAAGAAAAACACTCATGAGGGAAACTCTGATAAAACACAATTATGCTACACATTCAGATGTAAATCAAGGCAAAGATCAGGAGTGAACAGGAGTATTATAGCATCAAATTGTTATTTGAAATTGCAGACTGCCATTGTAAGAAAAGGTCAGGGCTCCTCAAAACCATACATTAAAATGCCCATAAAACCTAGCTCACAAAATCAATTACCCGCAAGGAGAGTTTATCTGGGTGGCATTAAAGATAATATTCCGTAGATCTATGTCAACACTCAGCTGAGGTCATTTAAAATGAAGAAGAAAAATGCTGCGCTGATATTGGGTTTTATTTTTTAATAATCTCACAGGAGAATGGCAGGGCCGCAGAAATGTTTGGGTCTCGAGCGTGAGATAATGATGAGATAAAGATGAGATGTTTGAGATGTTTGATCTATGCTCGTCCTCATGCAAAATGCATTTCGTACAATGCACACGGAAGCTCGGCCGTCCCCATTTGCACGATAACAGATTCGTATTCGGTTTGTTGCAATGAATGTTGCATTCGTACAAATGAACATTTTTTTTAATTATGTCTCGTGATCTGGTTTCCTGTTTTGATATACGAGTTGCCATAACCTATTTTTAATGAAGCCAAATAATTGCTAATAATATATAAAAACGCATTTGGACACATAGATGTCTTCAATGTTGTTCGATCTTGGTCGAATAATTTATGGGCTTGCTTATGTAAACTAATTCATAGGCTCAGTACAAATAAACCACGTTAAAACCTAAACAAATTAATATTTCACAGTATTGCGTTAAACCACTGCGTTTCCTTGGATAAGGTGCCTATTTAACAATAAAGAGACTTTAAATGAAAAGACCTAAAGATGCTGAAAACAGCTTACCGATCTCTGAATTATCATTACAAGATCACAAACATAGCTAATAAACAAACAATGAAGATTTTGAATAATGAATATTTTCCTTGAAAATATTGCTTAGCTTTACAGCCTTAATTAATAACATTCACACGTTTCAGTAAACGACATGCATACCTGACTATGAAACAGAAACTGAAATATCAGCAAATAAAGTCGACTCGACAAAGGTTTACCTTGTAATGTTTAAATAACATGCAACAAGCATGCAATCATACCCCACACAATATGCAAAACAGTCCCCTGCTGCATGTAATATTTTGTCTTACTTGAGAGCGACTATTCGAGGTCCATTCATCACTGGTTCCGTTGACATATAACATATAACCCTTATTCATATACACTCTTCTGGCCTAGCACGGGTGGATATAACTTTACCCCCACTTTTTTTCGGAGAAAAGGGGCCCTCTGGTCAGTCCCGATTAATAAATGTTTATGTGTTTTGATGTGCGGAACAATAGGTGATGCCCTGACCCCGCGAAGGGTCATCGTGGTGCGGGGAAAGGGGCTTTGGGGCCTGAGACCCAATGCAGTGACCCGGAGCCTCGCCATTCATATAGCCCCGCCGCGGTTGCATGCAGCTTCTATTGTTTCAGCACGAACAATGGCTTTTCCCAGGCAATATAGGCGTTTTCCCAGGGAATATAAGCGCTTTAAAATCCCCTTTTAAGTTCTGGCCTGACAGTATAGCACGCTTTCTGTCACTGGTTTGTGAAGCCCAATGCAAAGAGATTTTTTTTTTTTGATTAAATGAATGAAATCATCATTTTGGCCTAGCTTTATTTGCTCTGTTGGACCGTTTCTATAAATACGAGCAATATCACGATGCACAAAACAGCAGATGGGATAACATGCATGAAGACGCCCTAACCTCTTTCTAAAAGGAAATAATTAAACTGTATCAGCTGCACTGCATCAAGAGACAGACACCGTTAGTCTTATAAATTTATGTTTGCATGTAAATAGACAATTGTGCTATGCGGTTTGTCATTCTGAGTTAAAATGCTTACCAACCCTGGCTCTTATGTCGAGGGCTACAAACAAAACAAAAACACTAACAAAATAGCCAGCTATGGTGCTCCGATTAATTATTAAATGCAACATCAGTTTTATCTTACTGGATATTCCTGACACAGACACAGAAGAACGACCAAAACGTGTCTGAAAAGATAAATGCAGAAATAAAACCAAAACTCTTAAGAACAGGTTAAAATAAGGTAAATAAATATACATCTTTTCCTTCTTGCCAGACAAATACACTGTAATTACTGTAGTTACCATATTGTTCCCTTTCAGTTTTAATACACCCTGATGTAAGGCATGATCTGCTGTGTACAATAACAACAACTGCACTGCTGAAATAATTTATCTTATAGCATAGGTTACAGCACAGGCGATAGGAGTACTGCAACTTGGGTAGCTGGGTACTAGCTGGGTACTAGTTGGGTATATTTATAAAAAATAAAAAGAAGTGTTACACCCAGCTAAAATCTCACACTTATGGTTTCACCACCGATTCCAGTGCTGTGAAATGAAACGCAATTCGTCTTTCCAAACGATTCATGGGAAGGAAGAAAATGCCCTCCAACAAATACAGTGAGACTCAGCAATGATTCTCTGATATAACGTTGGCCACTGTGGCGTAGTAATGGACCTCTCAGGACAAACGTATTAAATGTGACAAATTGTAGATCAGAGACTCAACGCTTTACGGTTATTAAAACGAGATCCTCACATCGCTCAGGCAAGAAATCTGAAAGCGCTTTATTTAATGCACTGATGAATGTAATGTGCGCATTAGACGGCACGGGTCGGGGGTACTTCAACTGCACAAAAGCTTGATGTTTTTGTTGAGAGGTCTATTGCAATTTCAGATTTGCAACCGTGTGCGTGCGACGGGGGAGAGAAAGAGGGAGAGAGATTTGCCTCATTATAATGCACACAACGACCTGCCCTCTTTTGAAAAAAAGAGAAAAACGCAGCCATGCTTTGCAGGGGCTCCAGCCCCTGACTCACTGCAAGATAGGGCAAGTCGCTTAGCGGAGGCATCCAGCTACAAATGCACACAGGGAGAAAACCGGGAATACAATTGAATTTCCTAAAAATGCCCTATAATGCGCAGCCAGACTCTTGGAAAAAATAATGGATTTCAATATAAGGGAACCGACGACCTTCGGCTGGGGCTGTGGAGCGCAAGTGTAAGTGTGGAATATTGTAGGCTAAATTTTCGGGATAATGCATACGAAGTAAAACCAGGGCGAAAGAGAGAGAGAGAAAACAGTAATATGGCGATCGTATGCGTCTGGTAGTCGAGAAAGTACCTGTGTAGTTGTTGAAGCCGGCTGGCGATCAGCATCATCGGAACATAACGAAGCCGCTTTTCCCACGCCGCACTTGCCATTGTTTTTCTCAGAGGACGCGTTTGCATGAAAAACGCATGAAACGTAAAACCGCACGAACGATTTTCTCCGGTTTTCCAACGTTACCGCGGTACCAAACTGCGTTTTGACGCGAAACGCACCGGGGCTCGTTGCGCGTTGGTTTCGCTTTGTTTCTGATCGCTCGGTTCTCTGAGACAATAGATTAATGGACGCCGGGTCAACTGGGTCATGTTTTATAGCTATAATGAACACCACAAATGCTGATCCATAAAAGAGCGTGTTGGTTAAAAAAAACAGGACAAACTAACACGTTGGTAATTATATTGCATGCAGATAAATTTGTTTTTGTCAAAAATGGCGATTCCCTTTGTTTCTCCATTGCATGGATACGGCCATCGTTTGCAAACTGGTTTAAACTGCAAGCTGCTACGAACCGAATAGCGAGTGAATGTCCTCCAGCATTAAAACACCGAAACAGGGTAGCACACAGTACAGCTTGTCCCGTGGAGATGTCACAGACCCGAGGTGCATGGAGGGTTTAAATGGTCCCTCAGTGATGGCATGGAGATGGTGATCAGTGATTGCAGATCTGAGGTTCGTGATGTTTTGTGTCGTTTATCCTTTTAAAACATTGAACATTTAATGTCTGAATTACCGTGTTTTGTTATTTGTAGGGACCAATCGCAGGCAGTGTCCACGTAAATGAACAGTATACATAATAGGTCATCAGAGGATGTGATGGGTACGGATTAAAACGCAAACAAGTCCACCCATGAATAAACTGGCGTAGTTTGCTCCTCTGGGGCGTTTGACAATGTATTTGGTGTATCAGATAAATATGCTCCAAAATGCCCCTAACGAAGCATTAATAGCTTATATCAATTAAAAGCAGTTTTAGCTTGGACAGGATTGGACTTGTCTACTGCACAGGCAGCAGTTTGTATTCCGAGCAGAACTAAAGCTGTGGCTGAAACTGAGGCAATAAAAAAAATCATCTTTTTAGCATCTCTTCATCCGCAAAGATAACCTTCAAGATCTGTCCTAATCCTCGTGGGACACACTAGCCAGGAAATGCTGATGATGGCAAACTTGATTTCAATAGCTAGTTCTTCCCCCTCTGGTTATAGGTCTTATATCTGTAGGCCTATTGCGCTGATCGATTGACAGCGATGGCAAGGGTCTCGAAAGCGGAGGAAGGCTACTATAAACACGCAGGAGTCATTATCATTATTATTATTATTATTATTATTATTAAAGCCCAGCACATAGCTTGGTTTCTGAGCAAGCGTTTTACTTTTACTCTCAAGGACGGCGAGGACGTCGGTCGCAAACATCTGTTTGCCCGGTGACGTCACCAGCCCCGTGCAATCCTCTTGTGCTAAAAGCAGATGCCTCGTTTGTTTGGTTGGAGAGCCATTAATCCTAAAGTCAGACAGCTTGGGGAAAAGACCGGACAGACCGGTACCGTTTCACATCACGGACGTTGGGAATATACAGCCCCATCCCAGAAGGAGCTGTGGGAAGTACGTCGTCTTTGTTGGCTCCGTTCATTACGAAGGGAATACGGCGCCGCATCGTCGACTTTGCTGCGGTTCTTGAACGCGTTTGCCTTTGGATGCTGCTTCTCTCGATCGTGCCTATTTCCAGTAGAAAAATGAGCATTTTGATTCGGTTGTAACCGGAAAGCTGTCTGTTTCATGCTACTCGTCAGCTAATAATGATTTTCTTGTGCTTTCTTGTAGGTCTGTGAGGGGACATAAGATACGGACGCGGTCGGTGCCCCTGACGCTTTTTAACAGCAGAGGAGCTTTGTGAAGATCAAATGGTTAACCCCCTTTTCCTCTTTGTCTCAGTCTCCATTTGAAGTCACCTCCAAGTAATTTAACCCTGACGAAGGCCTTGCTGTCAGCATTTTGTGGCCTCATTTCATTATAGGGTGGTTAAGTAATCATTTTAAACACATGCATCGCATTTCTAGCAAATGTGCGTTTCAATTGCGCCTTAAACCATGTATTAAATTATACGGGACGTCGCAAAGCTGGATGTTTAAAAATATGTCTTTTTATTGCAAGCCATCTTAGTATTTTCAGCAAGCTTACTCGATACACGCTGGGACAATAAAACAGAAGCTGGGATGCATGAAAGATTTTGAAGGATTTCGTTATAATACAGTCGCCATGGGAAGATTACAGTGATTGAAGGAGCTAGATGTGCATTTTATACAGACTCTGTGTGATTTGAGACTCTGGCTCTCCGTGTTCACAGCGGACCTTGATTTAATGTCTTACAATTAAGGCACGCGGTGAATGCCAAGAGCGGAGCCGTGCACCTCCAGTGGGCCCACAAATACTGCGGCATTAAGAAACTCTGCCCCACTTTTACATTCATTCAATGTCTTAATTTACCCAATAAAACGTGAAGCACATGGCTGTCAGTTCCTGTTTTGTGTGTTTTGGTTTTTATCCTGAACCCACCAGAAAAAAAAATGGGGAACATGGAGGAATTCAGACGTCTTGAAGGTGAGGCGCTGTCCACGACTTGTGGTGCTGAACTTTTCTTCTTGTAGATCTCTGGTCACAAATGCAGTGATACGTCATTGATGCATCACATTGTAACCAAAACGCACGAAGTGTTCAGATCAAATCATAGGACCGTAAGGCGAAATAATAAACATCATTTATTTGCGCCAAATAAACATCGCGAGATTTTAAAATATTGAAACGTGTGAAGTTTTTTAATGATAATGTCAACCAGTGATACACTCATCCACTTGTCACGGATTTCCATATTTTACCGCACAACTAATATTTGCATTTCATCATTAAGTCATGGCACTCATAACACAATTTCCAATGTGTCTTATCTATTAAAAAAGATATACTTCAAAATATTACCATTTTCACATAATCTTCAATGCAGTTTTGAAGGATTGGTAAAGAAATGTCGACCCCTTACGGCGAAAACCGCACATCCAATTACGCACAAGTGTATTAAAACATAAGAGGTAGTTGACGTTTACCCAAACATAACAACTCTTAACAACATAACAACATAACACATTACTTACCCTCATGTCATTCCCATATGACTTTTTCTTGGTGGAACACCAAAAGATATTTTGAGAAATGTCTCAGTGTATTTTGTTTTGGTCATACAGTGGAAGTCAATAGGTGCCACCATTGTTTGGTTACCAGCGTTTGTTCTTTTGTGTTCCTCAGAAACGAAAACGTCATACAGGTTTGGAAAGACATGAGGGTGAATAAATGATAGAAGATTTTTATCTTTGGGGTGAAAAATCATTTTAACTCTTAATACAAGCAATACAGATTTAGACAAATGACGTTACCCTTAAGAAAATGAACCACAGTTGTACTACAGTTCACTTAAAAAAACTATACCATGGTTTACTTTAGTTAAACCATGGAAACCACAAATAAATCAGGTTTATATAAAAACACAGGCTATAAAAAAACATAGTTTAACAATTGTATTTGTAGTAAAACTGTGGTTACATAAATGGTAATTAGTGTGCTTAAAACAACTTTAACTATAATAAAACCATGGTTACTTATCGTAAGGGTGGGCAGAGACCGATCATAAGCATTTCTACTATGTACAGCCTGTTACATGGACATACTTCAAACGTACAAAAGACTAAACTCTGGTAAAGGGACAACAGACCGTCCACACAGCGAGTCAACACGACAGCAAGGCTGTCAGAAATGTGGACATTAGGTCATATATGCAATTTTAGAATGAAATACTCTAAAACTTAAGAAACGAATGAAAGCTGCTCTCCAAAATACTGCATGACACTGCTACGCCAGCATGGTTACGTAATGCATGATGTCGTAATGACTTCAGGGTGCCGGCAGAAGAAAAGTGCTTTTGCATCCCCATCATATCACGAGCATCAGAGCCTCAACGTAATAAAACTTTCCGACCACCGTGCATCGTCCGGCATCGTGCTTTAGGAAAGCATGCATGTCTATACTTTCCAAAAGTGCCTTCATACGACACAGTGCATGCGGTAACCCAGCTTCCTCTCTCGATGCAGGGGAGTCAGGCTTCACAAAAGCCTCTCATCATTATTCTGATCACACAGGAGCCCTGACAGATCAGCACATGTGGACACGATTGCGCTGGGTGAGCTGCTCTCGTATCAGAAGTATGCGGTAATTGGTATGAAGTGACCACTTTGAAATGATAAAATTGCTGCTCACTAAAAAAATAACAAGTCTCGCTTGCATTGTGTTGCTATGCAACCAGTGTTTGTTCAAAGAACTGCTAGGGGTGCGCCAGGAGGACGCTCACAACAACATATGTAGAGCAACTGCGCTCCCAACAGGAGTAGAAGAACATAGCAGTTAATTAAAGATGTTATTTATCTTGATAGATTTATCTTCTATCTTCTCATCTTCTAAATGGAGTCATGTAACGAATACACTGACTTCTGTACACATTTATAAAATGCTGGGAGGAGCAGAAACAGGTCAATTAGAAAACAGATAACCTAGAGGTGAAGTTTGAAATGTGAGCAAGAGATGACTGGATTGCCTGGTCCAGTTACCTCTGCTGGTTGATGGAGTATCTACATTTGGGTACAAAAAAGCATCCTTCTCCAGTGACCACCATAAAAACAGACTTATATTACGATATTATGAAATCCTACAAAATACTAGTTGTATATTGAAATTAAGCTGTACTACTACTAACAATAAATAGTAATAAAATAATAATAATAATACCAGTAAAGCTCATGTGTGATTAATAATTACAGGCCCACATCATGTCCCATCTTCATCCCACATCCTTCAGAATTTCTCTGTGTTCACTGAAAGTTTGGAACAACATAAGGGTGAGAAATGGAGACAATTTCTATTTTAATAAATTTCCTTAACATTGAGGAAAATGTAAGTGTCTAACAGAAACAATAAGCAATTTCTGTAACATTACGAAATAAACAAATATTAGTTTTAAGTAGCCTGCTTGAAGGTCTACCAATGTGTGCAGTCTGACACCATGTGGACAGAACGGTTACTGCAGGTTGCAGGTTCTAAAGTTTAAGGTACGTCGTAAATGAAATTTACAAACAAGAAATCAAACTCGTCATGTTTTAGTTATGAAACAGTGTTTTAACCTAGTTACAAAGTAATGCAGTCTAACAAACTAGGAGAAAAGTAATGTACGAAGGGTGAGATTTGAGAGGCCTGAGTCGCATGAGAAAAGCTATACCGCAGGCTGCAGGAAATACTGCAGACTAAATGCACAGAGACCCGAGCTGCATGCAGTGTGCAGCCTGCATGCAGTGTGCAGCCTGCATGGAGTGTGCAGCCTGCATGGAGTGTGCAGCCTGCATGGAGTGTGCAGCCTGCATGGAGTGTGCAGCCTGCATGGAGTGTGCAGCCTGCATGCAGTGTGCCCGAGCTGTTGTTTAACTGTCCAGACTCATCTCATTCTTGGCACAAAGGTGTTCTTTCCTGTTGACAATAATATAAAGAAACCTCAAGCTCTCTGTTACATATTACTGCCGTTACAAGCCTATGCAGCACTATATGGTAACAGTTATCCTAATCCAACATATAGAAACTTTACATCACATTTGCTTCAATGTCTCTGTTAAAATAGTAGATGTTCAATTAACAATTCAATTAACATGCTTTAGAATCATGTTGAGTGAAAAGTCCATAGATTCAGTTTATTTGGATAGCCTTAATTCATTGTTTTTGACTTCTTATAGGTTAATTTAAAGAAACATGCTAGATATGGCTATGTATAATTATCATTCTGTGTTAGTTAGGAAATTAAACAGTTGTCTAGTGCATTTAAGTCCACGTGGCGGCGCCACCAGCTTTAATAGCTGTTTCTATCCTGGTATATAAAGCATCGTTCCTGAAGTTCGCAAATGATCCTTGTCACAGTGATGTGATATGAATGACTACAAATAAACTGAACACACAAATGCAGGAAGCTGACGCACAACTGAGCAACCGAGCTGAGCAAACAAAAAAGTGCAAACTTACTCCAGATGACCAAGTCATGAACAGATGTGATTGCATAAATCAAGATGCTTCACAGCCGAAACGATACGGATTGTAAAAGCTAAAAAAAAAATGTGAATTGAATTTACAACCAGAACCCACACTGTATGAAGCGGTGCAACGTGGAAAACTTGGATAAGGCAGAAAAGCTTTCAAACACACAATGCAGAGCCTGAAAGGTAGCTCTGATCTGAAGGACAAATCTCAACCCACTGAAAGTGAAATGCGGAGAGCTGAGATCCTTTCACAAACCCTGATCTGAGTGGAGTGCTTCCAGTCTGGGTTGTTTGTTACCGTTTTAATCCCGTTAATTAAAACGTTAACCTGATTGGGTAGCCAGCACTCGGTCCCGATAGGCGAATCTTTTTCATATTAATAGCCTGACTTGAGATCAGGATGTAAGACTCCCCCTTCTGTTGCCGAAATCTACAGTGTGTCTCAACACGATCACTTTAGGAGGAGCTACCGTCTCCACACCTCACTTGACAAGAGGAGCAGCCGTCACCATCAACTCATCACTTCATAGAGTAGAAACTCAAACCCGCTGCCGAGGAGAGTGGCTAAGTTAAGACTCATCAGATCTGTTTTTTGGAGACTATGGACAGGAGACTAAACTTGGGTGGAGACATTTTTCACAAAACTCTCAGTGCAATCTCTAGCAAAAAGATGGACTCGTTTCGACCGGCCACGGGTATTGATCTCGCTTCCAGGGACACCCAGTCGCCGGTCAGCTGTTTTGATCACACCGACCCGGATCCGGTTCAACCCGGTGGACTGACAGGAGGGAGAGCGGGGACGCTGGGTCTGCCGACCGGATCTTTGTGTGTGAAATACGGTGAGAGCGCAAACAGGACTTCGGCTGCGGAGAGCAGCGGCGGAGAGCAGAGCCCGGACGATGACAGTGACGACCGGTGCGAGATGATGCTCATGCCGGACGGGAGAACGTCGGTGTCCGGGGCAAAGTCTGAGGGAGGTAAGAAAAACAAAGAGCAGAAAATGCTGAGACTAAACATCAACGCCCGGGAGAGAAGGAGAATGCACGACCTGAACGATGCGCTTGACGAACTGCGGGGGGTGATACCTTACGCGCACAGCCCTTCTGTGCGTAAACTCTCCAAAATTGCCACCTTGCTTTTAGCCAAAAATTACATCCTCATGCAGGCACAGGCACTGGAGGAGATGAGAAGGCTGGTTGCGTATCTAAACCAAGGCCAGGCCATCTCTGCCGCCTCGTTGCCCGCCACCACAGCTCTCACACCGGGTTTAAGCGCATACGAGCAGCCCACTGGTTACCCGTTCCCCGCAGGAGTTGCAGCATCCTCCTGTCCAGACAAATGTGCCCTTTTCAACAATATCACCTCCAGCCTCTGTAAGCAATGCTCTGACAAGCCTTAAACTCTGCAGCGACCTTTCAATGAAGCACATGCGAAACTTTTGACTTAAACCAACGAAACCGCTGACTGTTGAGGAGAGACTGAGACTGAAGTTTTGAGGTCCATGTTAAAAGAATGCTAAAACTTTTCTTACACCTGCAAACTATTTCAAGCTCAAAAACCGACTGTGTATATACGGTATAGCATACTTTAAGTGCTGGTGGAAGTGAGATAAACCAAACCAAGTTTTTATCTGTTAGTAAGTGGGAGCAAAACGAACAGTTCATTATCAGCATAAATATGGACCCTACAGAATGACGTGTATTTTTGACCTGACAACATGCAACCATGTTTTACTTTGTCTGTGACGCCAAACTTTTAAAGGTTTTACTCCAACCTGCAATAATAAGCATTCATGCCTTGAATTCGTTATGTACATGTTTGCCTTTAAGCAAAAACGTGGCATCAGGAATTGTTTACGAGGGGCAAAATATTGAAACTTATTCGGTAGTAGTCTAAATGTTATTTCAACATCTTTGTTGAGATTAATTTAAAACTGTGATATAATATATTGTTAGTTTGGTGGAATCTTTAGTTTATCATTTCTTTAAATGGATAAAAACCAAGTGGGTCTGCATGCTTTGCTTTGGTTATGCGCAAACATTTTTTGCTGTAAATCTCGACGATTTGGGTTTTTTTATTATTTACAAACACACATACAGTTTGGCTGGGGGCCTGAAGGTTTCAGCTTGTTGTCAGGTCAAGGCTGGAAGCAGTGTAGATATATTAGTTACACTTATGACCGGAGAGGGCCGTTTGTATGTGTTGATGTACTGGAGAGCTTTATTAAAATATTTTGATCCAAAGCATTGTCGCCTGTTTGTGTGGTTAAGCCTCTAGTGAAGTGATTAATAAGAAAGATTAATAAATCGCATCAAGAATTAGAGATGAAGGACGAATTCGTCAAGTGTACAATCTTTGGCATTTTGCAAGATTATTTTTTATGGACGATGTGTTAAAACCAGCAGCAAGCAAAGCATTTAATACTGCTCTCTTATTGAATTAACAACGGATTGAGTAACAGGAATGATTTTAATGTACGTTTACATGGAAAGACTCGGACAGAGCATTGCCCTGGTGAAAACGGCAGATGTTATAGGCAAAAACACAGAGAAAAGGTATTAAAAGATACGGTTGCTGTCGTGATTATTTACTAAATCAGTGGCGGTGTCTCAATGTTAATCTGAAAACAGCAGTGCATCAAAACTGTCGAGTGTAATACCTATATTCCTTTTCATTAAACCCATCGTTAAGGCAATTAAACCTACTGGATATGATTAGGGAACATAATTACGACACTGTTCACTGTCGTAATTGGGTGTCTTTAATCACAGTGATCAACATCAGTCTCATTAGTTTGCATTGTTTAAGATCGGGTGTCCATCACAATGAGGGAGAATTAGACACGGACAGGATTGCGCCCTCTGATCTGTGCAAAAGCAACTCCGCTGTACCTAACTTCAACAGGACACAAAATATGTAGCTTGTTTTATTAAAAAAAGAAATCTCTGAAGTTTTATTATTCGGGGAGTGCTACAGAAAGGCATTACTGAAATTAAATCTAATTAAATTAAATTAAATCCTTGTCCACAAACAAGAAACTTTGGTAAAACCAGTATCTGAAGAGAACATATAAATAATGCTTTTGCAAATTCAACATTTCCCAAAACGCACACCAAATTAAAATAATAATCACACGGTAAACAGATGCTTGCTAAATACCTAATGAACCCACTAAGCGATAAATAAAAATATAATATAATATAATAGGAAGACGTGAGGGGAAAAAAAACTATAGAGCACAGATAACATTAAAGACAGTAAATACGCAACCTCTCAAACAAGCAGGGTTAGTGCTGGAGCAAAACAACATATACATACACAACATATATATATATATATATATATAATTATATATATATATATAATATAAAAAAAAAAAAAAAAAAAAAATAAAAAAAAAAATATATATATATATATATATATATATATATATATATATAATTATATATATATACCTTAAATAATTGTTTAGATTTAAATATTGCTAAAGAGAGTTGTAATATTTCGTGTTATGCAATTTAACAAGCAAACGTCACGGCTGAACATTTGTGAATACTAATCACATCCAACCTTCTATACTAAAAAAAGTGAAATGTGATTGAACACGGGCAGAAATGTGATTTAACACGGGCAGAAATGTGATTGAACACGGGCAGAAATGTGATTTAACACGGGCAGAAATGTTTTGGTGAACTTTAGAAACGATCACAGAGTCACTCGTGTTCAGCACCACGGACAGCACCGACCCACCGCCGCAAAATGAAGCTCACGGTTCTAATAAACGACGTCACCGGAAATACCTTTTAAGTACAATTGGATAATGAGACCTTAACTAGAAAGTCTTTATGAGACTTAGTGACAACCATCGTTTAATAAGACAAAAGCATGATTCATTAAAGAAGCCAGGCCCTTTCTAATTTTACCCATTAGCCAATTACAACAATCGCATCAAATCCTGAGTTTCCCGACCAATAATAATTTTAATGGATCACAAAACATAAGACAACAACAACAACAACACTGACTGATCTTATTGGCAATAAAACCATAACGATGCAGAATAAAACTACAGCAGGACACTGCTATTAATTCAACTAGTGAATAAGAGTAATGAAAAATGCTATAAAAGTTCATAAGGAACAAACGCAATAAAATCCTCAAAAGTTCTTAACCCAAAGCAAAACAAAACAAAAATAAGAAGAATTAAAATGATGAAAACATTCATCACAGGACAGGAACAGATTCTGGAAACATTATCACTCAGTGTTTCAACTCTGTAAATTAGCTATTTGGAAACATTGGTATTATGGTACGACCGTCCTCTGTAATTCTCTGTGCTGTGCACAGCACAGATGTGGAGACACATGCAGCAGTTGTTAATCAGGGGCAACAGTAATCAGCCATCACAAAGACCCGCCTGCATAAATACTGTCAGTAATTACTGTGTGGAGTCAACTACTTTCAGAACCCCATTTACATGATTTCCATCATTTTCCCCATGTTCACTTTCCCATCGCAACTTTGTGTTCACCAGCACTGCCTTTCCGCATACCTTAACAGAGTGAGACAATAACAAGAGTCAAAGCAAGTGCATTAATTATAGATTGTACAAGAATGTATTATTTAATACAGTGATTAGCTCATGACAAATGGCTTAATTCCACTGAGAATTAGGACAAGAGCAATTCAGACTGTAAAGAAACATCAGGGCAATGCCATCACACAGATATTGGGGTTTAATTATGGGGTTTAATAATTCAGTTTTATTTGAATTACCAGTTTCCGTGGAGAACTATTCCAGCTCGACTCCCTCGGAGAGTCACCTGCAGGCATCACTGTTGTACTGAGCTTGTACTGCTCAAACAGACGTAAACTCAAAACCAATGAGGCAACTAACAGATAACCATCCTACAGTGACAAAATCAACAGCAGTGTTCATAATCCTAATAAAGCTTAACCTGTCTTTTATTCGTGACCCCTGATGCTACAATGCAGGTGGGGGGAAAGTGAAAGATAAAAAGGCGCCTTTTCATAAACCATAAAATATCCAATTTAACATATCCGAGCCACCAGGGCATCTATTTGTAATACGGATGTAATGTTTCCAGGGAATGATAAACAGGGATTTTCAAAGTATACATTAAAGCACCCCATACATGTCAACATCACACCCAAAGCTCAGGAATTGAATCATCCCCACTGCTCCGTTCTTATACCAACACAAAGAAATATGCTGTACATGTGCATGCCATGCCACCCCAGTGTCATGTACTGTAATTTACACTCGGGCGCCAGAGTGCTGTGCATAATGCATTTAGAACGCAGAAGAAATAAAGAATGAAATGACCAGTGTTGCGCTTTAGTGCTCCTCAAGTGTTGTATTTATTGCTAGAAATGGTTTTGGCAATATGTGGATGCACTGGCATAAATTGCGAGTTAAAATATGATATAAACTACGAGATTAAATTACAAGGTCAAACAACACTTACTCACTAAACAGTTATACAGACAATTTGGCTTCTGTATGTAAATCATTGGAGAAACTGTAATTGTAATAGTGTTATAGTGTTATTATAATAGTGTTTTTGGGAAACCTATCAATTTTGGTAGGTTTCCCACAGATGATACAGATACATACAGAATCCACTGTTTCCCACTTCCACTGTCATACAGAATCCATAAATGCAAGATACATCATTTTTAAATCTGAATTATTAAAATTCTGGGTGTAATTGTAATTATGTATTGGGTCTTAAAGACTTTAGGCCTCCAGTCGTCTGGTTTGTTTATGTGCTCCAGTTATACTAGATTAATAGCAAGGAAAGTTCTAGAAATCTTTTAAGAGCCTTGATCTAGTTCTGTCACTGGAGATTATGATCTATTGTTTAAAATTCGAGGAATTACAGAATTACATTAAGTATTTTCGTAGTCTGGATGAATGAGATTTAAAGGCCATTCTAAGATTTTAATCCATTTTCAACACTGGCCTTTTCTTTAAATAATATAATCTGATGTTCTTGGAGTTTCCAAGTTCTACTTAAAAGATTACACGGGTTCTACTGCTGTTAGAGAAAGATTATTATCGCAAGGAAGGTCAAAGGTGACAAAACACCGCAAAGCTTTTTGTATTATATGTATCTAAAAAGTTAGTAAAGCAAATATACAGTAGCATCTGAGCTCCATTCCACGAAACCGATAATCACCATATGTGTACTGAACACTTAAAAAAACCGATAAAGTGTGATCACAGTCTGACTTGTGCCATGCCAAATGACTCATTTTAAAATGATTCATTCTCACGCTGTTAATGGCACATGAATTAATAAAGTACATCTTTAAAAACAAACCAGGTACAGCAGGTGTGTGCTTCTCTTAGAGAAAGAGCGCATCAAGAGTTCAAGATGTACCAGAGGCCAGCGGTGCGCTCGACGTGCAGCCATCGAGTGCGGCTGTGCTGACCATCGCTGACCAGCCATATGAAACACAGAAGTTATATATGGACTTAAAACAAACCACATGCTGATTACAGCCAGGGATTAATGTATGCTTATATACAAATTTGTGACTAGTGAGAATAGAGGACAGTATTTTAATTGTTGTCTGTAAAAAACAGAAACAAATTGTGTTTTTCCTGTTCAATAAATAAAAATACTAAAATATAAAAAATGTGATCAATTAAAATGACAGAAACAAACAATTGATCAAGATAATTAAAGAAAGCTGGATAGGGAAATTAATTAACCCTAAGTCAACCCTAACTAACCCTAAGAGATGACTTTATCTTTTTAAGACCATAATGACCCCATAACAAGACACTAACGATTTATTAAAAATAAGCTACTTCAAAAACTCTTCCTCTTCAGATTCTTTTCATTTCATCCTGTGATTAAAATACGAACTAAGCGTGTGAGTTATTGCATTCATTGCATTTATTCATGGTGGATACAATGAAAAACCCATTAAAATGTATTTAGACATTGACAGACAAAGCTAATTTCTGCAAATAATAATCTATTGCAGTAACATTCTATTGTAAAGGCACCATAAATGAATGCTGTACATAACAGGAGCAAACAGGAAGTAAATTATAGAGTGGGGGAGGGTGTGCAGGACCCAGTAAATGAGCTACAGTAGCTAATGAACAGTTGGGGTTTGTTTTAATGTAACACTTAGTGAAATTACGCTCCTTATCATCCCATGGCCTCATCATGAGACATGTGACTAAAAATCTCATCAGTGTTTTAGAAAAGGAAAGTCCTGTAATAACCACTGCTGTGTTCCCAGAATGTCACCAAGACAAGAACCTCTAGGTGACCACTCACATGACAACCACAGCTATACTGCACACGGACGGATGGACGGTAACCACAAGCCCTGTGTCCTTGGCTTCCTGGTGGCCTTCACCTTGAGCTCTCGACACAGTGAATTTTATGGCTAATTTCCGGCAATTTCTCCGGGCAGTTTCAGTGGAGATTCCTGCAGGAATAATGTGCATAATTTGCATGAATCATTCTGATAGAATGCATATCAGCCTGTAGACCCCCGCCTGGCAGCACGGCGCTTGGTTGATAATCAAAGCTGACTTCCCCACCAGCAGCCACACAAAAGCACTCACCTCATTCGCCTAATAATCTGCATTATTCACACATAAATATGCAAAGAGAGACAGCGAAGTATGTTCATTCATTAGTGTTTGGGCTCTAGTGTGGGCACAAATGTGCAGAAAAGTTAGAGCTGCAATCTGTAACTTTTTTGGGTTAAAAATGAATCTAAATCAGTTATCGAGCAGGTACATGACAGATCAGTGTTCAAAACTGTCTCCTTATCTAACCCCAATTCACAAATGTAAGCTTATGATCATTTTTAATTTGAGCTGTTAGGTCCAATCTCCCAGGAAATGTCAATTTGGCTTCATTTAACTTCAACAAAGAAATGTACGTAAAGTAACCTGCAATTTTATGTTTCAAACAGAGATGGCGGTAGAGAGGCGAACGTTACGAAATGCAGCTTTAATTTATTTTTTATATTGTGTTAATTTTTCTTCTAACATAACTGATTTGATTCTACCGAAGCCCAGGCATGTTTCCCTGAATCACCTTTACTGTAATCAGCACAGATCAGAACTGCATTATGGGTAAAATTGAAAAAAAAGCATTTCAAGCATTTCACACTCTTCAAACACCCAATCAACATTTACTGTTTTATATTTTGAGTAGGACAAATGAGCTTATTCTTAGTAATAAGACATGAGAACTACGAAGCCTTGCAAGTCACAGCAATGAGCGTTTGTTTGGTGGCACAATGAACCATCACCGTCTCATTGACACGACACGTGCGTCCTTCTAAAGCCATTGCTGTATTAAAGGTGACAGTCGGACAGTCATCTGCTAGGTGGATCTTAATCATAATAATCTAAGCCAGGGGAGAACAGACCTCCGTAATGCTCCAAATGACATGTCTGCTTCTTCCTCCTCTCCTGGCTGCCCCCTCAGATGACACAGGTTCGCAGGAAGTGGGACAATAATTAGTAAATAACGGCAGTCAAATTAGCCCCAGCCAAAAGAGGATTAATTCACTTTGAATTGCTTGTTTCCTAAACATAGCAATTTATAAAACGTCAGTGCGCCTTGTGTAGAAAGTTCCTCTTTTTAATGTGTATTATTAAATATTTTGTATTAAAATGTGAATGTGTACATAATACTTTCAGGACAAATTTGTCCCCAAAAGTGACAAATCTAACAAAATTTCCAATGACATAAATTTATATGCAAACTTATTTTCTTATAAATTAAGTAAATATGGCATTTATTATTGTTCTAAAAATGCAAACATTCTCTGGTAGGGTTTGTCTATAGTAACCACTACAGATAAACAAAAGTCTGTGTGTGTGCGTGTGTGCGAGAATGAATAACATGACTGTGTGTATGAGAGGAGAAAGGTAAGCAGGGAGGTCTTCCACTAAGCACCAGGAGATGAAGTGAATGACCCAGCGCAGTGAAGCAGCATCTGTTTCCGTGCATGTGCTGAGCAAACAAGGCAATTTAGGGCATGTCAAGGGATCAGCCCATAAACACAACCCCTCCCTCCCAGCACACACTTCAAACATCATACAACCCACAGCTCCAATCTCACAGAGGTGTGACAATACTAAATCTGAATGCAATACATACTACAGTACCACAGCTGACTGCATAAACACGATTTTAGCACTACGGTAGCAATATTCATACACTGTAATTCTACTGGGAATGGAATGATAGATGATGCCTCATACTGTAGATGCCTGGATGCTGTCTGCTTCACGTTTACAATAACTCCTAAATTGGACAGTATCAAACGCTTTATTTAGTGTATTATTGATTACCTTATGTGGTCTTAGTTGTGGCCATTCTGTATTGGACTATAATACTTTAGAGAAAGTGCGAGAGCAATTTATCATGGGTGTCTGTCTGTTTGCTAGGTTTCTTTGCCTTATTCTGTATTAATTCAACTGCCCCGCGATCCACAAGACAGCACAACGTGGTCACTAGCGTGCAGTCTACATACAGTATATGTCCTGCATAAACAGATATGATTAAGCTATAGCATAGATGGATTGTGTTGTCACTGTTGCCATTTTTTTCCTTTTTAATAAAAGTAAAGCAAATTTATTGGCTGAATAATGAATGGAGTCTAGAATGAACTTTTTTCATTTGGGCTATTGGAGATGTTTTAAAGTTAGTAAGAATTGAAATTTGCAACCATTTTAACTTCAGTGTTGTGATGTAATTTAAAGTGAAACATAAAAATGGAGGGCATGGCTTATTCCACTAGAAATTGATTGGCTATAGCGATACAGGCGTTTCAAAGCTCACAGCACACTACAGTTGAAGGGAAGTGGATAAAGGTTCTGGCTCCGCCCAAGCCATCAGACTGACATCATGAGAGAAGGTGTGCCATTCCAAAGGGGAAGTACATTTTCTGATTTTTATTAAAAATTACGAGAGCACATGAAAAACAAAAGTGACCCGATCAACAATTTACAATAAACACTGCAATATTCATAAAAATCTGAATAGTATATTTTGATTTCATGGTGACTTTAAGAGTTAGTTCTCTTTGTTGTGTGTGCATGAGAGTCTTGTGCCCAAAAGCAGACTAAATTTACTGTAATGAGACCGGGAGCATGGCCCAGCAACCCAACAATAACACACAGCCAAACTGACACCCTATCAGAAGAGCCGTCAGTCTCTGTTATATATGGCACGGTACAGCACAGACTACAGTCTTATCTTTACAGTAGTCTGCGTCAAGCTGGGTGTCCGAAGGGCTTTTAAATTAGAAATACGGGTCATTTGCACAATGAAAAGTAGAAAATGCACACAATGGAGAATATACATTTTAACGCGCAGTCACAAAATTTTGATTTGCTGGCATGTAAGCAGAATTTCATCGGAGACTGATGCATTTCGACGGCTCGCCTTCAGGGCTGAACCAGCGTCACAGCTTTCACATAGTACACCGTACAGTAAACATGACAAAGCTTGACTGATACTGTCGTAAGTTGATTTAGGAACAGGGTATTAAATTATGCCTTCTCTTTGACGTTGCTTTTAACTTGGGTTCAATTTAAAAGCTGGTTTAAAACCACATTCATGTACCCAGACAAAAATAAAGTAAAATCACAGCTGTTATTTACTTTTGGTTCATTACACAGACTAGAAACAAAGATCAGGTCAGGTAAAATGCATTGCATTATGGGATAAAGTACTGAGCGCACTACGCTCTTTTGTATACTGCACAATTTGGCAAATGTAAGTCATTTTGGTATTTATGCATACAGAAAATTTACAGTCTAAACACACTACGCAGAAATGGCAAAAAAGTAGTATGCTAATAAACTATTATACATATAGACTTAAGGTGCTTCATTCATGTGCAAATGCAGGACAACAAAAATGCAAAAAACACATTGTTCAATGCCTGTTGTGGCCTAGTGTCACCTTTAGACTCCCGTCCATATTACAAATAAAAAATGAACACCTGTTATTAGATGATTAAACGTGAGGTGAAGTTAATTCAAAAAATATAAGGCTGTCAGTCCAGCCAAGGATCAGTCAATGCTAATGAGGACCAATCGGTTGTGTGTTGTAATTTGCAGCTTAATGAGGTTGATTTCTATGTAAAGTTTGGCGGAGAGGACGCTTCAGGAGAGAGAGACAGTTATTACAGTAATCTTTTCATTATACCAATTAAGAGTCATGTTTTACAACCTCAGCAAAAATCGGGACCTACCTCAAAGTGAGGAAAAAATTAAATTAGCCTAAAGGCTTTTTTCCACAATAAAAACATTTTATTATTCGTAAATTAGCAGGAATAGTTAATGCTTCAAGGTCACCCACCCTTGTCCTGTTTTACGAGCGGTCTTCTGCCGAAAGGCCAATTTTAAGCCTACGTTACATTTCATGCTAACAGGTTGTAGAAAAATTATCCAGTGACATACGAATACAAAAGGGACACGACTAACTAAAGCAAAATGAGACATGTCAGTATTTATTCACACACTGTGAACGTTATTAGCAAATTAGGCCTGCTGTCAGATCCACCTCATTCATTCACACAGGGTGTTTATAGTTATAATTAAGACATAATTTATCATCAGTAATGAGACAGATTAAAAATAAAGCACGATGATAGCTTGACATGAGTGCTCTCTAATGCTGTTTTTAAATGATCATTCAACAACCTATTATCTCAATATCCCAGTATAAGTCACATACTGTATCTTAATTACACATTGGTGTCTGTTGACCTAAAACAGCTCAGCTATTTAGGAACAGTAGTCTCAAATGATTAGAGTAAATAAAATATGACAATTAATTGAAAACCTAATGACTATGGCTGATGTCATGCATATTTTAACGCAGATATTAAATAACTCTGCCAATATAATATCTGCATGAGAAATATCTTAATATAAAAGCAGTTTCACACCAGATCCTGATCTGGGACTTACTTATTTATCAAAATTAATTATCAACAGAGCATACACAATGCTGGTTAATACAGGATTTGAGCAAAAATATATTGACACACAAAAAAAATGCCATCCTAAGCCATCACGACCGTTATTTAATTAAAAGTAAAATATTTATCGCATATACATGTAAGAACTTCATATACAGTAGCAGTAAAGTACAGTACAGTAAAGAGTATTGGGGAACTATAATTAAAACGGAGTGAAATTGCTATGTTAACAAGCCACAAATACTACAAAACACTGCAACATTCACAGACTGATTCTAAACAGTGGGCCAACAACTTAAACTAAACACGTCTTCAGAACAATAACGAAAAAGTATTCGTTCACTGGATGATGAATAGGTTAGCTCCTGACCTCTATAAGAACATCATACATTTGCATTTTCTCCCTGATCTTAGCCTGAAGAAGGGCAGCACGGGGCATATTTCAACAGGGCCTGTCATCCGCCCTCACGCCCCTTTCAAATCCCTCAAGAACTTAATTCTGGCGTTCCACGGTCAAACTGCTACACTGACAAAATTATCACAGCTAGACAGTTTGGATGCATTCCCGGGTTAGCTGTTGTTGCATGTTCTTCCATTTTTTCTCATCTGACATCCTAACAGCTAACAGGGAACATTCTCTAAACGTTCTCCCAAAGTTTTTTTTAAATGTTCCTGCAGTAATGTTAGTAGAACTTATTTTAATGTTATTTATCACATCTCAAAAACATTACTCCTATATACAACTATAACAAGATGTTAGTGGAAGGTTTCAGAAATGTTACAGAATGTACAAACAACATTTCAAACAAATGTTTGAAATGCGTTCTTATAAACAAGCAATAACTCTAATACAATGTCTGAAAAACTGGAACATTCAAAGTAACATTTTTAATATTTTGGTTACTTAATGGAAACGTTAGGGAAACGTTCTTACAACCTAAAATTGTTAGTTGGGGTTATTGTTCATGGACAGCCTCTCTTCACTCTCTCTTCACTTCAATCTTCAATACAAAAGAGGTGTTTATGTAACACAGAGCTTGTTAAGGAGATTTTCCGGGTCTGTCGACAGTGATGTGGGTTGGGAGTGTGTGGGGCTGACGGATGGCTGGGGGACGATGGGCCAGAACCACCACACAAAACCAATTAGAGAACTATTTCCTAGACAGGTCAGGGTTTTGCATCCTGCTGGATGGGCACTAGCTTTAATGTCTTGATTAAGCTGACATACATGTCCTCTGCAACATCTTAGAATGACAATCACTGCTAGAACGTAGAGGTTTCAGCAATCAGGAGAATCACTCACCCTCGTCGGGCCGCGCAGAGTAACCCGTGCCATCCGAATGCATTTTCCAAGTGAACTGGTTTGAAAAGGGGTAATTGGGAGATAAAGGCAGTGGGAGATGACAGGGCATTTGTCAACCACTCCTGGAAGATGCAGAAAGAAGACTTTTTAGGATGTGTGTATTTGTCTTCTTACCAGGCATGGCTGTAGTGTGCTACCTTAAGGATAGCGCACACATTTGTCTAAAATCAGCATTTGTGTAATGAAATGAATAATGAGTGAGTAGAACTCAAATACTGTTCTATTGAATAACACAAAATGTAAAATAAGTTTGCTTCAAATTTAGAGCCCTAAAACATGTCATAGTAAAGTCACATTTTCATGTTTATGACTAAATGTCATTTCTGAAAACCTGCTTTAAAATGATTTGCATACGCACTATACAAATAAACATGACATGACTTGAATGTTAAACACTTACCAAATAAGGGTATAATATCCTGTGCTGCCCCTGATATCCCACAATCCATTGTGCATGATGCAGCTATTGGTTGACAGAATTTAAAATTTTCCTATTTTATGTTTTTCCAACTGATGGGTCCTTTTATATGGGGAAATAAATATTGGAACAAGCTTGCTTTAAGTTGATTTAGATGATCATGTCTTGGATGGCAGTCTAAAATCTGTTTTCCTTCAAAAATGCTTTGATAGAAAACTTTTGCAAAAGTTACTGACTGTTTAATCAGCAAAACCATTTCTTTATATACACACCCAATTAATAAATCACAGGCGGGAACAAGGTGCTGTGAGGGCCTGGAAAAAGAGGAAAAAAACTTTTCAAAATAAAAGACCTCAGAAATTTTCAAAATAAATACTTGACATGGGTGAGAAATACATAATTTATCATTTTCAATTGATTTTATTGATCTGTGATAATATTGCAGGAATTGTGTGATATGTGCCGTGTGTTTTAATGTTGATAAAGTACAACAGTTTATCAGGACGAGACAAACACTCATTCCTACAACCAAGTCAATTGCATAGGAGAAAAATACCTTCCCTTACTCTTACAATCCTGACAAAATGCAGATAAAATTTTGTCAGCACCTCATGGCGGCAGAGGTTGAAGACACATGTAAGATGTGATGTGCATAAATAACATAATAAAAACCAGAGCACAAAATACATCTGACGTGATAAAAATTGTGCGACTCAACCTGCTGGAGGAAAACAGACCCACGGAGACAGTAAAGAGCGCAGGAGATTTAAGGGCTATTAAATGAAATAAGCTACAGGCAGACAACAGTGAAACAAATCCAGGCAAACAGGCCGAGCTGTTCTCCCAGCTGTGAAGGTGACTGGAGGAGCCGTGTGCGGAACAAACCCGCTTGATTAATCACATGATATTTACAGGCTCAGACATAATCACAGATCAGAGGATCACAAGTCTATATCTCAGGCTGGCCAGGAATTTATATACCACTGTTAACCTCATAAACGCGGGTGTGAGGGGTTATACACACAAAACACACACTCGCACACCTCGACATCTTATAGACGTCTCAATGTTGACCTGTTAACACAATTTTAATTATAGTCAGACAAAATTTGGCCTTTATTCCTAGTAAGGACCATGTTTTACCATATTCATGAGGACTTATATTTGGCTACGTTTTATAATTTAATTCTATACTCCATATTTACTGTCTAACCCTTCTAAAGAATTCTGAAAATGTAATTATTAAAAAAATTTTTAAAATTTTTTAACTTCTTTTATATTTGTAATTTTTACATAATTATTGTCACACAACTCATAGTGTATTTTATAAAAAAATTAAAAATGTTATTATTTTGTAAATTTTACACATTCCCGGGAATTGAACCCACAACTCTAGTGGGTGTTGCTAGTACTGTGCTCTACCAATTTGACTACAACTCCAACACATTTTACCTGTCATGCTATTTGTGCTTAGAGAGGTATCATTTAAAAAGTGCATGGACTGTTTTTCATAACATATTTTGAGCATAATCTTTATACATTTATATTATAGACTGTTATATTGTGAGATGTGTGACATTAGATGTGATGATCGAGCACTGGGGAGTCCAACAGTCGCACTGCTGTCCTGCGTCTGCTGCAGAAAATGTCACTCCCCAGGGGTCTGTCCGCACATGGACGCAAGTTAGGCTCATTTCCGAGACACTGCCGACACATAACAACACGCCAAAACACAGACACACACACACACATTCAGAGGTTTCCTCTATGGTTACAAATGCAAATGGATGGAAATATCATTTTTCTTCTTATTTCCATCCACAATTTGACATTTCACTGTCTTCCTAAATGTCACACATTTTGAAAGCACTTCATGATTCAAAATTTCAATCACATTTTGGAGGCTTTTCCCCCTTTTTCCAAAAAGCCCATTTAGAGGAGATGATCACTTCGCCTCTGTATGATTTCTACCCTAACGACGGAGATGCTTCTGCAAATTGTTCGTCTATTAGCATGTGAACATTCATGTCATTTACTCTGTGTGCAAAATACTTCCAACAGTGACGAGTCCCATTACAGGCAAAGAGGCAGAGTAATTTATGTGTCATCTCTCTTTAGCTGGGGCTCACAGACGATTGCAGAGACTCTAGCCGTCCCAGTAAAATTTAATCACATTTGCTTTTGTCAATGGCACCCTGCCAGCCGCTGCCAAGAATTCACAACCATTGTTTGCATCTGTATGTTCCCTTCTTTGCAAAGCAAATGTGATGTTGAGGAGTGTGTCGATTCTTACATCATACATCTGACCCTGACCTTGTTGATGCTGCTTTATTGACTCGTCCTCTTGGCAAAAGGCCACAGGATTCCATATATGTTGCCATATATGTTGCCACATAGCAGGGAAAGTTTAATAAATGGAAGCATGTGAGAAAAGTTGGTTTACTAAACGGAAGCATGTGAGATGCCTGCATTTTAAATCCATCATCCACTACAAGATCCGGTTTAAGAAGGAACTTTACGAAGGGAAGCAATAAAAGCTTAATCATTACCATATCAATAAAAATGTAAAAATAAATAAATCAATAAAACAATAAATATGGTAAAGGCTTTTTTTCAGAAATATTTTTTCTATGCTGGTTGCAAGTCAATTCACATCCTAACAGCAATCATTAGGTGATCTACATATATTAAATAAATATATATCTTCTGTGAAAGGACCAGAAAATGTTTGTCCAATTATTGCCTTCGGTCCAAATGCAATGACAGGATGCCCTACCTGCCTGTTAAACCATGTATCTGCATACCTCAGCGCACTATTGGAGGAGGCGTGGCATTGGAGATTACTCTGAACGGAGGGCGGGATCTTGTTTTCAAAGCTAGCTTGCTATTGCTATCCTCTTCGAAATTGCCTACCCTACCTTTAATACTTTCCTTACTTCCCTGTTATAGTTTTAAATTTTTTTAATTTTGTTCTTCATTCAGTTCATCGTATACATTATCACATACAGTTTTTAAATTCCTACATCCAGGAAAAATCTTGTTGTAATTTACCACTTTTGTTGTAATAGAATTTATGAATTTATTTATTAATTGAATTAATGTGTTTTAATTTAAATACAGCCTTTTATCTATTGTCCAAATGTTTTTTTATCAAATACTATGTAACCGCCCAGTGGATGTACTGTAAAATATTCCCAGATCTCGCAGTGTGGCTCTGCTCTGCAAACATGTTACAACATAGAAAATTGATTGCTTAACAAATCACTTCCTGGTAAAACCATGTTCTGGAGAGATTGTGTCAAGTTCTTTGCCTTTTTACAGATTCTGTCTTTGTGCCGTCCTAAGCAAATGCTTTAAAACTCTTTGACATAACAGGGGCCGTCCAGGGATCCCAGCCATTTGAATAATGAATTTGCAGTATGTCAAGAACAGCTGTCTACTCACTAGAAATAAAGGATTTAGGAATGATACATCAAAAGACAGTCTTGCACATAACTGCAGTTATTTCATATTATTCGGGTGTTTATGTTTACAGGGATTTTCTTAAATGTACGTGGCACTACAATCAATCTGTGTTGCCATTGCACTGAGAAACCCTGTTGAACTGTAATAATCCATGTATTCTTTTATAGACCTGTTTTCTAGCCCTAAGGCCTCATCTTTAATTCAGGCCTTGTGTATTTCTTTATGATTGCAACATCTGCTTGATCCCTGTTCCAGCGCACTCTGTCACTCAACCTGTGTTCAATAATTCCTGCCATGACCCTTCTGGGGCTGTGACGCTTCCAGCTTAGCACAAACGGAAACTTCATTTTGTGACAAACAGGGTGGGTCACATGACCCGTGTTCTCATGAGAACAGATAAATGAACAAAAAAGGATTTGTGAAGACAATTTTGAAAATATATTCTCTGGTAAGTGGTATTATATAGAAAGCTTGGCACCTATTTTTGACCATTTTACATTTGTATAGGCATTGTAAATACAAAATATATAAGGTAGACCTGGGTTAGGTGTCACAATTTTAACTCCTGTGAATACTTATGGAATTATTAAGGCTTTTTGAAAGTCATTTTATAGGCACATATCTGACTACAAAAGAGCTACATTTCCATTGTTATTGCCCAGAAAGATTCATTTAATTTAAAGCTGCAATCCATAACTTCTGCGTCTGTCACCATCTCTGCTTGAAACATAAAATTGCAGGTTACTTTACATACTTTTCTTTATGTATGTTCAAATCAGACTAAGCCAAACTGACATTTCCTAGGAAATCAAACCGAAGAGTTCAAATGATAAGTCATTATTATAAACTTACAGCTGATCTGTTATGTACTTCCTCAACAACTGTATTTTGTTCTAACCAGAACCGTTGTTTTTGTTCTAACCAGAACCATTGTTTTAACCAGATAAAGTTACAGATTGCAGCTTTAACACACAATGACAATATATTTTAATTAAATCAACATTTGTGTTTAATTTGTGTGCTCATTTGATATTTTAATAATGTGGTAACTGTTTTGTTAAGGCAATAAGGCCCTTGAGGCTGTCATATTGTAATGCCCTTCAGCTATGATTATATTCATAATATAAGATATTAGTGAGTGGATGTATTTACATCACAGATGTGTTAATAGTGTGAAGGTTAGCGAATCACAGCCGACTGCAGCCCGAGAGGGGTCGGTCCAGTATCTATAAACAGATGCTGCCCAGCGACAGTCCTTATAGGACGAGGCAGAGGGGCCAGATGTTGGGCTGACCCCAGGACCATGGGACCTGCTGACGGTCCAGTGATGTGGATGAGACCTGGCAACCAGCGGTGATCCAGCGGCACCCAAAGCAGAAGGTGGAGAAATTTCATGTTTCTCCTCCTCTTTCCCCTTCAAACATGGCAACAGCATGACGGCTGGTCAGCAGCGCTGATGCTTGTCAAAGACGCAGAATTCAGCACAAAACCCTGCCAGATTCCATCACGTCACAGTGTACTTAGCCGGATGAACAAGAGATACTTCAGGCTCTGCCACTTTGCGTTGTGCTCAAGTCCAACAGCTGTTTCTTGAGCGACTGCAGATGCAAAATAATGATAATAATGGCTACTTACAGTTCACTCCATGAAGTAAACAAAGCTAGGACCACAACAGTACCCGGGTAGTGCACATGCTCATCTTAGCTGTACAAATGGAACACAGAGCAAAACTTACAAGTTTTAAGTACAATTAGTTTTTAGAGCAGAGTGACACTTTAAGACACTTAAAGTTTCTTCTAACAGTTAAATTGCAAGCAAAACTTTTTGAAGTCTACATTAAAACATTCAGCTGGATTAGAGTCTGTGATGAATTTGTGTGTGATCTACTGTAAATCTAAAATCAAATTAATACATTAAAAGTATTAATGTATATGACATCTAAAATTAAATTGAGAAAATCTCAAATTAAACCCCTTAAATTGAGGATAAAAATAACTAATTTTACTCACGTTTAAACGTTATCCCTTCTAAAATAAACCATAGGAGATGTGCAGAAGGATATTTTAGTATTTTAAATATTTTTAATACATCTTTTAGCAACAGACATAATGTTGATTATTTCATTCTTTTTGTTATTAATTATTTAATAAATATAAATAAATTATGAGAACTTCTAAGTGAAAACAAAATGCTTACAAATTGTGTGTCTACAAAAATATTATGGGAATATAGTTAAATGCATAAAAAAGGAACAATACACATCCACAAAACAAGCTGGTGTCATAAATAAGCTTTTTTAAAAAATAGATGTCCGTGATTAGATGTAAGATGTTTCTCCTCAAGTACACACTAGCGTCTTCTCCTTTTGCTTCATCTCATTATGTGTTCCAAATCAGCATTTGTCCCCTTTTTAATTTGGCATGTAAAATCTCTGGCATTTTGACTGTGTGCATCTTGGCTCTTAGCACTCCAGTCAAAACTGTCTTTGTGAGAGAACTGAAGCCTGTGGCGGTTTCCGTGGTGATGGATGAATTTGGAGACGTGTGCGTGTATGTGTGTGTTTACAGGGAGGCTGGCCTGGATTGGTGCGTGGTGACAAAATTCCCTCTCTAGCTGTGAAGTGCGGTGTGGGCTCAGTTCTGCATGCTGAACCACCAGCAACAGCAGGATCAACAGCAGCCCTGCAGGTTATATGCTAACATATCTGCAGAACATCATACATTCTCCACCTCTGTCAATACAATGAGCACTTTTCACAGAAAACAGGACACAACTGCAGCGCACATGCCCCAAAGATGAAGGAAACCAAACCAAACTTTCATCTGAGCTCTTACAACACCATCTAGAACAGATTATCCATCAAAACATTCCTTAAATAGCTTTGACGAAGCTTAAACAGCTTTGTATGGAATTGCAGGGGCAATTTCTGTGAAATACTCCTAGCTAATAATTTTAGGTTGTAAGGATTTTCCCCTAACGTTTCCATTAAGTAACAAAAACGTTAAACACATTATTTTAAAAGTTCAAAGGGGTCTTTTTTATCATGAGAAAGTGAAACTTGAAGTCAAAAAGGGAAGCACATAAATTTCTAGATCTATGTTTCCACATGGTGACACTTCACCTAAAGAAATATTATCGGCTATGTCTCGGCGAGGTTGATGTCCAGCACCTGTCATAAACTGTGAGCGTCAAGGGTGTCACAGAGGAAAACGAAATGACAGATCACAACGTCTGCAAAGACGAAGCCTCAGGAAAGAATCGCACACGACTGATAGAAAGATTCAAGCTCTGAAAGTGCATCACAGCGATTCCTGTCAGGCTCCCATCAGAGCGAGGAAAAATAACTGTTCATTTCTTCAACTGAATCTGTCCATACACGGAAAAAGATTCTGCCTCCAAATGTCAGTAAATCTGATGTCTGATAGGATGTAACACAGAACTACAGAATATTATACCAGCTCCACAGCTCAGACTATCAGTACATCACATTATTATAAAGAGAACTCTTCATAATAATGTGACCCTAGATTCGATCATTAATAAGATTAATAATTAACATGTCGGCCCCCAGGCAACCCGCTCCAAGAAAAATAAAACATCCTTTAGTGTCTTGTAGTCATTTTAAACAAAGTTTTGAAATGTACAATTCTTTATTTTAAAAACTACAACGTAATGAGGAACGGACAACCTGCGCCTTTCAAACTAACCAAAAAAGTCTATCCTAAAAGCCTGTTCACATCATAAAATTGGGATCATTTTGAAAGCTATTTTTCCGTCTGATTAACGATAACGCATTGACAGCCAATCAAAATCCATTTAAAGGGCTGGTGCATTTACAGCCATGTGTGAGCTTTGGATAAACATCACATTATGGTCGCTAATATAATTATCGTTATAGTTATCTTTATAGTTATCTCCACATCTTGTAACAGGCTTTAAGACTGCAACCTAAAAATCTATTTTTCTTCAAAGACTACAACAAATCATCATGAGGTAAGCAGTATTAGAGCACTAATATTTAAACACAACATAAACTACACTAGACAGTTACCACAGGGCACACCAAACTACCTCAACCGTCTGAATGTGTAAGCTAACTCATTTCTCCACACTACTAACATTAGACAGAGTAAAATCTTCAGGCATCACACAGCAAAAATGTACAGCTTTAGGCAACAAGGAGCCCAGGCAACAAAAATATGTTTTTATCCTAAGGCAATAGCATGTCCTGCATTGTGGGCTACATGTAATTTTAGTGTTAAGGGGACTAACAAAGTCATTCACCCATTACTATTGGCCCCTAAGACAAGACTGGGATCTTTGGCCCCTGTCAGCTGAACTTATCATGCACACCAGGACAGTCTCATAAGACAAATGTTGTGATTTTTTACTGCGCCTCCAAAACATTGTTTTTGTTCATCATTGAACAACATTGTTCTCACCTCAGTTCGAAGGATTCCATAAAAGCTTCTGCTGTGTTTCTTAAAAAATAACTCATTTTTTGTTTCAGACTTGTTAAAGGTTTTGAATGACAAGAGGGGGAGTAAATGATGACTGAATTTTTTCAACACTTATTCTTTGAAAGGACATGAAAATATACAGTGGGGTTTAAAACTGTGAGATCATTTCTATTTTTTGCTAAAATGTTTTAATTACAGTAACAATTTGAGTAAAAATTGGAATGAAAAATGACATGCATGCCAATCTGATGTTATTCGTACATCTCTAATTCTTAGGGTCCACCCCATCCCCACCCCCAATACTAAGATTACTGGGGAGAAAGCATATTGTGCAAAAATGTACGAATGAGATTGTACAAGCTAAATCACTAAAACATAAAATAGTTACAAATTGCTATGAGTTTGTGTTGTATATGCACTCAAGCTGGCCTGGCACTCTTGAAGTTTGTGCTAAACCTGATGATCCATGTTATCCCAGCAGGATCTGAAAATGGTCCAAACAGCATCCTGTGTGCTTCAGTGTAAGCCATAAAATCTGACCTTTTGTACAAACGAGATAACATGATCAATGTCACAAATGTGCTTATTTGAATAGTGACCTAAAAATAGTGCAGAATCCTAAACTTTTATTCTTTTACGTCATACCATTTCTGTTTCTTTCCAGGTTTGCATAAAATTTTGAATCTCAGATGCAGACTTCGGCTTTCAGACTCCATTGTATGTATTTATAAGCTCCCTGCCTTAAAGGTAAGTTGTTCAATTTCGGAGAGGCTAGAAATATCAAGCTAGCTTTGAAAGCATGAGGTCCCGCCTTCCCTTCAAAGCGCTCCCCAAAGCCACGCCTCCTCCAACACATGAATGCATACGTAGTTTGACAGGCAATCAGACCGAATGCGATCATTTGATAAATATTTTATGGTCCTATGCCTTCCACAGAAGACATATAATTTTATAAATATATTAAGACCACTTAGGGACTGCTATCAAGATGTGAAGAGACTTTCAACCAGCATAACAAAAAATGTTCCTGGAAATAATTGTCTGTGTTTCTTTAACAGAAGTGTCACACAAACTCATCCATTAATGAGTCTTTATTCGTATCCATTCCTATACGGTCTCTGGAGAATCTTGAAACAGTGATTAATAAAGTGAGATCTCCCTCGAGAGACGATTCAGCCTTTATAAGGACACTGTCATCCCGACACTTAAAGTGCTTGCATGCAAAGTTCAACAACTGTGAAGGAACTATTAAAGAGGACGTACAAAGCAATGACCTTGACAGACAAGTGCTCTTCATTTTGGCAATA
Source organism: Chromobotia macracanthus (assembly GCA_036877525.1). Classification (NCBI taxonomy): domain Eukaryota; kingdom Metazoa; phylum Chordata; class Actinopteri; order Cypriniformes; family Botiidae; genus Chromobotia; species Chromobotia macracanthus. The sequence goes on along the minus strand of JAZGTH010000085.1, from coordinate 5,237,447 downwards.
AACAGCAGTGGGGCTGATAAGCGTTCATTGGTCGCAGAGAGTAATTACCTTTCTGTCAGCATGGCTGTGGCAGGTGTAGTCGTATGAATGGAACATACATAATGTACAGCAATAATCCCACGCGTGCCCAACCAAATGTATTATCATTACTCTTGAGCCGAGGGCTTCTCGCTGCCCACCATCTCTAGGTAAATGCATTTTAGCTGTAATAATTTCCCTCTAATCTCCGTTCCATATTATAATTTTCATAGCCAGAACAGTACCAGACAATCAATGCTTTTCTGTTAATGGCTAAACAGAACACAAGACTGTTACCGGATGGGATACTTCCAGGTCTCATAACGGCCGCCGTTAATTTGCATCGAGATGAGAATAAGCTATAAATTCAGAGCTGACTGACTGTATAGCCACAATGTCGTGAAGAAAACCGCTGATAGCCGTGAGCCAGACGGCATTAAAACAAGCTTGTAGGGGATTGTGGGCATCTTACAGACTCACCATTAGCATGTTGCTACATTAAAGTGCCGTTGAGTAAAGCTGTAATTAAAACACACGCTTCTCATTCAGAACCCTTGTTAAGTTAACATACCCCGTTTGGTAAAAATCCAATTAATTTAAGAATTAAGAAATATAATTTCGTAACAATTTTCTGAAATATTGTATCAATTGAATACAATGCAAGCACTACCTCATTAAGTACACTGACATTTCATAGAATATGCAAAATGTCGGTGTGGCTTCACTTTACCGTACATTTAAAAAGGGGATGAAAAGTAACCTTTTTTATGTTTCAAACAGAGATGGCAAGAGTTACAGATTCCAGCTTTAAAATCATGAAATTTCTTATATAATGAGGAAAGAGGTTTTCACATGAGTTTTATTTATTTTATTTATCTCCACATAGGTTGGTATATTAACATTATATCAATGATGGACGTACACATTTGAACTGTATTGTATACGTATATATAGTCAATAGTTATTTTGCACATGGTGGGCTATCATACAAAATAAATCATAGTCTGCCAGACTTTCGACATTGTATCCAAACGTCCATGACTGAGATCAGCATCAGATGATTTTTATACTTTCTGTCAGAGTATGTGATGTTTACAGTGACATACCCTTTCAAAGTTTGACATCACAGGTTTTAAGGTGGACCGGTCATGTCACAGTGATGACCGGCAGAGCTGCCCCCCGGAATATCTGAGACATCTTTGCTTTGTGACATGAAGACAATTGTGCAGAGGGAGCACGGTTACATTCCCTGTGAGACGACCTGTCTCAGGTGTGCTGCTGACACAGATGCCCGGAGGCATTGAACCTCACCGGATTTCTGAGGAAAATGTGAGTGGACATTATTGACATGGCAATATAAAACTCACTGCCACAGTAGGGCGTGACCTGGGTGTGTGGCCTGTTTTGCAGCCATTAAGGTGTTCTGAGATGTTATATACTGTGGGTGTTTATAACATACCCCAAACCTTAAATATGAGCACGAATAACAGTGTTATAGTACCACTAATAATGGAAATGACAAATACCCACACACAATCACATTATAGCACTGCTGTTTTATTTGCAAATTATGTCGTTATCTGATGATATGAGACCTGAGTTATTCCCATATCTCCACACAGCAGGAAGTGAAAGATGCCCTTTTAGCTCTGAGATGACAATCTCACCCCTGGAGGTCAGATGAAACATGGCAGGTGAGTGTCTACACAGACTGACATCATCAAACCCGTACACTCAACTGTGCTTCCCTCTTATGTATACTATAAACACATTATGCATTCCACATCTATGTAAACGTGCTGTGCTTACATCTGGACAGATTAATACAGATCATTAATACAGCCACTGAGTGTAGTTTGTTTTCAGTTTGTTACATTATGAAATAAGGGATATAAACTGATAAATGTACATGAACAAAGGTTTGTCATCAATATATATAAACAAAAACAAAAATGCTACTTGCTTAAAACACAAACCTAAAATAGCACGTTACCTTGTGAACAAAATCTTATACAAGAATAATAAACTGATGTTAATATGCTGTCAGGTTTAAAGCTGACCTGTCCATATCTTAATTTTACATTCAAAGAAACATTTGATATCTGTTTTTATATCATTTTATATTTAAGCTATCATCTGAATTTTTGGATTTTATTTTTGACAAGGGGACAAGGCAGGCGCGAACGATAAATTAAAGCCAAAATTTTGCTTAACACGTGTCAACAGAGACGTTTTGGCTCTAGATACTTTTGGCTGGGGGTCTCATTAATACTTCTAATAAAATCTGCAGTTAGTTTGATATAAAGGGCGTAATATCTTTTACCACCACATGAGCAACCAGCTAATTGAAAGAACATTTGTAGTCTTTCACAAAAGCACTTCTAAAGATGAAGCTCATAAACAATTGACTTTCATCCATATTTTATCTGAGAGCAAATGTCACTAAGGGCACATCCAGCTAACAGGGAACATTCTTAAAACATTGGCTAACATTCTGTAAAAGGTCTCTCAAAGTAATCAAAAACTGTTCTTGCAGTAACGTTAGTAGAACATTTTTGTAATATTATATCTCATATTTATATGAAACTGTCACTCTTAAGCAGGTAGTGGAACATTACAGAATTAAAACATGTTTGAATAACGTTCTTAAGAAACTGAATGTGAAAGTTGAATGTGAATTTTCAAAACAACATTTTTAATGTTTTTGTTACTTAATGGAAACATTAAGGAAACGTTTGTCAACCTAAAATTATTAGCTGGGCAGTCAGCTGAAAGCTCAGTTTTTGAGGTTAGCTTGTAATAAATGCTAAAATATTGATAGGTTTGAGAAACGTGTGTCAAGAAAATGACTTGGAAGAGAATAAAGCTGAGTACTGGTTTAAAGTGAAGCAGTTAAGTGATGGAAATCAGGCCTCATTTATTTTAAACTACACATGACTGCTATGCTATTAATTTTCAGTGTTTTGTTATTTGCCAAGTTTAGTGTAATAAATTGCCAAATTGTGGATTTATTGGCAAGACGTTACCAAAGCAACAGCCAGTCTTGGAAATGAACCATTTGTGAATCTTGGAACACAAACACAGACAATAAAAGAGAATCCAAAATGGCAAACTATGATTAAATAATAAAATAGATTAGTTGTGTCTGTCTTCTAAAATAGGCTAGTGGCATTACTTGCATAACAACCTTTTTCTAGCGAATATCCCAGTGAGAACAAAGACAATCCACACCAAATTATATAATAAAATGCCTTTAGAAAGTGTTTAAAGACAAATTATCTCCAAAGAGACAACATGGCTGTGAATGTTGACATTGCCAATGTAGAAAAAGATGGCAGAAAACTGCCATAACTTTGCCAAATAAAATATTACAAATGAAGAGTAGGACGATTGTGGGATCTTTTGTGACATGACATAAAGGACATAAAGTGTGGAACTATGGGAAAATGGTTGTCCACAGGTGCTGGCATAGTGGAAGTGGTGAGTGGGCGTGGCTTTGTAGTTAAAGTGGGCGGGGCAAAGCAGCACGGGTTGTGTGTGGATGGTTGGGGTGTTGGATGACATGGGCTGATTCTAAAAGGTGGAATTATGGGAAAATGGTTGTCCACAGGTGCCAGTGCAGTTGAAGCAAAGCGTGATGAATGGGCGTGGCTTTGTGGTTAAATTGGGTGAGGCAGAGCAGCGCAGGATGTGTGTGGGGGGGTTGGATGATATGGGCGGACGGGCTTGTTTCGAATGGAGGTCACAGAGGTCAGGTAAGGGGGCGAGGAGGTACAGAAGCTTTGTGTGGGGGGTTGGGAGGAATGGGGCAGGATGGGGCAGGATGGGGCGGGTGCAGTAGTGGACTCCAGCTGATATATCTGCTCAGCCTTTTCTGGCCCTTTGTTGTGCGCCCTCCTCACCTCCAGAGCTGTCAGTGTGTTGTCAGAACCAATCAGACAATCTACAAAAATAATGTTATCTGGAAGCCATGTACAAGTCTGGACAGGATGACGTCAAATGTGGTACGTGGTTTGATACGTGGTGTTACGTATATATGAAAACAAATTTCGATTTAAGAAAGTATGCTCCTATGCTTTACTGTGAAAATGCCTGGGCTTTAGAGAAGGTATATGCCATGGCACAATGCTGTTTTGCATCGCACTGTGAATTACAGAAATATTTCACTAGAAAAGTAAACTTTTGTTATTATATACTCATGGCTTATTGACTTTTGAAACCCAAACCGAGATTCTAGTCATAATGTCAGTCATTGACAGCCTCAGTCACCAATCACCTCCATTGTGAGTCTGAAACAACATTGTTTTTTATTTTTAGGTGAACTAACCCTTTAAGAAACTAAAATAAAACTCTAAATTTAAAAAAATTATTTTACAAAAGGTAGAATGACAACATTTTTGTCTCGGAAGAATGACACGTTGAAAATTATGTACAGTTCACCTGGTGTATTCAAACCAGGTGAATTAATTAGCTTTGAGACTAGGTTTTGTACAGTTTTATTGTTATAATCTGATGTGTGTGATCCTCTGCACTCACAAATGACAAAAGTAACTTTCATTGAACAGGACAGATTGCTGCTTGTCTGACTGACTTAATCTGTTTGATTGAGCAACCAGATGCCTTCGGCTTCACAAGTCCTTCAAAGGTGGCAGATTTTTTTTCTAGTGTGAAAAAGCTTTTTCCCTGGGCTGCTCACACAGACACTTACCCAGCTTAACAGTGAACATTCTTTGAACGTTGGTTAAGGTTCTCTAAAAGTTTTCTCAAAGTTATAAAAAGTTTGTGCAGTAATGTTAGTAGAACTTTATTCAACATTATATATCATATACCAAAAATGTTATTTTAAATTTTATCAAGTAGTTAGTGGAATGTTCTAAAAAGTTACAGAATTAAAAAAAATGGTTTGAATAATGTTCCTAAAACCAAGTAATAATGTTAATGTCTATAAAACTAGACGTTTTGAACGATTCTAGAATTTTCATAATAACATTTTTAACGTAAATGTAAACGTTGGGGAACCGTTCTTACAACCTAAAATTGTTAGCTGGGTATTAGCTTTATTTATTAGCTTTAAACATCTTTATTCATTGGCTACTTCCCAAGTGTTCTCACTTCACCAATCAGCAACAAAGACTGCAAGCTCGGGCAATCTGTCAAGGGTCAACGTCATTGATTACAAGATAACACTGGACGACCAATGAGGCTTCAAAACCCTCAACCGTCAAACTTAGAGAAAAGAGGCTGTGAGAATTCCCCAGGCAGCACTCCGCTGCCTGCGCCTCAATAGAGGGCCACATTATGGAGCTCTACATTCATTTGTCCATGCCTCATGAGCTCATTATAAGTATCTAACTCTCGTCTCCTCCCACCGTCTTTCACCGAGGGACAGAACATAACAAAAGATTTGCCAGGATCATTGTGCTTGATCTGAATTTTATTTAGCTCTCCATATGTTTCTCTGGCCCCAAATAAAGTTAAAAGCTTAAAGTACGGTCCTCTGCAGCCCACAGACCGTTAAAGAGGAGAGCACTCAATAACCATGGAGGCTATTGTGCAGTTTAAAAGTTAGAGACAAAACACCACATCCCCAATGAGTGACTTGCAGTCGACTGTGGCTCAGAATGACAACGAACGCCCCACAATGCAAGATTGTTTCTCAGAGTTTCACCACTGAGCAAGCAAGCACCCATCTCAAATCAGAAGTTTTACACAAGAAACACGCTAAATAAAAATGTTAAAAATGTTATTTTAAAAGTTTTAGGAATGTTCAAAACGATCCCTTTTTAAACATTGTGTTAACGTTGCTGCTTAGTTACGCAAACATTATTAAAACTTTCAATTCTGTAATGTTTTAAACACGTTTCACTAATAATTTTAAAATAACATTTTTGATATATGTGATATGTAACGTTAAAAAAGTTCTACTAACGTTACTGCAAGAACCTTTAATAACTTTGAAAGAACTTTCATAGAATGTTAGGCAACATTCTGAGAACGCTCCCTGTTAGCTGTGAAGTAGCTTCTTTTCCTCTCAGCCGATCATGCCAACGTCCCTAAATCACCTCAGCAGCAGTCGTTTCAGCTGCGCAGTCTCAGTAATGCACGGTGAGCATGCGACACTAGCACCAAACACAGAGCGTTTTGTTCTGCAGATGTGAGGACAGAATTAGCTCTAACAAAGTCTCTGGTGCTTTGACTTTCACTTGCGAATGCAGCAAGAGAGACAGAGCTCTAGATCTGCCCTCAGTAACAATTTGCCCACATCACAAAGCCGTCATCTGTAATCAGGTCTGACTCGTGACACGCCGCTCAGAGGGAGAGAATCTCATAGCATCAGTGCTGGGTGCCTTCAGGCCCTCAGGCTAAAGAAAACCGCCACGCTCTGACCGCTGTGTGAAAGCGCACAACTGTTTCCTGCTACAACCTTTCTCTACCAGCAGTGGCCATGCACGATTATTTAGGCCACTGTAAACAGGGTTGCGATTTTCTATGGGATGTGGTCGCATTTTGCAGTGCATTCCTGTATCAGCATGTGAGAATGCATCACAGTATAATGAACCAGAAATTTTAGGGCCCAGAATAATGTCATAATTTCTACAGTCACTCAGTCAAGTTAATATAGAAAAGTGGCTTGACAAAATTAATGTTTCACTGCAATCTTCATAACAATTAAATCGATTCTTTCTCAGCTATTAGCCTGGTTTCTAATGAGGCTGAAACTCAGTAAGCAGGAATGAGGAATTATTGAAGCTCAGTGATGAGACACAAAAGACGGCTAATCAAGAAAGGCCTCACCAGTCCAACCAAATGTCCATTCATCTTCCCATCATCCCAAGCCAAGACCTCCACTCCACATTATGCAGGTGTATCTCACTCCTCACTCAAGCATGTTATTTTCAAAAGTTTTAATTCTGTAATGTTTTTAAAATGTTCCAATAACAACTTAAGAATAAGGTTTTTGATGTAAACGTTCTTAACATAATATATACATAAATATAGCATATATATAATATATATGTTGCCTGTTAGCCAGGAATTTTTTTGTTGTTTTTGATCTAAAAATCCTTTTATTCATCAATTTTTTGTGTGTGTTTTATTATGTATAGAATCTACATCTGCATTTTGCCTGTCTGTTGACTTATTGATAGACCTTAAACAATTTCTATTCAAAGCTAATATTTTTTTTGAGCATTTTGTAGGGGTGCCCATAAATTGGAGCCATAAATATTTCGCCCAGCCTGCTTAGACTGGTTGATCTTGTCCTTTCAAATCACAGATTGCCTTTTTGTTCTGGTCAAGTGTACCAGAGAGACAAATTTATGCAATTGGGTCACGGCGGTGGACGGTATAAGGAGGTCCTAATTAAAAACCGTGATGCAAAATAAAAGCGATATTTCAAAATAGTGAAATTTAAAAAGAGTAAATAAAT
>JAZGTH010000085.1:4585000-4595000 GCA_036877525.1 Chromobotia macracanthus | reverse complement strand
TCCTGATATTAGCTAAAATATTGGCAAAAGTTGTGACACTCGTGGATTTTGTTGGCCAAAAAAACATTAAACAAACATTTATAATATATTAATAATGCAGAATCACTTATTGTAGTACAAGAAACAAGCTGTCACAGGACCTTGTGGCGCCAGATCAGAAGGTTGCGTGTTCAAATCACGTCGGGGTCAAACACTTAATATCACTGACAGTATTCAGGTCAGTCTTTATTAAATCAAAACAATGTGTTATGTGTGTTATAGATACTAAATGAAGGTATTGATCAGCAGGGGGCGCCAGAGCTCAATAAATCTAATAGAAGAAACATTCACGGCGTTCATCTAGAGAAACTTTATAAGTGCCAATGTAACAGGCTTATAAAAAGAAAGAAACAACAAATTATGTGTGAATTGGTGTCAAAATGCTTGTTTTCGTTATAAAATGTTTTTTCTAGATAAAGAAAGAGCAACCATCTTCTCACTCAAGCTGTTGAGGAGGATGGCAGGTGGTAAAATGTCGGAAGACATTGTTTTATTTTTATCAATTATATTTGTCCAGAAATGTTTAAGAGTGTGCAGCAGTGTTTTATGTGTTGTGCACATCACGTGTTAATGGCGTCTGCTCTTCATTTCGTATATGTGTTTCATTTATTGTTATGTGTATTATTTTTCGACTGTTTTTGCAATTTTGTGTAGTGGTAAATATAGTATAAATATAGTTAATATATAGTCAGAATATAAACAACAACACAACATCTTACAAACCAAGGGCACGCAGGACCTGGTCGGGGTGAGAGGTTTAAACTTCACATAGTCATGCAAGAGTTTAATTCAATTCATACAGGGGGTCTGGCAAACACAGGCTATTTTAAAACACAACTTTATTATTTTAGCCAAAGTTAGGATGCTGTTATGATAATGTTATAATAATGTTATGATTCCCTGTTAGTCGGTTTTCCAGAAGAACTGAGGATTACCATGTTAATACCATGAAAATGAATGTGATGTTTTCTCAGTACTATAGCATAACCACAAAATCACTACCAAACTGCAAAAATAACTTAATTTTAACTTTAATTTAATCATTTTCAATAACAGAAGGTGGTGCTGTTGCACCCGTTTATCATCATGCAACATGTTACAAACTCGAGAGTTTGTAACATGAGTTTGTAACTATTGTGGCTCTTCAGGGATGATGTTAAACAGATACAACAGCACCACATAATGTGTCCCATGTTTCCTTCTTTTGTAAGATGTTTTTGTGTTGTGTTGTGTTGTTGTTTATCTTCTGAATATAAACGTGTGTTGCACTTATAAAGTTTCTCTAGATGAACGCCGTGAATGTTTCTTCTATTAGATTTATTGAGCTCTGGCGCCCCCTGCTGATCAACATCATTCAGTATTACTCACGTTTATTCTGTAATACACATTTTGACCTAACCAAAGCATAAACTGAAATTCTTAAAAATGAAAATATTTTAGTTTAATCCCTTTGGGCTCTTTTATGGTTGGTAAAATAAGGTGATCCAGGCGTTTCTATGGCCCAGAAAACGGTAACGTTGTTATTGTGGTATCTAATGAATGTTAAACGGGTGCAATAGCACCACCTTCTGTGTTAGTGAAAATGATTAAGTTAAAGTTAAAATTAAGTTATTTTTGCAGTTTGGTAGTGATTTTGTGGTTATGCTATAGCACTGAGAAAATTTCACATTCATTTTTATGGTATTAACATGGTAATCCTCAGTTCTTCTGGAAAACCGACTAACAGGGAATCATAACATTATTATAACATTATCATAACAGCATCATAACAGCATCATAACATGGTATCCTGATATTAGCTAAAATATTGGCAAAAGTTGTGACACTCGTGGATTTTGTTGGCCAAAAAAACACTAAACAATCATTTATAATATATTAATAATGCAGAATCACTTATTGTAGTACAAGAAACAAGCTGTTGCAGGACCTCGTGGCGTAACGGTAGCGCGTCAGACGACTTTGGGTCGTCGTCTGAACTAAAGACTGAACTGAATGCTTTCTGTGTTTCTGTGAGGTCCTGCATGTCACTCGTTTGTAAGATGTTTTGTGTTGTGTTGTGTTGTGTGGTGTTGTTGTTTATCTTCTGAATATAAACGTGTGTTGCACTTATAAAGTTTCTCTAGATGAACGCCGTGAATGTTTCTTCTATTAGATTTATTGAGCTCTGGCGCCCCCTGCTGATCAACACCTTCATTTAGTATCTATAACACACACACACACACACACACACACACACACAACACACACACACACACACACACACACACACACACAGGACCTCGTGGCGCAACGGTAGCGCGTCTGACTCCAGATCAGAAGGTTGCGTGTTCAAATCACGTCGGGGTCAAACACTTAATAAACACTTAATGTGTGTGTGTGTGAGAGAGATAGAGAGAGAGAGAGAGAGAGAGAGAGAGAGAGTGTGTGTGTGTGTGTGTGTGTGTGTGTGTGTGTGTGTGTGTGTGTGTGTGTGTGTGTGTGTGTGTGTGTGTGTGTGTGTGTGTGATATAACTGCACTTAATAAGTTTATTATTTAAGAAGATATTAAGAAAACATCATATTCATTTTCATGGTATTAACATGTAATCTGCGGTTCTTCGAACGTTCTCAGGACGTTTGTTAACGTTCTGTAAAAGTTCTCTCAAAATGATCAAAAAGTTCTTGCAGTAACATCAGAAGAACTTTTTACTGCTGTATGTCAGATATCAAAACATCATTTTAATTGTTAGTAAAACACGTAACAGAATGAAAAATATTTGCATGTTATTAGAACCAAAATAACATTTAAACAACATATTTATATTTATAATATAAACAACAACACAACATCTTACAAAAGAGGGACACCCAGGACCTCGTGGCGCAACGGTAGCGCGTCTGACTCCAGATCAGAAGGTTGCGTGTTCAAATCACGTCGGGGTCAAACACTTAATAACACTGACAGTATTCAGGTCAGTCTTTATTCAATCAAAACAATGTGTTATGGTGTGTTATAGATACTAAATGAAGGTGTTGATCAGCAGGGGGCGCCAGAGCTCAATAAATCTAATAGAAGAAACTGTTTCAGTATATTTATAAATCTGCACAACAACACAGTTGATGTCATTACAATAATGGCGTTTTTGTTGTACTACAATAAGTGATTCTGAGTTATTAATATATTATAAATGTTTGTTTAGTGTTTTCTGGCTAATACAAACTCAGAGAGAGAGAGAGAGAGAGAGAGAGAGAGAGAGAGAGAGAGAGTTTGTAACTATTGTGGCTCTTCAGGGATGATGTTAAACAGATACAACAGAACCACATAATGTGTTGAAGCATCAACCAGATACTGATGCTGAATTATTCACAATATTATCATATGAGTATTATATACCACATCAATAATCATTGCTTATAATGTGGTCAAATAAATAAACTGAAACTTAGAAAACCAAAGATTATCTGTATGAAGAACAAGATGATCATATACGACCCAAAGTTCAACAGTGTCATATGCACCTTCACATGTCGCTAATGATAATCAAGTAATCCAGACAGTTTCTATGGTAATAAATTGCTGTAATGTTGTTATTGTTTTTCATCTATTGAAATGAATAAAGATAACATTTTGCTAACAGTTCACCTTTAATTTGGTATGTTCAATGTGTTGTTGCAAATTATCATAACATATACAGTGAATATTATTCATGTTTACTGCTTACATTCTTACATGTCGGTCCTAAAGATCACTGATTATTAATTAACCATTGAATTAGCACATGAAGATCACTAGCGTTGACATTTTCCATAAGTGTTCAACATTCTTGCGTTCTAGCTTTTCCAAAATTGTTGTAGTATCTGATTTAAGATAGCCGATAATATATAATTAATAATAATAATAATTCTGTCATTTAATCACTTGTTCCTACACCATTTCATTTTTCTAGACCATCACGCCATTGTTGTTAATGACATTCACTGTGTTGTTGTGCAGATTTATAAATATACTGAAACAGTTTCTGGGGCTTCACTGAATCAAGTGAGCAGTCCTGCAGACACTGTATGAAGAGACCAATGAAAGAGCAGCATGAAGACAGAACTGAGAGTAGAATTGATGATTTAGTCTTCAAGATCTTGCGTTATACTTTTCCACAATTGTTGTAGTCACATCTATAGCCCCGATAAATCACGTGTTTAATACCCTGATAAACTGAAACGATCAAAACTGTTATTCCTTGCATCATGAACTATGGGTCCCCGTGTATGATCTCTTGTTGAGTTAATATTTACTTATTGTGGTTCATAAAGCGACACGCGCAGGGCTCGTGGCGCAACGGTAGCGCCGTCTGACTCCAGATCAGAAGGTTGCGTGTTCTAAATCACGTCGGGGTCAAACACTTAATAACACTGACAGTATTCAGGTCAGTCTTTATTCAATCAAAACAATGTGTTATGTGTGTTATAGATACTAAATGAAGGTGTTGATCAGCAGGGGGCGCCAGAGCTCAATAAATCTAATAGAAGAAACATTCACGCCGTTCATCTAGAGAAACTTTATAAGTGCAACACACGTTTATATTCAGAGGATAAACAACAACACAACACAACAAACACAACACAACACAACAACATCTTACAAACGAGTGACATGCAGGACCTCACATAAACACAGAAAGCATTCAGTTCAGTCTTTAAATCATCCCGAAGAGCCACGACCCAAAGTTCATGATGCAGGAAACAGTGTCATATGCACCTTCACTGACGCTAATCATAATCATAATCCAGATCAGTTTCTGTGGCCAAAAAGTGCTGTAATGTTGTTATTGTTTTATATATTGTAATGAATAAAGAAAATGCTGTTCTAACAGTTCACTTTAATGTGGTTTGTTTAATGTCTGTGGCCAATAAATGAAACCTCACGTAGGAAAGGCAGAGAGAGATTTGTAACCAATTCTGGCTCTTCAAGGCTTGACATAATATGCCTTAATATTATAATATGCCATAATGTTATAATCTGTTTGTTGGCTGACATAATTAAATTATACAAGTTCATAAGAAAATCATTTTAAGTATTCAGAGATAGCAAATTATCATAGTAGCTTTTCAGTGAATATTATTCATGTTTACGTTACATTCTTACATGTCGGCCTAAAATCATTAATTATTAATTATATCATTAATTACACATAGTTCACTAAATGTTCACATTTTCCAAAATGTTACACATTTTTAATTCTGTTTCGGCTTTTAAAAAATGGTGAATATCTGATTTAAGATAATAATATATAATTAATAATAATAATAATTCTGTCATTTAATCACTTGTTCTAAACCATTTATCATTTTTCGAGAACATTCAGACCGTTATTGTAATGACATCAACTGTGTTGTTGTGCAGATTTATAAATAATACTGAAACCGTTTTCTGGGGCTTCACTGAATCAAGTGAGCAGTCCTGCAGACACTGTATGAAGAGACCAATGAAAGACAGCATGAAGACAGAACTGAGAGTAGAATTGATGATGAAGTCTTCAAGATCTTGCGTTATACTTTTCCACAATTGTTGTAGTACATCTATAGCCCCGATAAATCACGTGTTTAATACCACTGATAAACTGAAACGATCAAAACTGTTTTCCTGCATCATGAACTTTGGGTCCCCGTCTATGATCATCTTGTTGAGTTAATATTCACTTATTGTAGTACATAAAGCACACGCGCAGGGCCTCGTGGCGCAACGGTAGCGCGTCTGACTCCAGATCAGAAGGTTGCGTGTTCAAATCACGTCGAGGTCAAACACTTAATAACACTGACAGTATTCAGGTCAGTCTTTATTCAATCAAAACAATGTGTTATGGTGTGTTACAGCTTGTTTCTTGTACTACAATAAGTGATTCTGCATTATTAATATATTATAAATGTTTGTTTAGTGTTTTCTGGGCTAATAAAAACTCAGAGAGAGAAAGAGAGAGAGAGAGAGAGAGAGAGAGAGAGAGAGAGAGAGAGAGAGTTTGTAACTATTGTGGCTCTTCAGGGATGATGTTAAACAGATACAACAGCACCACATAATGTGTCCCATGTTTCCTTCTTTTGTAAGATGTTTTTGTGTTGTGTTGTGTTGTGTTGTGTTGTTGTTTATCTTCTGAATATAAACGTGTGTTGCACTTATAAAGTTTCTCTAGATGAACGCCGTGAATGTTTCTTCTATTAGATTTATTGAGCTCTGGCGCCCCCTGCTGATCAACATCATTCAGTATTACTCACGTTTATTCTGTAATACACATTTTGACCTAACCAAAGCATAAACTGAAATTCTTAAAAATGAAATTTTTTTAGTTTAATCCCTTTGGGCTCTTTTATGGTTGGTAAAATAAGGTGATCCAGGCGTTTCTATGGCCCAGAAAACGGTAACGTTGTTATTGTGGTATCTAATGAATGTTAAACGGGTGCAATAGCACCACCTTCTGTGTTAGTGAAAATGATTAAGTTAAAGTTAAAATTAAGTTATTTTTGCAGTTTGGTAGTGATTTTGTGGTTATGCTATAGCACTGAGAAAATTTCACATTCATTTTTATGGTATTAACATGGTAATCCTCAGTTCTTCTGGAAAACCGACTAACAGGGAATCATAACATTATCATAACAGCATCATAACAGCATCATAACATGGTATCCTGATATTAGCTAAAATATTGGCAAAAGTTGTGACACTCGTGGATTTTGTTGGCCAAAAAAACACTAAACAAACATTTATAATATATTAATAATGCAGAATCACTTATTGTAGTACAAGAAACAAGCTGTCGCAGGACCTCGTGGCGCAACGGTAGCGCGTCTGACTCCAGATCAGAAGGTTGCGTGTTCAAATCACGTCGGGGTCAAACACTTAATAACACTGACAGTATTCAGGTCAGTCTTTATTCAATCAAAACAATGTGTTATGTGTGTTATAGATACTAAATGAAGGTGTTGATCAGCAGGGGGCGCCAGAGCTCAATAAATCTAATAGAAGAAACATTCACGGCGTTCATCTAGAGACACTTTATAAGTGCCAATGTAACAGGCTTATAAAAAGAAAGAAACAACAAATTATGTGTGAATTGGTGTCAAAATGCTTGTTTTCGTTATAAAATGTTTTTTCTAGTTAAAGAAAGAGCAACCATCTTCTCACTCGAGCTGTTGAGGAGGATGGCAGGTGGTAAAATGTCGGAAGACATTGTTTTATTTTTATCAATTATATTTGTCCAGAAATGTTTAAGAGTGTGCAGCAGTGTTTTATGTGTTGTGCAGATGGTTGTGCACATCACGTGTTAATGGCGTCTGCTCTTCATTTCGTATATGTGTTTCATTTATTGTTATGTGTATTATTTTTCGACTGTTTTTGCAATTTTGTGTAGTGGTAACTATAGTATAACTATAGTTAATATATAGTCAGAATATAAACAACAACACAACATCTTACAAACCAAGGGCACGCAGGACCTGGTCGGGGTGAGAGGTTTAAACTTCACATAGTCATGCAAGAGTTTAATTCAATTCATACAGGGGGTCTGGCAAACACAGGCTATTTTAAAACACAACTTTATTATTTTTACTTTATTATAACAGCTTTATTATTTTAGCCAAAGTTAGGATGCTGTTATGATAATGTTATGATAATGTTGTGATAAAGTTAGGATGCTGTTATGATAATGTTATGATTCCCTGTTAGCCGGTTTTCCAGAAGAACTGAGGATTACCATGTTAATACCATGAAAATGAATGTGATGTTTCCTCAGTGCTATAGCATAACCACAAAATCACTACCAAACTGCAAAAATAACTTAATTTTAACTTTAATTTAATCATTTTCACTAACAGAAGGTGGTGCTGTTGCACCCGTTTAACATTATGCAACATGTTACAAACTCGAGGATCTCGTGGCGCAACGGTAGCGCGTCTGACTCCAGATCAGAAGGTTGCGTGTTCAAATCACGTCGGGGTCAAACACTTAATAACACTGACAGTATTCAGGTCAGTCTTTAGTAAATGTTAACAATGCGTTCTTCTCCGAGATGTGATTGTGCAGATCCTCCAGATCTGTACTGACAGATTTGATAACTAACCCTGTTAAAATGACTTAAGGAATATGTGCAGGATGTTCACTGGAGCTGCTACGAAAACAATAAATAATAATTTCATCTTTTAGATTTGAAACCAAAAAGAGCCCAAAAGGATTCAACAAACATCTCGTTTTCAGGGCGTTTATAAGAGCTTCAGTTTATGTTATAGGCTGCATATTATGTGACTCTTATTATATATGTTATTATTATAGAATAAACGTGAGTAAAACTGACCTGAATACTGTCAGTGTTATTAAATGTTTGACCTCGACGTGATTTGAACACGCAACCTTCTGATCTGGAGTCAGACGCGCTACCGTTGCGCCACGAGGTCCTGTGTGTGTGTGTGTGTGTGTGTGTGTGTGTGTGTGTGTGTGTGTGATATAACTGCACTTAATAAGTTTATTATTTAAGAAGATATTAAGAAAACATCATATTCATTTTCATGGTATTAACATGTAATCTGCGGTTCTTCGGAACGTTCTCAGGACGTTTGTTAACGTTCTGTAAAAGTTCTCTCAAAATGATCAAAAAGTTCTTGCAGTAACATCAGAAGAACTTTTTACTGCTGTATATCAGATATCAAAACATAATTTTTAATTGTTAGTAAAACACGTAACAGAATGAAAAATATTTGCATGTTATTAGAACCAAAATAACATTTAAACAACATATTTATATTTATAATATAAACAACAACACAACATCTTACAAAAGAAGGACACACAGGACCTCGTGGCGCAACGGTAGCGCGTCTGACTCCAGATCAGAAGGTTGCGTGTTCAAATCACGTCGAGGTCAAACATTTAATAACACTGACAGTATTCAGGTCAGTCTTTATTCAATCAAAACAATGTGTTATGTTGTGTTACAGCTTGTTTCTTGTACTACAATAAGTGATTCTGCATTATTAATATATTATAAATGTTTGTTTAGTGTTTTCTGGCTAATAAAAACTCAGAGAGAGAAAGAGAGAGAGAGAGAGAGAGAGAGTTTGTAACTATTGTGGCTCTTCAGGGATGATGTTAAACAGATACAACAGCACCACATAATGTGTCCCATGTTTCCTTCATTTGTAAGATGTTGTTGTGTTGTGTTGTCTTGTGTTGTTGTTTATCTTCTGAATATAAACGTGTGTTGCACTTATAAAGTTTCTCTAGATGAACGCCGTGAATGTTTCTTCTATTAGATTTATTGAGCTCTGGCGCCCCCTGCTGATCAACATCATTCAGTATTACTCACGTTTATTCTGTAATACACATTTTGACCTAACCAAAGCATAAACTGAAATTCTTAAAAATGAAAATATTTTAGTTTAATCCCTTTGGGCTCTTTTATGGTTGGTAAAATAAGGTGATCCAGGCGTTTCTATGGCCCAGAAAACGGTAACGTTGTTATTGTGGTATCTAATGAATGTTAAACGGGTGCAACAGCACCACCTTCTGTGTTAGTGAAAATGATTAAGTTAAAGTTAAAATTAAGTTATTTTTGCAGTTTAGTAGTGATTTTGTGGTTATGCTATAGCACTGAGAAAATTTCACATTCATTTTTATGGTATTAACATGGTAATCCTCAGTTCTTCTGGAAAACCGGCTAACAGGGAATCATAACATTACCATAACATTATCATAACATTATCATAACAGCATCATAACAGCATCATAACATGGTATCCTGATATTAGCTAAAATATTGGCAAAAGTTGTGACACTCTGGATTTTGTTGGCCAAAAAAACATTAAACAAACATTTATAATATATTAATAATGCAGAATCACTTATTGTAGTACAAGAAACAAGCTGTCGCAGGACCTCGTGGCGCAACGGTAGCGCGTCTGACTCCAGATCAGAAGGTTGCGTGTTCAAATCACGTCGGGGTCA
>JAZGTH010000085.1:4555000-4580000 GCA_036877525.1 Chromobotia macracanthus | reverse complement strand
ACATAAGACAGAAAGTATTTCCATTCAAATTAAGAGCATATTTGATTTTTCCATAACATGTGAGTGTGAATGGTGACCGAAACGTCATATCAAAATATTCTGACGTTTGTGATCCACTGATGAAAGAAATCAGACAGATTTAGAACAAATGACAGACGTATTATTTCCTGTGAGTTGTCCCTTTAATCTTAAATATATGCCAAGAAAACAATTTCAATGAACAGCGGAGTGAATCTAATCTAAACATAACAGCCTAAATATAAAACAAAAATGGGTGAAAACATGAGAGGTAAGAGGACGGTGAGACCCTGTGATGATTGAGTGAAAGTGATTATAGCCACACATACAAACACCCTGTACAACAACAACATACCAAAGAGATCTTGGCTGGTCTAACCATTGTAAAACTGCTTCTCTTCAGCCCTAACTGAGTGAGAAAAGCCAATCTTCTCACAAAGACCTTAACTATCTGTTGTTTATTATTATACCTGACTATCACAGTACAGTGACAAAATCATGCATGTATATACTTATGATATGATATATATGAAATATATACTTAAATACTGGCCAAAATGTCCTCTGTCCTCACTCTGATGGTCCAACTGGTAACAGTGGTCCACCTAAAGATACATGTATGAGTACTGGATACCTCACACACACACACACACAATTTTTTGTAAGATACATCTGATAAACCCTCATTTTATACACAAATGTGTTTCATGAGCTAATTAATTAATTAAGTTAGAGCAAACAGCATACAAACCTATTTGAAAACTGTTATTTGTCCCCATTTAGAGAGCTAGGTCAAATGTGCGTTTGTGTGCGACTTGGTCACAGTTTGTGATTTATTACCCTGCTGTAGTTGTGTAGAAGTGGTTTTGAGGTGTTGAGTGGTGGCTTTATTTGGCTAAAGACTGACATGGCACATTGGCAGCACCTTCATTAAGGTCTCTGATGGCTGTGTGCCCATCTGCCCACACTACAGGTCAGCTATATAAGAGCCACTGCATCTAACACACCATCATACACACTCTCTACATTCTCAGACCTACTCAGAGGCTTCAAACCTTCAAAGAGCAAAATGCCTTCAAGCACAAGAATTATGACTCCTCAGACCAAGAAGCCAGGTAAACCTTTACTGTTGTATTTATGTAGTAACTCCACAACAAATGTTTCTGCATGTTTATTATTATTGTTGTTATTAATTTATGCTGTGGAAATGTTCTTTTTACTTTTGTTAGACGTACAAAGCCGCACATTTAAAGTTGTCTGTCCTAGTTAAAATATTTTGGTTGTACATTAAATCTAATAATGTCCCCCAGGTTTGTGGGAAAGTTTGGTTTAGGGGCAGAAATATCATTAGCCTCATAAAATGATCTCTAATTAATATAATGAAGCAAACCTGTGTGTGATTTGAACTACACAGAAAAACACACCAATCAGTGATCAGTAACTGAACTGAAATATGAAGTATAAACTATCCAGACGCAGATCACCTCAGGACAGTTTTATTCAGTGTGGTATTAGTATACTGAAGCCACATTATCAGAATAAAGCTCTGAGCTGAACTGGGCTAATAGGTCAGTGAGTTACAATCACACCCACATAGAGAGAAAACTTGCATGTGTGCACCTTTAACCAAAACACAGAGTTTTAATTTGACAAAGTCGTCATTTTTAAGTTGTTAGAATGTTTTAGAAACATTAAAGAATTTAAAAATGTTTGAATAATGTCCTTTTAACCAATAACGATAATACAATGTCTAAAAACTGGACGTTTTGATCTTTCAAAATAACATTTTTGTAACTTTTTCCCTAAACATTAGGGAAATGTTCTTTTTAACTTAAAATCATTAGCTGGGTAATTGTCCCCAGATCATTAATTTTAAATGGTTCAGCTGTTCTATCATTATTTACAAATCAAACTAAAGCTCTTTATTCTTGTACTTCAATCCAGGAAGGAAAATTAAAGCTGGAAAATGTCCCACTGGTAATTGAATTAAACATCCATCTCATCCCTCTCACAAACTGTATGTTATGCCAAATGTTAATTCTAAACAAAAATCTCTCTTTCTCTCAAGACAAACTTCCAGTGTATGAGCCAAACATCCCAGAGCCGACATCTAGAGCAGATCTGCTCAAATGTGAGACACACAGTTCAAGAATCACACACACACAAACTAGAAGCTCTAAATTACAGTACTGATTACAGTACTGTATCATTCTTTTCCTTTTAGCCTGGGTCAATCTTTCATTGGACGAGCGAACTGCCAATAATGTACTGTGGCTGGCAGAGGGTGGGACTAAGGTGTCCCGTATGACAAATGAGGTGTGCCCTTGCTTGGACAGGCCGGAGAGATTTGAACACTACCCACAGGTAAAACACACCTGTGGTCATGATTCATGAGTTTGAGTTAAAATGGACTTTAAGATTAAAGCTGGGTTAAACATGAACAAAAATTAGTTATTGAGCAAGTTTATGATGGATCAGTGTTCAGCATTATCTCCTTACCTTTCCCCGTTTTCCAACGGTAACTTTAAAATAATGATTTATAATTTGAGCCATCAGGTCTGATTTCTTGGGAAATGTCAGTTTGGCTTCATTTGACTTTGACTTGCATAAAGAAAAGTACATAAAGATACCTGCAATTTTATATTTCAAACAGAGACGGCGGTAAAGAAGCAAAAGTTACAGATTGCAGCTTTAAGCAGGAACAGAAGAAAAGAATGTCATTAGTACAAGTTTTGTGGCAGAAGCTAAATAATATCATAATTCATTTGACTAATTGCTCCTGTTTATTCCCTGATATGTTGATAATTTCTTCTCTACTTCAGTTCAACTTCAATTCAGATTTGAATGTCACACAACACTGATAAACACACACACACACACTAAATGATGTGTATGTGTCTGTACAGGTGCTGTGTAAGGAGTCCATCTGGCAATCTCGCTGTTATTGGGAGGTACTGTGCTCCGGCTGGGTGGTCATAGGTGTGACGTATGAGGGCACTGGCAGACGGGCAGGTGACGGTCCTTGTGGCCTCGGGGAGAACGAGGAATCATGGGCTCTGGGTTGGGCTGGGTCCCACTACGAGGCCTGGCATAAAGGGATCAACATGAGGGTGTCAGACGTACCTCAGTGCTGCACTATAGGGGTGTACGTGGACCAGCCTGCCGGTCTGATCTGCTTCTATGCTGTGGAAACAGAGGAAAATTCCAAGAGAAAGGAGGTCAAACTAATTCACAGGTTTAAGAATCCCATAAAGGAAAGAATTGTGCCAGGTTTCTGGATGGGAAGAAAGTCCTCCTGTATAATACTGAAAAAAGAATGAGATGTGCGGAAAGTAATTAAAAAAAGATAAACGGATCAGTCCCTGACTGAGTTATGGATTCAAATGTATTTAATATTAATGTTGCTATGGGGAGAACAGGGTGTCTTGTAACATATTTCTGTATAAGTCTAAATAGATTAACAGCAAATCTTTACAAACATTTAGTCTTTCTATTATATAATAATAATATTATATAATTTCTATTATATTCTAAAGGGATTATTGGTAAAAACCATGTAGGTGTATTAAACAATGTTAATGTATTTGTGCTGTTCTCTCACCTCTGGTCCATATGTTCAGTCCAGTTGTGTGGCTAGATGTCCACCCATGTCCATGACTGTTTTCATTTTATTTCAGCGTTTACAGTATGTCATCTCTATTTTTATTGAGAACACAGTCCTCCAATCACTGCATTTGGAAAAGCCATTGATGAACTGTAGTAAGATCATGGTCTTGGTTTATGTTTCAGTCTGTTCATACTGGGTTAGTAATTAACCTTGTGTGTTCCTGTTTCATGACACTGTACATTTATACATCCTGTGTAAGCGTTCTTAGCATATTTATGAAGTTAATAGCACTGATTGGACAAATGCTTGTTTTAACTTCTTCATGTACATCTGTAGAAATGCCGTTGGCTGTTTTAAGTCACATTAAACAAGCAAAACCAAATAACACGGTTTCTACTTCTTCTATGTGTCTTCTTTCACTTCTATGTGTTTACCATCAAGTTCTGGGTGGGGTTTACGCCACCATATATTGTGGACAAATTTGTACCCAAGTCAAAACCTCCTTTTATTAAGGATGTCCTTATTTGTTATGTCCTTATTTGTAAAAACACTAAAATATAGTAAATAAAGTTTTTTTTAAAAAATGTAGAAAATTCTGTTAGGGTTAGAGCGTGGGTTAGGTTATATTGTTTATAACTAGCTGTGTATAAAAAAACAATAGAAGTCTATGGAATGTCCTCATTTGGATAAGTGTGTGTGTGTAGGTGCAGTCACTGTGAGTCTGGCTGATGGAGGTTTTTGTAGGACTCTACATCACTGTGTGAACACATAGCTGCCACTGATGTCGTGTCTACAGAGACAGTAATAATCTCCTGCATCTCCAGCCTGGACTTCACTGATGGTCAGAGTGAAATCTGTCCCACCCCATGCTCCATTCCCACTGAATCGATTATCGTCAGTATAACGACTGTTTACTGCATAAACAAGGAGTTTAGGAGCTTCTCCAGGTTTCTGCTGATACCAGGATAAACCCCAGCCATTTATTCCAGTATCAGTTCTGCACTTTATAGTGACAGTTTGTCTCTCAGAAGCAGATACGTTGTTATCCTGAGTTACAGAAACTCCTCTGGATTCTGTCGAAAAGAAAATGCTTTAATTACATATCATATAAAATGGTCAAAAACACAAATGAGAACTTGTCACGTTACCTGGAATAAAAACCAGAATCCAGATGAAGGTGGTGAAGACATTCATTTGTGTTTGTTTGTCCTGTAGCATGAAAACACTGCACAAATATCTACAATATTTTTCGTTTTTGTCTGTTATAAACGCTCTGATCACTGAAGCATTTGCGGAAAATGCAAAGTGTCTCTCTGTGGAAAGTCCCTCTGTGTTAAAATGTAAGAAGTTTATCTTCATATAACATGAAATAACACAAAATGCACAAAAGGGAATATCTGGATATCAGGAGCGTTTGTCTGGAGAGCGTGGACAACAGAGATGTTGTGATGACCTGAGAGAGAAGTGAGAACATATATTAAATGTGTATGGGTAGAGATTTGCTTTTGTGTCTTTAAATGTACATTAAAATGTAGTGTTGCTCTACAATGACATGCTTACAGTCAATAATTTCAGCTATGCATGTATTATGTATTAAGACAAAAGAAAATGTGCGTTTTTTGTGTCAGCTCTCCGCTCGCTATTTACTTACTTCAGGTTGTAAAAACGTTTTCCTAAGATTTCCATGGAGCAATAAAAATATTATAATATTATTTTGAAAGTTCTAGGAAGGTTCAAAACATCCAGTTTATTAGACATTATAATAATGCCATTGCTTGGATATAAGAATGTTTTTCAAACGTTTTTATTTAACGTTATTATTTGTGATATATTAATGTAACATTAAAATGTTCTATTAGCGTTACTGCAGGAATGTTTTTTGAGAACTTTGAGAAAACTTTAAGAGAACATTAGGTTCTTACACTAACCAACAACGTTATGTGAACGTTAGTGTAAGCTGGGCTGTTTGTATTCTTTAAACAGCCCATTTAACAAAGTTTTATCAACATTTACTCTTTTATCTGCATAAAAGTGTGTTTATAATGTATTATCTGAATTGTTTAATCAAATAAACGATACGTTTAATAAATTGTGAGATTATTTGCAGTTGCAGAATGTTATTGATCATAAAACATCCATAACTTTGATTTCTGTGGTTGCCTGTCGCTCTGTTTTCCTCAGGTCCAGCTAAACCCACAGTGAGTGTCCTGCCTCCCTCCAGTGAAGAGATTTCCACTAAGAACAGAGCAACACTGATGTGTGTGGCCAGCAAGGGCTTTCCTTCAGACTGGAGTCTGAGCTGGATGGTGGATGGGAAGAGCAGGTCTGAGGAGACCAGCGTTGGACTCCTGCAGAAGGACGGTCTGTACACCTGGAGCAGCAGTCTGACCCTTTCTGTGCAGGACTGGGTCAAGGGCGTCTCAGTGAGCTGTGAGGCCACACGGGGCGGGCAGAAGGTCACTGGAGAAGTGAAGAGGGATCAGTGTTTTGAGTAGATCCTGGGCCGTCTGTTCTCTTTTTCTCACTCATGTCTCACATGGAGACTGTGTTTTTCTGTCCATGTATGAATCTGTGTGTGCTTTTTTTATTCAGTGCTGATTTTCTTATAATTAATTCAATAAACAAAATTAAATATTGCTTCTGTGCCTTTTGATTCTCTTAAACTATTATTATTGATTGTTGGGTCATAAAAACAAACCACTCAATGAACCATGAAAACACCTGCAGATAAGCCAAACAAATATAAATAAATATAAATATACACAATGACAGAAACTTCAAGCTGGTCTTGATGTGTGAACATCTGCTCTGTTCTGAGAGGAACAGAATCACTCAACCAGACAATGCAAATTGAGACTTTATACTCTGAAATGATGTCGTTTCCACTGAGACTCCGAGATCTCAGCCATCACACAGATCTTCTGAATGATCGTATATTGTTTTGTGTGTAAAGGACACAACCAGCTAACAATTTTAGATTGTAAGAATGTTTTTCCAACATGTCCAATAAGTAATAAAAATGCTAAAAATGTTATTTTGAAAGTTCTAGGAATGTTTTTTAGATGTTATATTAATGTAATTTGTTTGGTTATAAGAACTTTATTCTTACTTTTTCAATTTACATTTTGAAAACGTTCCACTAACTACAGCTGATATATAATGTAAACATGCTCTATTGACATTACTGAATGTTTTTGATAATGTTAAGAGAACTGTGAGAGAACATTAGTCAACATTCTGAGAACATTCCAGTTAGCAGGGTATACAAATAAAAGTATCTCAGCTTGATGAGTGTGTGTATGTTCAGCTGCACTATCTGTCAGGTGAAGGTTTTTGTATGGCTCTATATCACTGTGTGAGGACCCAGCTATCACTGGTCCTGTGATAAGTCAGACAGTAATAATCTCCTGCATCTTCAGTCTGGACTTTACTGATGGTCAGAGTGAAATTTGTTCCATGAGTTGATCCACTGCCAATGAATCTAGATGGAGTTCTAGACTGCCTTGATCTAATGTTATAGATGAGGAGTTTAGGATCTTCTCCCGGTTTTTGTTGGTACCAGGACAGACACTCACCACAACCTAATGAACGATCTCCAATTCTTCTGCTGGTTTGGCAGTTTATAGTGATAGACTGTCCTGGTTGAACAGCTACCGAGGGTCTCTGAGTCACAGATATGTGTCCTGTAATTTCTGACATTTCACAAATAATTATAGTAGTTAAAATCAAATCAGACTAGACATATCTAGTAGAAACTCTTTTACTATCGAACACATGCATATAAATAATATTTTGAGTATTATTAACAGAAGTGGACCTTGAATGGACAGAACCAGGATCCATATACAGACACTGATGAAAGTCATTGTTGATGTTTTGTGTTCAGCTGTTATTCATTAAAGCTCTCAGATATGAAGTGTTAAACTCACCGCCTTATAAATGCTCAGATCACTGAAGCTTGGGCAAGCGTATGCAAACCCATGAGGATCTTCAACAATTTCTTCTTGTGTCAGTCTAACATATATGGAGTATTTCTCTATTATTACCCAACATTGTCTCTGTTTATACCAACTAATGGAGCATAACTAGGCCCTGATACACTTAAAATGCAATCCCATTTAGTACAAAATCTTTCATCACTTTTTTAACCTCTATTAAATCGTATAATACATTTTAAAGACTTCAAGCCAAAATCCATCATTTTTTAAATTAAATCTGTTGAATAACTTTCAGCTCCTGGTCCAGATCATATTTAATCTCTGGCTGGCAATATTTTCATGACAATTAGGAAACTAAGCCAGCCCTAGTTAAGTCAGCCCTAGTTAATAACCATGTTTGCTGTGTTTCTGTTGGATGATGTTGATTTATGTACATACTAACAGTGCTTACGTTCACATCATAAGATCACATTATTTTTTTTAAAACTGGTAAGTGACTGGGAATGTGTGTGTCAGACTTATCAGTGGTCACTGTGCATCTAACTGACAGAGATTTTTGTATGACTCTTCATCACTGTGTGAACAGATGTTTACTGTTGTAAAAGTGGAAACTCATTTTTAATCGCCTGCTTCTTCAGTCTGGACTCCAGTGAAATCTGTGTCTGAGCCGCTGTCATTGAATCTTGATGGAACTCTAGTGTGAAGTTTTTGTAATATTGTGTACTAAACTATACTTTAGTCTCCAAGCTTCTGTAGGTACTAGTACAGAAAGCACTTCATTCATCATCTGACTGGAATCAAATGAAATGGTTTTACAGGTCAGAGTGACTGTGTGCCAGAGTGGAAAAAGTTTCAGTGTGGAAGTATGAATTATGGTCGCCTGTCCTTTAGATTTTTGGAACATTTCCTCGTTACACAGTAGATACATAAAAAATGTGTTAAACATTTTAAAGTTGATGATAGTGATATGTGTTAATTTTTTTGTTGTTACATGATGATAATTTCAGTGATGTTAAACTCTCATGACCATAAAGGCTCTGGCACTGAAATCTACGTAAAGTGGGTATTTACATACTATTCATTTAAATAATCTTATACCCAGAGACTGTAAACTATTTCTTGTCATTCTCTTTGAGCAAAAGCTTTACAAACACGTGACTTGGCTTGAAACTAAACAAAATTTATCTGTTAACTATGGAATATATGAGTTAATGAGCATTTTTTCAATTAGCAGAAAATTACATGTATTTGTTCAGGAAGGTTATTTGATTATTATTTGATTTAAAGTTTTGCATTTTCAAAGAGTAGCTATTATTCCAAAGTTCAAGAACAAGAAAGTTCTTGTGATTTAAACGTGGTCACTGACCCAGCTGAGAGGAACAGGATCACGCCACCCTGCCAATGCAAATGTGATTTTCACACTCACTGTTTGATTGGTTAAATGCTGCGAACCGGAACAGACCAGTTTCACTTCTGTCGCTTCAGTTTCGGTTTTGAAGTTATTTTAGTGGCTTTTTAAAAACATGTAAATACCTTAAATTTGTTTTCTACTCATTGGAATAGTTTAGACAATTATGAGGTTGTTTTATTTTAAAAATTTTATTTAATAAACTACTGTACCATCGGCAAAAGTAATAATTTAAATTCACAACTGAATGAAAGTACAATTAAATCGGAAACTGCAGAGTGTAATTGATACCAAAAATAATCAATTTAAAGAACTTTATTAATGATTAATGTACAGGAAGATAAAGTTTGATGGTTTGACAAAGCCTTGTCTATATGTTTACAAAACATTTGGAAAAACAGATTGCACATTACACACTCATTTATCACACAATTTCTCATTTATCATCATATCATCCCAAAACACAAGCTGTGAAGGACTGTCACCATCTTTCGGCTGCACAGGTTGTACACAGTAAAAGACAGTGATAAAAAAAACATTTCAACAGTTAAATATTTAGCTATGTAACTACTGTACTTAACAATTTTACAATTTAGACTGTGCTGTAATTCACTTATATTTATTTACCGTATATTTACTTGATCAAAGTTATTTTTATGTTTAAGACATCTTAAGATGACAAAGATGTGTGAGGAAATATACTGTATACATACTGAGCCTGTGGTACAAGACATAGTTAACAATGGAAACACCAACAGAATGTTAACGATGAAACAAAACAGCATAATAACAAATTGTTTAAAAATTACAGATTAAAGATTTAAACCCCTCACAAAGCCCTTCTGCCACTAAACAAAAAAGCTACAGCCCATATCAAGGACGTGTGGTGTTGGTCTTTTTTAAAATATTATCTCTTTAGATTTTACATATGGTTAGTGTTCCGTTTATTTATTTTGAAGACTGAACCATAATTCATACATGGCCAGGCTGTTACTTTTCTTTTTTTTATTTAAGGTTCTGGGCTCTGACCTGGATCTTAAATCTAACTCTGGCATGGGCTTTGACTTTGGCAATTTAATGGTCCTGGGTTTTGACTCCGGCGTTGAGATGGGCCTGGGCTCTGAATCCGGCGTTAAGATGGGCCTAGGCTCTGACTCCGGCCATATAATGGGCCTGGGCTTTGACTCTGTTGCTGAGATGGGCTTGGACTGTAACATTGGCACAAAAATGGGTATGTGCTGTACCTCTGGCACTAAGATGGGACTGGGCTGTGACTCTGGCACTAAGATGGGACTGGGCTGTGACTCTGGTGCTGCTGGGGTCCTGGGCTGTGACTCTGGTGCTGTGTAGAAAAACATGTTATAGTAAAAACTGGCTGCAGAAAATGGTTCCAGTGCAAAAGTTATTTGGGAGGGGGGTGTTCTGTGCTCGATGGTGGGCTGGACACTGCTCACACCAATCACCAGATTAAAAATTTTCATCTTTTCAGTATTATGATATATTTTGATTCTCTAAACATTTTCTAATAATGTTCAAATCTTAGGATTGTAATCTTATGATATTAATCTTCCCATCTGATATATTTCCTTTCACTCAGACCTTGAATTTGTGGAACTAGTCTTGGTAATTTGCTTTAAGGCTGCAATTCAAATTACTTAAAAGGGTACTCATGTATTTTACTTCTTGGCAATAGTGGTAGTATACCAAGAATAAGATTTATCCATTTCATTTTGTTATTTAAATATATTTTTAATATCAAGAATACACAAGATATAGGTATAGTGAGCTTTTGTTCTTCAGAATAATGCTTATTTATTGTATAAACTCAGAACACCACCCCACTCACCCCAGCCAAAACATCACCCAGCCCTAGAAACACCTCTGATATTACCTCTAGTAGATATATTTTGTATCTCCTCTTCGCAAAAATCTTCAAGTTTCTCTCTTAACCGAGAGACAGATTTTTTAACATCATCAAAGGGGGGGAATACGAACATGTTGAACATTTCTACACCAGGAAAAGGGAGAGACTGGAAACTCTACAGACATACAAAGACAAACAACACAAACAAAGATACATAAATACAAACAAACTAAATCGTTCTTCAGAGCTCAGAGAACTGTTAATCTTACTATCCTGTCTGTTTAGTAACATCATAATGATAATGCACACGTTTAATGTCACATGACAGAATTCAAGGATTTAAGCTAATAATTCAGACTATGATAAACTTAAAAGAGTGCATTAAGCAAAAATGCTGTTAATATTTGAAATTGACATCCAAACAAACACTCCAGTGCCTTCATTGGTCCACCCTCAAAATAACAGACATGCAATGCAACACAGGGAATGACTAACAGCTGCTGCACACGCCCCCTATTGCTGATTGGCTATGAGAGTGTTATGGTGTTGTGGGGATCGGTCTGATCCACTTTGTCTATGTACTAACACTAGCGAATATTTACAAAAATGGTTTGTTTGGGTGTTGATCACTTACTGCAACTTTAACTTAACAGTAAGTCAGTAAATTTGGTTCTCGAGTAATATTTCTTAAATTACAATTTTTTTCTGTCACCTGCAGGAAATGAATGTGATCATCTGTGTGTGAAAGCTCCTCCAGCTCAGCGTCTCTCCTCTTCAGGTCATCAATCTCAAGCTCCAGATCCTTCAACAGTCCTTCAGCTTGACTCACTGCAGCCTTCTCCTGATCTCTGATCAGCTGTGTGACCTCAGAGCGTCTTCTTTCAATGAAGTGGATCAGCTCAGTAAAGATCCTCTCACAGTCCTCCACAGCTGTCTGTGCAGAGCACTGTAAGAACACACATCACAGTCAGATTACAAATTACAAGTTCTCCAGCACTGGGTTCCAGTCACAGACTGACTAAAGACCGTCTAAACTTCAAACTTACCTTGTAAGACTTCAGATCGTCCCTCAGCTTCTGAAGATCGCTCTCTTTCTGCTGGATTTTCTGCTGGACATCTTTCTGTGTTTCCTCCAGCTGTTTCTGTTGAACAAAGAACTAACCTGAGATATGTTCTTTAATGGACTTTTTGCTATTTGCTTTTTTTACAGTATGCTTTTGGGTGAACCAGCTTTTACCATTTTTTATTCGAACGTAACATGAAATAATGGAATATGCTTAACTTTATAATACATAACTGTAACAACAGCCAATAGGAATTTGATATTTTAATACCTGTTTCTCTGACCTCTCTGTGGCAGCTGTTACAGTGTCATGGTTTTTGTGCCCATCAATTGTACAAAGGTAACAAATAGCTTTCTGTTCAGTACGACAGTAGATTTCTAGCTGTTTATCATGTTGTCGACAGATCATCTCCTGGAGTCGTCCAGTGGCATCAATAACTTTGTGTGGTTTACCCGAGCGAAATTCTTCATGACGTTCAAAATGAGTTTGACAGTAAGATTCCTGACACACTAGACAGGACTTGACCGCTTTGTGTTTGGTTCCCGAGCAGATGTCACACTCCACATCTCCAGATCCACTGTAACACTGAGTAGGAACAACAGCCTGGAGTTGAGTCTTCTTCAGCTTCTCTACCATTTCAACCAAAATGGTGTTTTTACCTAAAACAGGTCTTGTAGCGAAGGTCTGTCTGCACTGGGGACAGCTGTAGGCTCCCGTATTTTCATCTTGATCCCAGCAGGCCGCAATACAGCTTGTACAGTAACTGTGTCCACAGGAAATGGTCACAGGGTCTTTCAGTAGCTCCAGGCACACTGAACAGGTCAACTGGTTT
This sequence comes from Chromobotia macracanthus, assembly GCA_036877525.1. Classification (NCBI taxonomy): domain Eukaryota; kingdom Metazoa; phylum Chordata; class Actinopteri; order Cypriniformes; family Botiidae; genus Chromobotia; species Chromobotia macracanthus. The sequence continues at coordinate 4,567,269 of JAZGTH010000085.1, read as the reverse complement.
GCTGAAATACTGGCTTCTGCCATTACAGATACACAGAGGCACACACCACAGTCTAAAGGACACGTTTGTGCGACTGCAGTTAAATGAAAGCTTTCATTTCTGGGAAAGTGAAACTGTGAGAGTGCAGCGCTCCAGACAGCCGCTAGGGGCGCTCCAACACGGACTTCTTCAGCCTGCGCATGCGCCAACTCTGCAGTGACGTCACCCGTCACTTAATATCGTGAGCAATATTAACAGGTCATAAATACACGAGTATTTTACAGATTTGGTAATATTATTTAATGTAATTTAGTGATGTAGCAGGCTGTTTGGCCGGTCAGATGAAGAAAGTTAGATGCTGGATGATAACCACATTAAAATATCTTCTATTGATCACCATTGAAATATAGATCTATTGTGCAGACGTCGCTAGATTCTGCAAAAGAATTATTGAATTTCTGTAAGACTTTACCCACAGTATATGTTAATACTTATGTCCTAATTTTTAACTTTAATAATTAAAGCAAATGTAAACACAACGAGTCAGTGAAGTCGGCAGATCTGAATCGTCTGAATCTTTCGGAATCGTCTGTTTCTCACCTCATAAAACAGCACATTTTATATTAAAAATGATAGATAACAAAAAAAAGGGCTGAACGAAGAGATTATTTACGATACGAATACGAAACCGGAAGTCCAGATCCTGCTTCAACATCCGCGCGCAGGTTGGAAACGGCAGGTAATGAAATGCTTCCCAACCCACAGAGTATGAAAAAGTATTAAAATATTAAAAGTTTTGGACACAAACTTGCATGTGAATGCTACGATAGAGAAACTTTAATTTTTTAATTTGAAGAAACTTGGTTAAGGTAGTACAATCACCCGTAGCCCACAGTTACTTTATTGACATTAATCGTGACGCAGACAAGAAAATAATGCCGATTAAGTGGAAAAATGAATTCAAAAGTGTTTAATAAGGTAACACATCCAAAACTGCACAGCCCTGCATATGACAATGAAATGCAAAATTATTTTATTAACGCATTAAACTTTTTATGTTCAGACCATTAGCCACATATGAGATTATAATGTTAGACAATAGATGGTCATGCAGATAAAAGTAAATAGTTGTTGAATGCATGGTTAATGTATTTGCTATGTTTTTTAATTTGAGACTCTTATCTAACCCTTTCACCTTGAGTTTTACTCACTGTTTAATCTCTTCAGTCTCAGACATTCATTTTTTTTTGTCTAACTGACCTTCCCTCAAACTTTCTTAAGTCTAAAGGCTATTATGTACCTTTATTTTAACTTATTAACCTCAGTCTACAGGCTGGTGCTTACCACGGTAATCCGCGGCCTGCAGTCCTGCACATGGTGACTGACTGCAGAACTCATGACAGATCGATGTACTTTCTGGCCCTTCCCTTCTTCATATGTGACATCACTTCCTGTTCTACTGTCTGACATCTCTTGACATCGTCTACCTTCTGCATTTAGTGTACTGTACTCCTTATGAATCTCACTGGCAGCGTTGTGATTAAGCAAGCGAGATTCATCTTTTTCGGTGATGTTTGATGACGTTTGGGTTTCAGTTGTGTGATTCTCATGTGTTTTTGCATCTCCTGATTGGAGCGTAGAGATCTGGATTTCCTCATAGATACACTGTTCCGATTTTGATTGGTCATTGGTGCACTTTGACTGATTGTCAGGTGTTGTAATTGGTTGATTATTTTGAGGGTCTAGCAGCTGATTGGGTATTTCACTGTGGTCAGTGGAGCGTTTTCCATTATTGTGGCTGAGCTTTGCCAATGTGAATGTTATTTTGGGACTTTGGCCCTTACTATACTCTACATTTTGTCCATAAACACTGGCTGGCTGTAAAGGTCCAACCAAATTACCTGGGCCAGAAGTTATGATGTTTTCAGCATTTTGGCTGGCAAGTATTTGATTGGGTTCTTGGCCTGTTCTTGGCAGGAGAGATACTTGAGATTTTGGATTCTGATGGTAGACCGGGACGACCTCACACCATCGTTTGTTTGACCGAAAACACTCTGATTTCAGATTAGTGGAGACAGACAACTTTTGTTCATCAGAACTTCTGTTCTTTTTTTTAGGTTTCTGTGTTTGATTGTTTCCTTGATGCCCCTTAAATACAGTAAGAGTTGATATATGATTAATAGAATGGCTTTCTATGACAATGATGTCATTGCAAGAAGATTGGTGTGATGTCATATTCTCCAGTTTGGTGTGTGATTTTGAGTCATCACATTGAGTCGTCAATGGATGGGCCATCTCTCTGTTTCGTATTTTGCAGCTATCATTGCCATTGCTTAAGTGAAGAACAGCAGAATCTGAAAAGTAATGGATAATAAAAACAGTTAACAATGAGAAGAGAGAATTACCCAGCTAACAATTTTAGGTTGTAAGAACATGTCCCTAATGTTTCAATTAGTAACAAAAACATTACAAATGTTATTTTGAATGTTCTAGGAACATTCAACACGTCCAGTTTTTTAGACATTGCATTAATGTTATTTCTTGGTTACGCTAAATTTATTCAAAGATTTTTTTAAATTCTGCAACATGTTTAAACATTCCACTAACAACATAAGAATTACATTATATCTAATATGATATAATGTTAAAAATCTTCTACTAATGTTACTGAAAGAATGGTTTTTGATATCTTTAAGATATTTTTAGAGAATGTTAGCCAACGTTCCCTGTAAGTTAGGTAGCCTTTCGCTCTATTGAAAGACTGACAGACAGACTGTTGTTGCAAGTACCTGGTATGCATTTGTTCAGATCTGTCTCTTTCTCATTTGCTGTAATAAGTTCCAAGCGATGAATGTCGTCTGTGAAATGTTCTCTGGCAGCACTGAAGAAGGAGAAACATACAAAGGAAAGAGAACAAGAAAATAATTTTTTTGAGAAAACAACATTCTTGTTTTCAATAGGAACCGAATGTGTATAGACCACTGATATGGTGCTTTTGTCATTTTTGGAGGTTTAGCCTCGTTTACTTTTTACTGTATGGAAAACAGTGTATTGTAAATATCATGGTAAATTTCTACTTTTGTATACCATGGAAGAAAGTTAAACAGGTTTGAGAATGTGCAAATATTTGGGTACACTATTCCTTTAAGAGGAAAACCAAACCAAAGCATTTAAACTGAGTCATTCATACTCTTGAGCAGGAGAATTCAAGCAGGTCACACAAAGAAATACACACACATCCCATAAAGCACAGAGACATGCAGAATTAGAAACAAGAGTGACTGCAGTTTAAAAGCAGAAAAAAAGTGTCAAAAGTTTATTAGACTTAATAGGAATTAATATGTATAAATGTGCACTTACGATATTCATTTTGTTGCTATAGACTGAATTGTTTATGTAAAAGTACATACCTCAGACGTTTCTCTTCTCGCTCCATGTGTCTGAATTTAGTTTCCCGTTTGTGAGAGATCATGGCAAGGTCAGACTCACTGTTTGCAAGGTACGAGGCTGCAGGTTCAAGCTGTAACATGCATCCATGCACACATGCACAAAAACATCTTGTTTATAATGTTGCAGCTGGAATCATAGAGTGGCCAACTGAACTACATTTTGCAGTGGCAGTACATGTGTGGTAATGTTGGTTAGATGAAATAACCACACCAATAATACAAGCAACAAGACATTACCATTAACAGCTATTAACAGCTTCTTTCACCATAACCAGCTATTTAAAAAAAAGTAGCCATATAATCTGATTAAATACTAAGCACTCATAAATGTTCTGTTTCAGCTGCTTGTTTAATAATCTGTGAAGACACAGTGTCTCTGTACCACTCAGCTTTTTCTTTTGTCTTTAACGTACACACACGTATGAAGTATTATGATAAAAATGCTTTGGACAAAAAATCTTTAATTTTCAATTTCGAGTACAATTTGTTTTCTTCTATAAGGATGCTTTAGTCATGCAATCTGTAGGGCCTCAACCCCAGCTAACAATTTTAGCTTGTAAAAATGTTTCCATTAAGGAACAGAAATATAAAAAATGTTGTTTTGAGCGTTCCCAGTTAGAACGTTCCCACTCATTTTTAGGTTCAAATTAAAGCTTTCGTATAACTCTACTGTACCTCCTGCTCGTGGCGTATCCAGCCCTTCCCATCAGCGACTGCAGAAAATTCCTTCCGTCTGGACTGTTCAGTCCTGCTGATTTGATTCAGTGTCTTCGGCTCTTCTGAGAGATCCGCCCAATGACAGTGTCTGTTCTTATCGGTCGTCTCGTGCAACATTCTGCTGTCTTTCTTTGGATAGTTCTTCTTTCCATTCTTCAGACCTGACGGCTGGGGGATTTGTTCAGAAGAGGGATCTTCTAAGAAAATGCGCTCGGCGATTAGTGAGGTGGGAAGGGTTGATGTCACGACGCGTGTCAGTCGCAAAGGCTCATGAGGGGCATTGGTGGGCAGGTGAAGCTTTACATCATGTTCAGGGTTGCTCCTGCCCTCACTGGCTGAGGTGTCTTGAGGGCATCTCCTGTAACTTTTGTGAATATTCATGAGGTCCAGCTGCTCCAGTTGAGTCACACAGTCCTGTGACTTGAGAGAAAAAGACCTTCTTTTTTACAATAAATCAGTTGATTTTCAAAGCCTGTTTACAGCTTTTGCAAAAAAAATAGCAAGTTCATTCTCCTGCTGTGAGTAAATAATACTGTTATGATGTAATATACTTTTTTAATATAGTAACTGCATGGTTTTGTGCTGTACGTTCTTGTAGATCAATGTGTATGATTTTTTGTGTGTGTTGGTGTATTTTTTTTAAGTAAAGCAAAATAATTAATGTAAACCTTGACACTCAGGGCTGATAAGTGATAGGTTGTAGGTTCGAATTCTGCAAAGCGCAATCCTTGAATCATCACGATTTGACCTTGAACAAGACACTTGGTAACCAGATGTTTACTAGTCTACTACCCCATTGTGAAGGGGATGCATTTACACGGTCAATGATGTTCATTCATTCTGAATACAGTATGACCCATACCTTACGTTTATTCTGTGGTGACTGCATGAAAGTCCCCAAAATAAACTCCATATTTAGTCGTGTGGTGTTGCATAAAGACAATGGATTATTGTTTATGTAAGTGGTGAGAGATTGAGAGTGGTGAGAGTCTAGTAAGAGATTGTTTATCTCTATGGTGAGAACATGTTGTGTTCTGCTGTGTCTGATTACCATGTCATGATCTCGTAATGCTCCTTCAAAACAGGAAACGGTTTTTGGCTGAGGAACTGGAGAATAAAAGTGAGAAAATGATCAACATAAAAACAAACACATTCATCCAGACGAACACACATACTCACCAGCCCGCATCTGTAGACCCAGCAGGGTCATGATACGGTTCTTGTTCACTCGCAAACCACTCAAAATATCCTCCATCATCCACAGCTGTCGCTGGGCCTGAATCTGCTCCTGTGACAGGCATTCAGATTCAACACCATCTATTTCTGAGAACGTAAGTGAGCGAGCGTGTGTGTTACCTGTGGCATTCCAAAATGTAGAATGTGTTGAAGATGAGAATGGAACACAGAGAGCTCGCTCTCCATTCGTTCATAATCGCTCCACACGGTGTCTATCTCCTGTGAAACAGAGAATGACTGACAAGTTAGAAGTCATTTGTTGCTTAAATATTTTTCTTTTTTTTTTACGTGAAGCTGTGACATCAGTCTATCCGTTTGTCTATTTGTGTAAGACAGGCATGTTTTGGAATGGCGTTGTACTTGCTAGATGTAGATGTAGAAAAATTAGAATGCATACTATGGCAAAATAAGGATTTTTATTTTAGATGGAAAAAATGGAGGCCACTTGCCGAACCAAAACATGCAAGGTCAGGTCATGTGACAATCGTGTAGCACACTACCTTTAATTTTACATACAGTTTTTTGTAGAATGTTCAATAAGCAATGTTAGTATTTATTTCTGAATACAACCTATCAAATAGACACACAGACGTTACTGTACCGATGACACATCGCATATCCTGGCTCTGAGTGTAACCAGTGCCTCCTGAAGCAAAGATTTCTGGGATACTTCATGTTCGGCAGGAAGTATGTCCTCCATCTCAAGCCATCGCATTTCTAAAGTATACTCAGCGCTTTTCTAATAAACAAAAAGCAAAAAGATGGAATAAATAAAAAGCAGGGATGTGGCTTCATGCATTTTGAAAATTTGGTACTTCAGTATTAAGTTTTTTGTTTGTATCGGGGGTCCGTGTGTGAGACTGACTTTATCTGCTTGTAGTTGAGCCAGCTGCATTGAGAGTGACTGTAGTTGTTTATCACAGCCGCACAAACGGGTGAGCACCACCTAAGAGAGAGTTTGACAAGCGTGAATGCAAATATACACACTTAGGAGGCGAAAGATATGTATTGCAGCTTTAAATTCTAACACGCACATATTAGGGTAAACTTACATCTGTGTCATTTTCCAGGTCTCCGATTGGCTGTATTTCTCTCTCTATGAGAAGGTCAGATTTCCCTGTCTTGTAATCAAAATCAAATGATATGTCAATAGTTAAAATGGATAAATGTCTGTGTATACTGTATATACTGTATATATGATGTTTAGAAGATGCTTAGTATGGATTGAAATTATGTATTAAAACAGTGTGAATGATGAGGGTTGAAATTGTAGGAAATTGAATTTGTAGGAGGAATTTAGTGTTTGCTGCCTAAATTGCTTGAATATAGTTGTGCAAATATTATAAATATTAGATACGATAATCAGATACAAGTCAGTGTCAGACATTTTTCTTACCTTACACAGGGTCATGTGTTCAGCTGTGTAGTAGTTTGAACAGTAACACACCGCACATGGAAAACTCTGAAACTCATAGAGACAGCTGAAGTAAGTACGTACGTACAGTGGAGTTTTTGATATGTGTTAGCGCATTAAAAACGTTCTTGATTCTCACATTGTCGGCCAGGTGTCTTCTCTCTGACACGTCTGTGTAGATACAGGGTGAGAGAGGAGCGCCTGAGCAGTTTTCCTGAAGCCAACAATCTCTTCCAATATTACCATGACACTGCAACCCATACTGATCTCTGGAAAACGGAGGTAGTGTTGCTTTCGGAAGGGGGAAGGGAAAAGGCTCTTCATCTGCTTTTCCCAAACTCTGAGACTGCTGAACAGCTTCAGGGTCACTGAAGAAAACATGAATAAAACATTTTGACATCTTTTCCCAGTTCAGATATTTCTATACATATTAAAAAGGAGCAAATATAATGTCATTGCGTTCATTTAAGAAACAAACATTTGGAAAAACATAGCTTGATTCTACTGTATTTTAAATGCTGCATTCAAATTTTTATAACATTAGTATAAAGTTATTTACATATACAGTGTTTAGGATTTAATAGCAAAATGGTATTTTGAATGAAGACACAAATTGTCCTTCATGTTCTCTGATGATTTACCAGGGACTGATCCCATGTCTTCCTCTCAGCTCTGGTGTTTTCATTTTAAGGCCTGCCATTGGTTGATCCTGCAGATTTGGTTCTGTCTGCACCCGGCTGAGCCTGGCTGACATCTGGGCGTTTCTCTCTGGAAATGTGGGTGTCTGCTGGAGCTCCATCATTTCAGTGTCGTCCCTCATCTGAGTGAAGTCATGAAAACTGGTAGAGCGTCTGAAAAAAGGCAAAACAAACTTAAAACATTTTGAAAGTACTGAAATACGGAGGCTGTCCGAAACCAGTCAGAGAGCTGAAGTTCACCTGTTGATTATGTCATCAGTTTCCATGCTTGCTGATTGGCTGAGAGCCCTGACCCAGCCCAGCATATCCTCTTGAGTTTCAGCACTCAGAATATATGGGCGCATTCCCTGATGAACAATCTGTGCACACACATTTACAGTACGGTTATATTTTCATAAACCCATTACTGGTGTACAAAGAACATATGTACATCCATTCTAAAGCTGCAATCTGTAACTTTTTTGGGTTAAAAAGGAACAAAAATCAACAAAAAAGTTACTGAACGAGTACATGACAGGTCAGTGTTCAACACAATCGTTACTTTACACTGCTTCCCAACAGTATGTTTATAATGATGCTTTATAATTATTTATAATAAATCATTAATTATAATTTGACCGGTTGGGTCCGATTTCCTGCAAAATGTCAGTTTGGCTTCATTTGACTTCAACATACCTAATGAAAAGTATGTGAAGTAACTAGCATTTTCATGTTTCAAACCGAGATGGCAGTAGAGAGGTGAAAGTTTGCAGTTTACAGTTTGCAGCTTTAAGGAACCCCAGAAGAAGCCCACTCTCACCTTGAAGGCATATTTGCGATTTCTGCACTCTCGAGGGGAGCAATACAGAATCCTGTAGCTGGGAAGTGGAATACTGCCCAGAACAGATTCCTCTCTGCTGTCTGTACAATAGAGAACAGATAGAAATGATGTTGTCTGAGGACAAACACCAAAGAATGATGTGTAGTGGGAAAAGTATTCATATGACAAACTAAAGTACATTTAAGTATACTGGAAAAATGTGTGTGGTGTTCGTTCTAAACTGGCTGCATGAATTCAGCCTCAAATGTTTCGCAGTGTTTATCAAACTAGTGCTCAGATGTTTGGGATAGTATTTAGAGTGAGGCTAACTATAAATTCTGGTTGGTTGCTAGGGTGTCCTGGGTTGTTGCTAGGGTGTTGCCAGGACATGCTATATGGTTGCTAAGGTGTTCTGAGTGGTTGTTACAGTAACATGCTACTATACAGTTGCTAGGGTGTTAAATCACTTAGAATTTATTTTACCTTTATAATAATAGAGGCAGTAATTCGAGAGAACAAACCATCTTCTCTTCCACAACTTCAAGCCAGTGCTGTCCTACAGAGATACAGAGACAGACAGTTATCATGACATTGATTACATTGAATTTAGGTTTGTTCTGTTATGCTCAGAGGAAATGTGTGGAAAGCATGATTGTTTCCTTTAACTTCTGTTTTGACTGGGAATGGCCCAGATAAGGGCCATAATTCAAATTTTTTTAATGTTTTTCGTTTTCATAATCTCAGACAAATCTTTATTTGTCTTCCACAGGAAGGAAAATGACAAAATCCTCAGAGACAGCAATAAGATTAGCTGAGGAGTGTGAATGGAGACGTTTGCTCGACAATTCTCATTGCATTCTTTCAAAATCAAATCACCTGGTCTATGCTATCCACATAAATTGTACAACAACGTTTATATTTGCTCTATAAAGTCTCTCAAGCTTTGCAAGAGTGACCTCTGAGCGATATAATTTTTCCTTTGGGCTAATACACCATGTAGTAACGCTGCCCAAAACTGAAGTATAGAAAGACAGTCACACAGATGCAGTGTGTGTTGTTGAGAACAACAACACAGTATGTTACCCTCTTGTAGAGCCATCCTCTGATCACCACAGGACAGTTTGGGTCCCTCTTTACTGCCTGGCATCTCTTTCCAAATGTCTGTACTTTCTCATGACCCTGTAAGTGTATAATAACACAGTATGTCAGTGTGTATGAGTGTGCATGAAGTATGTACTCGTGTGTTCTTGGCTCACCTTGTCTCTGATCGACAGGATGGACACGGTGGCCACGCTGGATGATTGACTCACTCTGTCCTGATCTTCCATCCTGGAGAGAAGAAAGAGAAAGATGCATCAGATCGCTGCCACCCAACAATGAAGACGCTGGTAACTGAGCTCCAATAGAAGAGTGTATCAGATGTTTATACTGTGGAAAACACCATCAAATTGTACGTTTAGACTTTAACATCCATATCCCACAGTTTTATCTGGTGGCAGTGGCGATAAACTGTCAATTAAAAAACAATTCAATTATATGATTACTGATTAATATGAAACTGATTTATCACACATTAATGCCATATATTAGGAATATCTGAGAAAAGGCACCAAATGAAAATGAAGAGAATTTAAAGACATGACAGTGTTAACTAGTGTTGTAGTGGGTTAAGATGAGCACAGCATTAAATACATAACATAAAAGGTGGCTTTCAATATGTTGTCATATCGTTGAACATTATTTTATCTTTGGCCTTCAGATTGCAATAATCTGTTGTGAAATGGACCGTGTCAGTGTGTTTTAGGTGAAATTGGGGAAGTTCACACAGGACTGTTGATCTGCATCTGCATCTAGTGTCGATATGCATCTAACAGACTTATAACTTACTGGGTTTTTAGTTTCATGTTTTTTAAGATACAGTTTCACTGCTGGGTTTGTTTTTCCTCAGTGTCAAAAGTTCAGAACTTCACTTCCGTTTTATTTTCATCAAAATAACATTTTGTAGTATAGTTGCAACACTGTTAAATGAAGGGTCAGAAGAAAAGCATTTTTTATTATACATTTAGATTCATTTACAAAACAACTTTACAACAAATTACTTATCTATAAAGGTGAAATCTTGGTTAAGTAATGTTTTTTCCAAACTACTTTACAGCTCTACACATAAACACAAAAAATCATAATTATCTTTAAAGGACAACTGTAAACATCAGAAGTCCATTGAGTGTACATTGACCTTATACACACTGGCAACTGTAAGTCTTTGTCATTGATTTAAACCGTAAATTGCCACTGTATGCCAGAACTGTAAACCAGAGCTGTATGCCAGAACCGTAAAGCAGTACTGTATGCCAGCACTGTAAACTGCCACTGTATGCCAGAACTGTAAACCAGAGCTGTATGCCAGAACCGTAAAGCAGTACTGTATGCCAGCACTGTAAACTGCCACTGTATGCCAGAACTGTAAACCAGAGCTGCATGACAGAACCGTAAAGCAGTACTGTACACCAGCACAGTAAACTGCCACTGTATGCCAGAACCGTAAACCAGAGTTGAATGCCAGAACTTCTTTCTCATATGTTAATTTATGTCACATTAATTCTCAGAATTAGAATAGCAGCTCTGTTGTACAGATGCAAATAGGATAAGATCCATTCTCATGCAAAGAACACAGTAATCAGATGTCACACATACAGTTGGAGTTTTAGTTTAGAAGCTGCTACATGCACAATGTCAAGTTTGAAATACTGACCAAACACAAGGGTTTCAGCTAGTGAAGAGCTCCAGACAGTGTAGGTTTCATTTCACTTCATACTGCAGATGTCTTGTAGACTGCTGTGTGCTTTATTCTATTCTAGGAACTGCCATCCCATAATTTAGAGTGACACATAACAGCTGTTGCCCTGGACACTGGATGGGTTTAAAGAGTATGTGAGCAAGAGACTAAAGCTTCTTATAGTTACATTGACTGTTGTATCTTTTTAAATACATTGCCAGAATTTTACTATTCTGGGCACGTCTCACTTCCCCTTAATACTAACTTTCTAAAAAATAACCCTGCACTTTTTCATAAGAAGTTACAATTATATTTGTAATCTAAAGTAATCTTTTACATTATATTTTTAATATTGTACATTTTCTATAACAAAGAATCACTTTCCTTCAATATTACCATCATTTTAGGAAATCATTTTTATCCATGTGGTTTCATAAAGAACACTTGTAGGTCCTTTCTGAATCACAAAAGGTTCTTTGTAGTGATACAGTTTCTTTAGATCATGAAAAGGTTAAAGGTTCTTTTAAGAACCTTTGACTGAATGGTTCTTTGGGGAACCAAAAACGGTTCTTCTGTGGCATCGCTGTGAAGAACCTTTTAAGAAACTTTATTTTCAAGAGATTAAAGTATAGTTTGAAAACTTCTTTTAAATTTTCCTTGAGAAAGTCAAGTGAAAAGTACTACTAATTGACGAATCACCCACAGATGTACATTAAGTATTCAAGGTGTAGGAGTGTGTGTGAGTGTGTGTGTCTGAAATATCGTTGCACAATGTCTGTAATGCAGCACACATACAAATGGAGCTTGTGCACAACAAAGCATGAATTGTTAGAGGCCTCATGAACAAAACACTTGTCAGTGTTTATTAAGCAATGCCAGCTGTGATCTAGACAGCATGAACGCAGAAACCATTTCAGTCTGTGTGTGTGAGAGATCAATAAAAGAATTTATGAAAGTACACATTGTACATGCATTGTTATTGTGTTTTTGGTAAGGAAGCAATCGGAGTAATCTTATGGAAAGTTGTCTTCAGTAAAGTTTTGTTAGGATTAGATATGCACATATAGATTAAACATTATTAAGTACATAAGGATATAAATTTAGGTTGGAACTCATAGAGTTGAAAGAAACTTCATTACACATGCTTATCTTACAAGAGCAAATCCCACACCAGTTAACAATCATAAAGAACATACACAAA